>BPLS01000708.1:604241-631548 GCA_019656275.1 Rhododendron kiyosumense
AGGAAGGTGCTCCGCTCCATGCCATCAAAGTGGGATACTACCACTTCAATCATCCTTCAATCCATAGACTTCTCAAAATATACAATGGATCAACTCATAGGATCTCTCATGACCGAAGAAATCCATATCAACCTTAAAGATGACAAAGATGAGAAATTCAAAACCCTTGCTCTCAAAAGCACCTCACACAAGTCCAAAATCAAAGATGACTCAAGTGATGAAAGCGAGGACGACGAAATGGCTCTCATCACAAAGACATTCAAGAAACTCCTTAAAAATAGAGCATCTCGCAAAGGTAGAGGGTTTCCAAGAAAGGATGGAGTCAAAAAAGAAAGTAGCAAAAAGGATCCAATCATTTGCTACAAGTGCAAGAAGCCCGGCCACATCAAAAGTGAATGTTCATACACCAAGAAATATTCAAAGAAGGACAAAAGGAAAGCTATGATGGCCGCATGGGACAATAGCGATGATAGTAGCTCCGATGAGGAGGATGAGCAACAAGAGGTCACTAAATTGTGTTTCATGGCCATTGAAGAAAACGAGGTAGATCTCGACTCATCCTATTCTTTTGATGAATTGCTTATTGCCTATAAAGAATTGAGAGTTGATTTTGAAAAAGTTGTTTCAAAAAACAAATTTCTAAAGAAAATGGCCAAAGAATTTTCAAAAGAAATAAATGTTTTAGTTGAAGAAAAAGATACATTGGAAGAAGAAAATGAATCTTTGAAAGTCTCTTTGGAAAAGGAAAAGGAAGTTTTCAAAAATATTCCTCAAGATGAATCTCTAGTCAAGCAAGTTGATGATTTGACAAACTCTCTTGCTAAACTTACCAAAGGTAAGGATAGATTAGATATTCTTCTTGGAAAATAAATGGTTTCTTTTCACAAAGCCGGAATTGGGTATAATCCCACTCAATACAAAAATCTTTTTAACAAAGATCTTCCTCCAACTAGTCATCCTAAGCTCACTTGTCGTTTTTGTAGAAAGATTGGTCACATTTCTCCAAATTGTCCTATGAAATTTTTTTCAAATGGTAGGAAGACTTGGGTTCCTAAGAACCATGTCAATACTAACCCTCAAGGACCCAAAATGATGTGGGTACCAAAAGTCAAGACTTGATACTTTATTGTAGGTGTGCTTTAAACGTACTTGGAAAGAAGGCATATGGTTTCTTGATAGTGGGTGTTCTAGACATATGACTGGAGATATGAAGGCATTCAAATCACTTACACGAAAAGGAGGAGGAAATGTCACTTTTGGTGACAATGGAAAAGGTAAAGTCATCGGCATAGGTAATATTGGTGAGTCTCCTACTATTGAAAATGTTTTACTTGTAGATGGTTTGAAGCGCAATCTTCTTAGCATAAGTCAATTATGTGATAGAGGAAATCATGTCGTTTTTGAGAAATCAAAGTGTATCATTGAAAATATCAATAGCAACAAGACACTTTTCATTGGACAAAGACTTTACAATGTGTATGTGTTCAAGTTAAATAATTTGAGTAACATTGAAGCAAAATATTTTTCGGCTTTAAGTGATAATAGTTGGCTTTGGCATAGACGCCTTCGACATGCTTGCATGGATGCTATTGCAAAACTTTCGAGAAAAGATTTAGTCAAAGGACTTCCTAAAATCAAATTTGAAAAGGACAAACTTTGTGATGCATGTCAACAAGGCAAACAAACAAAGGTTTCTTTTAAATCTAAAAATGTTGTTTCTACTATAAGGCCATTGCAATTATTACACATGGATTTATTTGGACCTACTCGCAGTACAAGTCTTTGTGGCAAATATTATTGTCTTGTCGTAGTAGATGATTTCTCTAGATTCACATGGGTTATATTTCTAGCTCACAAGAATGAGGCTTTTCCTAATTTTACAAAACTTTGTAGAAGAGTTCAAAATGAGAAAGGTTTTATTATTTCAAATATCTGCATGGATCATGGAACAGAACTTGAAAACTCTTTATATGAAAAGTTTTGTAATGAATATGGCATAGGCCACAATTTTTTGGCTCCTTGCACTCCTCAACGAAATGGGGTGGTTTAGAGGAAAAATCGTACTTTGGAAGAAATGGCTAAAACCATGCTTTGTGAAAACTCTTTACCAAAATATTTTTGGGCGGAAGCCATAAATACTTCATGCTATGTTTTAAATAGAGTTTTGATTAGGCCAATCCTCAAGAAAATAGCTTATGAGCTATGGAATGATAGAAAATCTAACATTAGTTATTCCCATGCTTTTGGATGCAAATGCTTTGTGCTAAACAATGGAAAAGATGATTTGGGAATATTTGATTCAAAATCAGATGAAGGTATTTTCATTGGTTATTCGATCTCTAGCAAAGCTTACCGAGTGTATAATAAATGTACTAATCTTGTTGAAGAATCCATTCATGTTTCTTTTGATGAATCTAACCCTTGTAGTCCAAAGATTATCAAATGATAATGATGATGACGTTATAGCTACAAAGGCGATTGATGAGTTAACGATCAACGAGAAAGATGTTAAGGATACTCAAGAAGAGAGCTCTCAAACCAAAGTAGAAGAAGTCATAAATCAACCACAAGACATCAATGGAGACAATCGAGATCTTCCAAAAGAATGGAGATACGTCCAAAATCATCCGAAGGAATTGATTCTTGATGACCCTTTGAAAGGTATATCTACACGCTCCTCTTTTAGAAATATTTGTGGTAATCTTACCTTTGTTTCGCAAATTGAACCAAAATCTTTTGTAGAAGCAGAACATGATGAAAATTGGATCATGCACGCTATGCAAGAGGAATTGAATCAATTTGAAAGAAATGAAGTTTGGACTTTGGTACCTAGACCTATTGATTATTCTATTGTTGGTACTAAATGGGTTTTTCGTACCAAGCTAGATGAATCCGGTAATATCGTTAGAAACAAAGCTAGACTTGTTGCTCAAGGTTATAATAAAAAAGAAGGTAATGATTATGAAAGACATTTGCACCCGTAGCTAGATTAGAAGCCATTCACATCATACTTGCTTTTGCATCTTTTATGAATTTCAAGCTTTATCAAATGGATGTGAAAAGTGCATTTCTAAATGGTTTCATAAATGAGGAAGTTTATGTTAAACAACCTCCCGGTTTTGAAAATCATGTTTTTCCAGATCATGTTTATAAACTTTCAAAAGTATTATATAGATTGAAACAAGCACCCTAAGCATGGTATGATAGATTGAGTTCTTTCTTGTTAGAAAATGGTTTTTCAAGAGGAAAGATTTGTAATAACTTTGAAATTTTAATAAATAAAAATTTGTTTATTATTCGAGTTATTATTTAAATTGCTTGGATTGCCTTAATTTTCTTTTATTTTCCTGTAAGTTTGTCATAATTACACTTTAGCCCCTCAAGTTCGTTTCTTGACTTTTAAGCCCTACTTAGCAAGCCTAGTTAGCTTCTAACCGACCAGTTGGAGAAACCGAACTAAGAAGCCACCTAGTTACATTTCCCTAACCATAGATGGACCTTTTTGCCCATCTTTGAACCTTGTGAACCTTTTCAACTCTAATCTAGAAAATTATTTATTTATTTTCTTTTATTATTTTGGTTTTCTTCTTTATCTATTAGACAATAAAAGTTAGGGGAACTATTATCCATTGGATAATAGAAACACAATTCTTTATATTAAAAGGATTCAATGAAAGATTTGAATAAAGTACTACTCCCTCCGTCCCAAATTGATTGTCCGGTCCGCAAAACGGAGTGTTAAAAATAATACAATTTTTGCAAGAAAAAATCAAAAAATTTCCAACAACTTACTAGATATCAATGAGAATTTTTAATTTGTGAAAAAAGTTTGAATTTTTTCTTGAAAAAATTGCATTATTTTTAATACTCCGTTTTGCGGACGGGACAATCAATTTGGGACGGAGGGAGTAATATTTATAAAAAATAGACTTTTATAATTGCTTAAAAGGACATTTTGGGTTATTTTAATATAAAAGTTTCCTAGTTACCATTGTCCATTGGACAATAAATGCGAGGGGATTTATTGTCCATTGGGTAATAGGTTTAGTCTTTCAACTTAGTACATGGGTTTAATAAACTAGTCATTTTCTAAAACCCCATGTGAAGCAGTACCAATATTTTATTATGTATGTACTTAGTAGACTTATAAGACCTAAGATTCTCCTAGGTACTTTGTTTTATTTTCAATTGGGGTTTTGTACCCAATTGGATTGGTTTAATGGGTAGTTGTTCTACCTAGAGTACATGAGTACTTATGTATGTATTATATTAGTACTTGGATGACTTAAATATTGCCTTAGTACACATGTACTAATTTATTAGTTTAATGGAAAAATCTTGACCTTTAAGTCTTTTTGATCTCAAGTACCAAAAGTACCTATATTTTAGTTGTATTATTGCACATTGTAATATATATATATATATAAGCTAGTACAAGAGAGAGAGAGAGAGAGAGAGAGAGAGAGAGGAGAGAGGCCGAGAGAGAGAGAGGGAGAGAAAAAGGGAAGAGATTGGATTGGACTTGGGCTTGATCGCCATTGTACCCAAAAATCCATAGTGATACACTTGTACAAGCTAAAATCTAACCTCCATTGTCCTCCTTTGTACAATTATCAATTGTTTAACACAAAAATCTTGTACAAACCTCCTTTCTACCACAAAATCTTCCAAGAATCAATTCCAAGGACTAACCTAGCCATGCAAGCCTACAATCTAGCCTTTGATCTTCCATGAGAACTTGATTTAATGGATTAAAAAATTGAGATATGGAGAGAGAGAGAGAGGGGCAGGCCATTGAGGAGGGAGAGGGAGAGCTTGCCTATAAATAGAAGCTCACTCCAAGCTTTGAACTCACACCTTCATCCATTGCTCTCACTTCTCTCTAGAAATTCTAAGTGTTCTTAGTTCAAAAGTTCTTGTTTTCTTGAGTTTCTTGAGAGTTCTTGAGAGAAACCACCAAACCACTTCCAAAACCACTACTAGATCTTTAAAGTAGCTTAGATAAGTTAGAAAGTTGTTTCTACGGAGAGAAAAGATCATCTCTCTTCCTTTCGATGCAATCCGGAGCCGTTACGCCGCCGAATCGCCAAACCGTCGACCAAACTTCCATAGCCGACCACCGCCAAGAAGTAAGGTAAGAAATCCTAGTCCATCAACTCTATGTATTGTATAAAACCAGATGTTGGAGAATAGAATGTCATTAGGAAGTTACTTTGATCATTTTTCTAAAGTAGATAAGGTTATCTATTGTTTAAACGTTGAAAATGCATGATTTATGTTTGCTCATGGTGATTCAAGCATGCTAAGTAGTATGGAGTTGGATAATCTTGTTAGATTAGTTTCGAGCTTTCGATAAATGCTTGTTTATGTGGAAAATCCTACCACGGAGTCTATGCATGAAAATGAGACACCTAAACCGAGAAAGTTAGAGACATGGCACCTAGGGTGAGGTTAACAAGGAAGAAAATGTGTTCTCCGAGGATTGAAATATTTTTGAAACTACATAATGACCCTTTAAGCGGCACGTTGTGCCTGCCTTCGGGTGCTTCGAAAAATATGCAAAGGGCGCCACACCGGCGCCCGGGTGTGGTGATAAGTGAGCAAGGGTTCCCGTGTGTACCTGGACGAGCACGGGTAAAGAAGATAGCCCAGGATTATAGGATTGATTTAGCAACTTGGAATATAGGGACATTGACGGGTAAGACTAGGGAGCTAGTTGACACCATGCTTAGGAGGAAGATTAGTATAGCTTGTCTTTAGGAAACTAAGTGGGTATGGGAGAAAGCTAGGGAAATAGAGAACACAGGTTATAAGCTCTACTATACGGGCAAGAATAGACATAGAAATGGAGTAGGTATCGTAGTAGATAAACACCTGAAAGAATCGGTAGTTATAGTCACGAGAAAAGGAGATCGGATTATTTTAGTTAAGCTTGTGATTGGAGGGAGCATAGTTAATATTATTAGTGCTTACGCACCCCAAATAGGTTTGGATGATCTCACTAAAGAGCAATTCTGGGAGTAGATGGATGACGTGGTTCAAGATATACCTTTTGGGGAGAAGCTATTTATAGGAGGCGATTTCAATGGCCATGTGGGAGTGCACAAGCAAGGGTATGAGAAGGTGCATGGTGGCTTTGGTTTTGGTGACCTTAACGAAGGTGGTCGGAGGATTTTAGATTTTGCAGTAGCTTTTGACCTTATAGTGGGTAATACCCTCTATAGGAAGAGAGAAGAACACTTAATTACCTTTAAGAGCGGAGCCAATAGATGCCAAATTGACTACTTTCTCGCTAGAGGTGCAGACCGCTTGACATGTAAAGATTGTAAGGTTATTCCCGGAGAGTGTTTAGTGGCACAACACAGACTTTTGGTGTTAGATATTAGTCTCAAGGGGAATATTAGAAGGAGAAAGGAAACTAGATGCCCACGAACTAAATGGTGGGGCCTAAGAGGGGAGAAACTAGAGGTATTCAAGGAAAGAATGTCCCAAGAAGTACAGTGGGGAGTGGAAGGAGAGAGTGACAATATGTGGAATACCATAGCTAACGGTATTAGAAGAATATCGAGAGAAGTTCTCGAGGAGTCGAAGGGAAAAGGTCCAATTTCTAAGGAGACATGGTGGTGGAATGACGAGGTTCAAACCAAGGTAAAAGCCAAGAAGGAGTGCTTTAAAAAGTGGCAAAAGGACCGGACTGAGAAAAATTTTCAGGGTTATAAGCAAGCTAGCAAGGAAGCTAAGAAAGCTGTTAGGGATGCTAAGTTGGAAGCCTGTGAGAATTTCTACGCTAGACTCGATAATAAAGATGGAGAAAAAATTATTTATAAACTTGCCAAGTTGTGAGAAAGGAGAGCTAAAGACGTTTCTCAAGTTCAGTGTATAAAAGATATTGATTCGGTGGTGTTGGTAAAAGACGAGGCTATAAGAGATAGATGGAAGTCGTATTTCGAGAAGTTGTTAAATGAGAAACATGAAGGAGGCTTTGGGAGGGAGGAAGAGTATGAACCTGGTGAGAATATAGAATATGAATTTTATCAGAGAATACAAAAGTTCGAAGTAGTCAAAGCTTTGAAAAGGATGAGACCGGGTAAGGCCTTAGGACTAGATGGTATCCCGATTGAAGTGTGGAAAAGTCTAGGTGACCTGGGGGTGACTTGGTTGACGAAGTTGTTTAACAAGATTATTATGATGAGGAAGATGCCCGACGAATGGAGAAGGAGCACTCTAGTACCTATCTATAAGAATAAAGGGGATATCCAAAGCTGCAACAACTATAGAGGTATTAAATTGATGAGTCATACGATAAAGTTGTGGGAAAGAGTTATTGAGCATCGCTTGAGGGTGGTGACTACGGTGTCAGAGAAACAGCTTGGGTTCATGCCTGGTAGATCAACCATGGAAGCTATCTACTTATTAAAGAGAATGGTAAAAAAACATAGAGCAAAGAAGAAGGATCTCCATATGGTTTTCATAGACTTAGAAAACGGTTATGATAGGGTGCCTAGAGACATCATATGGTGGGTTTTGGAGAGAAAGGGAGTGACCAAAGGGTATATCGAGGTGATTAAAGACATGTATGAAGGTGCCGTCACTTCCATTCGATCACCAATAGGGGAAACGAGTGAATTCCCAATCACTGTAGGATTGCATCAAGGGTCAGCCTTGAGCCCGCACCTTTTTGCCTTAGTTATGGATGAATTGACTAGACAATTCCAAGAGGATATCACATGGTGTATGATGTTTGCAGATGACATTGTCCTCGTAGATGAATCCGCTAGAGGTGTTAATATGAAACTAGAAATTTAGAGGGAAGCATTAGAGTCAAAGGGTTTCCGAATAAGTAGGAGTAAACTGAGTATATGGTGTGCAAGTTTAGTGGTACCAGCAGTGCGCACGAAGAAAGAGTGATGATCCAAGACCAGGAGATACCTAAGAGTGCTCATTTTAAATACTTAGGATCTATCATTAGTAGGGATGGAGAGATTGCCGATGATGTGACTTATAGGATTCAAGTGGGGTGGCTCAAGTGGAGGAGCGCTACTGGTGTACTGTGTGACAAGAGGGTACCCATAAAATTGAAGGAAAAATTTTATGGAACTGCCATCAGACCAGCGATGCTTTACGGGACAGAATGTTGGCCTATTAAGAAACAACAGGTGACCAAGATGAGTGTAGCAGAAATGAGAATGTTGAGGTGGATGTGTGGTAAGACTAGAAGAGATAGGATTAGAAATGAAATAATTCGGGAGATGGTAGGTGTAGCACCCATAGAAGAGACGTTAAGGGAAAATAGGCTAAGATGGTTTAGGCATGTCTACCGTAGACCAAGAGATGCAGTAGTTAAGAGAACAGATAGGATAGTTTTGGGTAGCAATACTATGGGGAGGGGTAGACCTAAATTGACTTTAGATGCTGTGGTACGCAACGATATGAGTAGAGTAGATTTGTGTGCACAAATGGCTCATGACAGAGCTCAATGGAGAAAAAGGATTCATGTAGCCGACCCCAAGTGATTGGGACTTATGGCTTGGTTTGGTTTGGTTTGTGTGTGTGTGTGTGCCAATGGGAACCCGGTGCGGTAGAACCATTGTGAGGATACTCGGGAGCTCGGAACGGCGGAACCGAGGTTGGGTGTGTGGCATGGTTATCCATGGAGAGGAGCCAATGCAATTGTGTGCCAATGGGAACCCGGTTCGGCGGAACCATTGTGAGGATACTCGGGAGCCCGAAACGGCGGAACCAAGGTTGGGTGAGTTAAAAAGGGGTTTTTGAGGAAAGAAAGTGGAAATAATGACATGGTCTACGATGAGTCAGATTAAATGAACACCAACGTTAGCTTGTATAATGAATGTGGATTTGATTATCTGTTTTGTCAATATGCATGATCTATGTACAATCGTCGTTATTATGCTATTTGTTTATAAGTTAAGGGGTTAGTGAGTAGGAATTTCTATTGAGCCTTCGTAGCTCATGGTGTTACCCTTCTGGTGACCCTGGCATATTATATGGGTGGCGACGCCGGTATAATATGTCAGACCTAATAGATGAACAGGGTGAACTTTATACCTTGGAGGCATTCGGAGCCGAAGAACTCGCTAGGATGGAGGAAGAAGCGGAGTAGTAGTTAGGAGCCCTAACTTCCTATTTTGTGTTCAAGTACTCTTACGAGAGTTAAGTTGTAATAATGAGCAGTGACTCTCTTTAACTTCTGTAATAAATTATCCTTTTAACATACCTAAAATTAGGGGCGTTACAAGATTGATACTACTCTTTTTATCAAAAACAAGGATAAGGACTTGCTTATTGTACAAATATATGTTGAAGATATCATTTTTGGTGCTACTAATGAAAATATGTGCAAAAAGTTTGCTAAGTGTATGCAAGGTGAATTTGAAATAAGTGTGCTGGGGGAGTTAAACTTCTTCCTCGGACTTCAAATCAAGCAAACCACCAAAGGGATCCTAGTCAACCAAGCCAAATATGTGAAGGAACTCATCAAGAAATTTGGCATGAAAGGATCAAAGCCTATGAGCACACCAATGAGCACATCAACAAAGCTTGACAAAGATGAGAATGGTAAGCCGGTCGATGAAAAGATGTATCGAGGTATGATTGGCTCATTACTCTATCTAACGGCAAGTAGGCTGGATATAATGTTTATTGTTTGTATGTGTGCTCGTTTTCAATCATGTCATAAGGAATCACATTTAGTTGCCATTAAACAAATATCTTGTCGGCACACATGATTTAGAATTGTTTTATCCATGTGGAGTTGCATTGATTTAGTTGGTTATTCGGATGCGGATTTTGGAGGTTTTAAAGTTGATTGTAAAAGTACAAGTGGGACTTATCAATTTCTAGGACACTCTCTAGTGTCTTGGCATAGCAAGAAACAAAATTCCATAGCTCTATCTACCGCCGAGGCGGAATATGTAGCGGCCGAAAGTTGTTGTGCCCAAATATTATGGATCAAACAACAAATGGAGGATTTTAATTTGCAATATGATCATATTCCTATTAAATGTGATAATACTAGTGCTGTAACGTCCCTAAATTTTAGGTACGTTAATAAAAGAAATTTATTACAGAAATATCGAGTCACTGCTCATTATTACAAAACGGCTCACATAGGAGCAATTGAAGTTCAAAGATAACAAAAAGGAAGCTACGAGGTCCTATACTACGGCTCCTCTTGCTCCTCCAGCCTAGCGAGTTCTTCGGCTCGGTACGCCTCCAAAGTGAATAGGTCGCCCTGTTCATCTATCAAATCTGACATATTATATCGGCGTCGCCACCCATATAATATGCCAGGGTCACCACAAAGGCAACACCATGAGCTACGAAAGCCCAATAGTATATCCTACTTAACTAACATTGATTTCCACATGATAAGTACATAAGCAGGGAATAAGCTAACATGTTTACATTCGCTTGTAACTACCGTTGGCGTTTGACTCATCGTTAACCTTTTCATTGTTACACTTTATCAAAAACACCTTTTTAACTCACCCAACCTCGATTCCGCCGTTCCGGGCTCTCGAGTATCCTCACAATGGTTCCGCCGCACCGGGTTCCCATTGGCACACATTTCATTGGCTCCGTAACGCGGATAACCAAGACAACACACCCAACCTCGATTCCGCCGTTTCGGACTCTCGAGTATCCTCACAATGGTTCCGCCGCACCGGGTTCCCATTGGCACACACACACATTCACATAATACCCTCGAAATGGTCATTATGTGGTTTCCAAAGTACTTTCCAACCGGGAAAAGCACAACAACCTTGTTAAACACACCCTAGGTGCCATATGTCTACTTTCTTGGTTTTCGTGTCACGTTTGCATGCGAGACTCCGCGTGTGAGACTTTTTACAAACAACATGCATCATTCCAACTTCGAAATGGTATAATAACAACATCTAAGCCACGTAGCATGCTTAAATACCAAAAATAACATAAACATGCATTTTTACTTTTCAAACAACATTCAAAGGCACTTTTAAGCTTATAACAAGTAAGTAGAGAATTTTTAAGTAAGATCATAACTTCTTTACAAAATCAAAGTAAGCTTTTGAAAACTAGAAAAGATTACTACTAGATAGATAAGGACAACTACTAAATAGATAGGAATGACTACCGTTCTTCTTGGCGGTGGCTTGAACGTCGGGTGAAATTCGGCAGCGTAACGGCCCTCCGATTGCTTCGAAAGGAAAAGTTTTGGAAAACTTTCCCTAGAAACAACTAACTAACTACTACTACTCTACTTTTAGAACCGTCGGGTGGTTTTGGAAGTGGCTCGGGGTTTCGCTCAAGAACTTTACAAAAAAACAAAGAGAACTTGAACTAAGAACAAAGAACAAAGAACTTGGAATTTCTAGAGAGAAGGAGGAGCAATTGCTTTGAGGTGTGATTTTCAAGTGAAGAATGAGCTTCTATTTATAGGCAAGGGGTGCCCCCTCTCTCTCTTATGGCCGGCCCTCTCTCTCTCCTTCATTCCCCAATTTTAAATCAAAACAAATCCAACTTTGAAGCATGAATCAAGGAAAAATCCTAGGCTTGCATGGCTAGGTTAGTACTAGATTGGATTCTTGAATCAAATGGAAGGATGAGATGAGATTGGTACATGATCCAAGGGTTAAGAAAATTCCAACTTTAATGGAAAATCAAAGGAAAAATCAATGGAAAATCAATGGAAATCCTAGGTTGTAAGGCTATGGTGTACCTTGGTGATATTCTTGGAACAAATGGAGGGTTGAGATGAGAATTGTACACAATCCAATGGTTGAGAAGTTTGCTAGGTAAATATTGGAGTACAAAGGTGTAAGGATTTGATTTTGGAAGAAATAAGTTTCAAGGATTTGAAGTACACTTCACAAATCAAAGCAAGAATAACATCAAATCTCCTTCCCTCTCTCCTTCCTCTCTCTCTCCTTTCTCTCCTCTCTCTCTCTCGGCTTCTCTCTCTCTCTCTCTCTCTCTATTGCAAGGTAATATATATATATATACACCTATATATGTCATACAAGTGTAAGAAAATCAAATAAACAAATAGTTTTAGGGTACTTTGAAATCCAAGGTAGAATAAAGACTAGGATTCACTCACAAACTAACAATAAATCCTAGGGCACTTTAGGCATTATAATAAGCAACATAGGTACAATACATATATACACATATATATATATATATATATGCATAAAGGTAGGAAAAATCCCAATAAAGAATAATTAAAGGGTACTTTGGTCACTATTTACTTTTGATTAAAGTAATAGTACTTTTCCCCAAATTAAGGAAAGTAATTAATTAAATGATCTAATGGTACTTAGGAAGATTTACCTCTTTTATCCAATGGACAAATCTTCCCCTAACATCTATTATCCAATGGATAATAGTTATTAGGCCAAAGAAAATATTAAAGTAATCAAAAAGTACAATTGTAGAGATCCGTAATTTATTTAATTATTGAAATTAGTTATTAAATGCCTAATTGAGAAAATATGGATTTATTGGTGGATATTATGGATTGAGGGCTAGAGTGAAAGAATAGAGAGTTGAGGGTGTGTTGGTGTGATTTAAAGATATGTGGGTATATAAGGGATGTGTGTTAGATGTAGGAGAAAATAATTCTCATCTCCCAACTCTCTCTCATCCGTTCTCCCCCTCTCCCCACCGGCTCACTCTCTCTCTCCTCTCTTCTTACCCAAAACTCCACTCCATCTCCCAAAATCTCCAAGAAACAACCTCCCTCCGGCCTTGCAATCACGTTCTTAAGCTCGGAGATCCTTGGGTTGAGTTCGAATCGAAGTTTCGGAGTTCAAAAAGCTAGGGCTCGTTCAAAAACGCTTGAATCTCGACCATTATTGCGAGGTAGGGACTTCTTTACTTCTTTTACATGTTTATGTGTTGATTTGGTGTAGAATCGTGCCCTTGATTGCCGAATTTTGGTTGTAAAGCGTGTCTGAAAATCTACTGAAAGTTCTACCCGAAGCCCCGTGGTATCGATACGGATTAAGGGCCGTATCGATACAGTGAGCTTATCTTTTGGACAGTTGATAGCGTATCGATACGGATTAAGGGCGTATCGATACAGTGAGCTTAACTCCAGTTTTGCACCTTTTGCTTCTCCGTTGATTGTTTTGACCTCCAATCACTTCTAAACCCTTTTGAACACCTCCTAAACTATCTCAAGCTTGTCTAATTGACTTCCTATGAAGGTTCGATGTACTCCTTGGTCCGTTGGTCTTCCGTTAGCAATAACCGGATAAGAATTGACTTAGTTAAACGTTGTAATGTACTTTCTATGGATTGTTGGTATCGTGTGATCATTTGTGGTGCATTTGTGACGATGTTGGTATAGCGTAAGATGTTTTATCTAAGAATGGGTTCATGGGGGAGTCCTAGTTTGCATGTTGTTTGAGAAATAGTTGATTTTGGGTCGAAGTTTTGTTTAGGAAGTCCCGTAACGCAAGTGGTGGTAATACGGAGACTTAAAGGGTTTCGTAACGCAAGTGGTGGTAATACGGTAACCCGAGTCGCTAGGGATCACCGTGACGCAAGTGGTGGTAACACGGTAATCCTTATGGTGTTATCCGGTAACGCAAGTGGTGGAAATACCGATGGTGGGAGTTCGGGTTAGCAAGTCGGGTTGGGATTATTAGAAGGGGTTAGTATTGTATGGCCTGTGCATTCGATTTCAATGGGGTTTCATTTGCGAATTGATTGGTTATCGTCTGTCGAACTGTATTTCCTTATCCTCTCTTGTTTGCACTCGTCATCATATTTACATGTAAATTTAGTAAAGATTTTCCTACTGGGCTAGTGTAGCTCAACAAAATCCTTCTTTTCAGGTTCGAATGTTGGACAGTAGGCTGCATGCGACGGTGTGCTTGTACACGAAGGCTTTTGGAAACTAAGCTTTATTTAGTTACTTACTCATCTTTGTAATAGATTTTCTTTTGGCCAAAGATGGTTTTGTAACTAATTAACTCTTGATTTATCTTTTGACTAAAGTTTGTAGTATTCTGAATGTGTTGTATCCGTATCTCAGTTGATTTGGGCCGTGGTGCCAATGTTATATTTTTTGTAACTATGGGGACTTGTTTGTAAATGTAACCGCTGGGAAACTCTTTTGGGTATTATTTATGTCATACGAGATTCTTTTATTAAAATGTAATATTTATTTTTTGTTGAAAATTGAGGTCGTGACAACAATAAAGTAAGTTTACTTTTTAATATAAACAATTGGGATTCTATTACCCAATGGATAATAATCCCCCTAACCATCATTGTCCAATGATCAAAGAAATAATCCAAAAAGATTAAAAGAAAATGGATATTAAAATTTAAAGTCTAGGGTCCAAAAGGTTCAAAAGTTCCAACAAGGGGCAAAATGGTCATTTTGCCAAGACTAGGGAACTTTTCGGTTTGGTTACCCTAACCGGATAGTTAGATGCTAACTAGGCTTGCTAAGTAGGACTAAAGTGTAAGAATTGAAACTTGAGGGACCAAAGTGCAATTATGGCAAAATTCAAGAATTTACGCAATTCAAGCAATTAAAATAAATAACTCGAATAATAACAATAACTTTTTATTCCATAAAATTCAGAGTTATTACAAGTGCAACTAGCTTAACCAAGAATCTCATTCAACATTCTCGAACAAAACATATTGAGATTAAACATCATTTTATAAGAGATCATGTTCAAAAAGGGGATATTGAACTTAACTTTATTAGTAACGACAAGCAATTGGCGGACATTTTCACAAAACCCCTTGGTGAGGAACAATATCGTATTTGATGGAGAGTACAAATGATCTTGATAAAAAAATCATACTCCAAACATTTTATCATATGTGATATTTTTCCTATGTGTTAGATAAACCAAAACAGTTTTCAATACCTTAGCTTTGCACTTCCAAAAGCAATTTTTCTAGACAAAATCTAAAATTCCCGTCGGATGTCCAAGTAGATTTCCCACTGGATGACCACGTGGTCGACCGACCGGTCAACCGATCAGTGTTTTTTTTGGTCATTTTAAAGTTCAAATCTGCTCTGTTTTGTTCCAAAAGCCCTCATCCTCAACAGAAAACAGAAGCAGCGAAAACCCTCCCAAAATTTTCAAAACCCCTCAAACTCCATCAAATCCTCAAAACAATCCACCAATCCTTCCTCAAATCTTCATCTCCACTCATCTCTACCATCAATTTCACCATTTTTCACTCCAAACCATCTTCAAACCCTTCCAAACCTTGGGTTTCTGAAAAATGGTAGGAAGAAGCAAACGGTTGCATTTTGGGGCAGGACCAAGAGAACCTCAACCTGACTTCAACACGCAACTCTTCACCAACCGAGTTAATGAAGGAAACAGGGCTGGTTTCAAATCTCGTCCTATAATTTCGGGTCGACAGGTATCAATCTCACCCCGTTATCACCGCTATATTAATGATGTTATTATGGCTGCGGGGCTGGACTGAGATAATGACAGTGTTGAATATCATCTATTCGAAACTTGTTCGGTATTTTTATTGCAACCTGGATGTCGATTGGAATGTCGATTAATATACTCTAGTCTCACAAGTTAAAGGAGTTGATTTTGTGCTAGATGTGAGCACCATGAGTAGTTTTTTGAAATGCCCAGTAGTTGAGAGGTATCAGTATGTGGCTAATGATGAAGAATTGGTAGATTCAGTAGATGATGTGTCTGCTTTGTACCAAACCATTACTGATGATCGTGTTCTTGGTGGAGGTGTGTCTAAAAATGAATTGAAACAGCATCTGCGTCCCCTACATCTGTTTATTGCACATAATGTGGCCCCTTAGAAAGGATACTATGATGTCGTGTCCCCTCTTCAGTGTCTAATTCTGCATAGTCTAGAGATGCACAACTATTTGAACCTGAGTTATTTGATAGTCAAAGAGATGGGCTCTATTCTTCAGAACAATCATAAGGCCTTACCATATGGTGCATTGCTCACTAAATTGTTTTTATGTGCCAAAGTAAGGATTCAGGGAGAGCAAACTTTGAAAAATGACCCCGGGCCTATTAACGATTACATGTTCACTAGGGGGCATATCGGTGATGATGAGGAAGGTAATCCTCAAGTCAATAATGGGCACAGACAAGAAGACATTGCAGGTTAGCAGGGTGAGCACTTGGCACACCACAAATTGGAGGCGATTTTACTACGCAGATATTTGCCAGGTTTAATGCTTTGCAAGCCTCGCAAAACCAAATGTTGGTAGAATTCCAAAAGTTTGCCATTGCTCAGAATAGTCGGTTTGATAGCATGGAGCATCGAATGGATCACATTGATCAATCTCAGCAGCTCTACTTCAGCCACCACCATCGGTAGTTACCTGATTTCGTGCCTTACCCACCCTATCACCCACCCTCGCCACCTCAGTGACATCCTACCTTCCCGCCTCACGCCCTTGTTGATGATGTCTCAAAGGGGGAGAAAAAAATGTTGGTTTTATGTTTTAACTCGTACTTGGTTCATTAGTCATACTTTTTAAAACTTTGTTCTCTGTTTTATGAGCTACATCGGTTGAACCTACATTTAAGTCGCATTTGTCTAAAAACTTATGCTTGAGACTTACCTATGCTTTCGTATTGCTAACTCTGATCTTTAAGTCTGTTACATTAAGTTTGTGCTCGTCTTATGACATGTCTAAATATGCCTCACTCTTATCTATCTATTGACATGCTAACTTTGCAGGTATCACTTTGTGATCAACGTTTTTTTATACTTATCATATTCCTTACAATTTTTATTAAGGGGGAGAATGTACTAAGGGGAGATTTATTGGCATAATTTTTGCCCTTCATAAAAACTATCATTGTTGCGCCATCATCAAAAAGTGGGAGATTGTTGGAAAAATGTATGCATATTAATTTGTTGGAAAAGTGGACTAGGCAGGACATGTAATACATGTAAGTCTTTAGTGGAACCTTCAAGTAGTTGCTTGAGGAGAAGTGGACTAGGCAGGACCATAGACAAATTCGGGCCGAACCACTATAATCGGGTTCTCTCTCTCTAACTCTCTCGTTTACTTGCTCATATTATCTTGAATATATTGTTAGATAATAATTTTTAAATTGGCAATTTCTTTTACAAACCTATTCACCCCCCCTATATGTTGTCGTTTTGGGTAACAATAATAATAATAATAATAAAACACAAACAAACAAAAGAAAAATCCTAATGTCCCTTCTTCTTCTTCTTCTTCTTCTTCTTCGCCTTCAGTCGTTTCCCACGCCAGACGCACTATTTGCACCGTCCAAACGGTCATTGAAACTGTTCGGATTCCCCTCCGAATCCTCCACGGTCTCCCCCGACTCACACCCCGGTGTGAACTCGGGGTTGTGCTTGTTATCCAGTTGGTCAAAGGTGAAGTTCTGCAAATTCGACACCGCACGGCGAAGGGTGCGGATTGTCGAAACAAGCCTTGCAATCTGCCAGGTGAGTTCCTCGATCTCCTCACAATAAGAGGCCATTTCGGCCTCGAGGGAAATAACGCATGCCATAAGACTGAAATCTGCCATCGGGCTCATTTCGAAGGATTGAATACAATGCGTTCTTTGAAAGAAAGAAAGGAAATGAAGAGATTCAAAGAGATTTTGGTGGTGGTTCATGGAATGAGGCACCACCACGCTTATAAAGACGTTGAAGCCAACGAACGGGCACGCTTGTATTAATGGGCACCCTTAAACAAGTTGTGGGCTCCCCGAACCGGCGCGCGCCCAAAAGAGTCGCCACCCAGATTTTTGAGATGGATGATCCAAGAAACCGAGAGCTCATTTGGAAAAGGCATTTTGGTCCAATGAAAACGTCAAGATTTTGGGTTCGGGAGTCACGTTACGAATGGGGAAGGTGTGACGCCCCCAAAATTAGGGTACGTTAAAAGGACATTTTATTTCAAAAAAAAATAAAGAGAGTCACTGCTCTTATTACAACATAGCTCTCGTAAGAGCATTTGAAATACAAATAGGATAACAAAAGGAAACTAGGGTTCCTAACTACGGCACCTCTTGATTCTCCATCCTAGCAAGCTCCTCTGCTCCAAAGGCTTCCACGGCGAACTGTTCATCTCGATTATCTACAAGGTCTGACACATTATACCGGCGTCGCCACCAATATAATATGTCAGGGTCACCACAAGGCAACACCGTGAGCTACGAAAGCTCAATAGAATAATCCCATACCCGCTAACCCATAACTTACAAACAAGACAAACATTAACACATCCACATTCGATATCAACGTTGGTGTCCAAGTTTCTCTTTGTTTCTCCTACGCGACCGTCGTAGACCGTGTCAATCATTTCCATTTACCAAAACCGTTTTTTCGAAATCATTTGACATTGGCTCCGTACCGCGGATAACCAAGCCATACACACCCGACCTCGGTTCCGCCGTTCCGGGTTCCCGAGTATCCTCACAATGGTTCCGTCACACCGGGTTCCCATTGGCAAACAAAACTTGCATTGGCTCCTCTCCACGGAAAACCAAGCCATATTACCAATAAAGCTACCACGTCCGGCCCTATTGGCAATCTTCACAAAGGGCTACCAAGTCCGGCCACATTGTGGTTTTCACAACGCACGCAATGGGCTACCAAGTCCGGCCACATTACGAGTTTTCATTCACACAACGGGCTACCAAGTCCGGCCACGTTGCGGTTTTCACAATCCACACGATGGGCTACCAAGTCCGGCCACATCGCGGTTTCAAAACACATCTCTCTTGTTAAACACACTCTAGGTGCCATGTTTCTAACTTCCTTGGTTTTCGTGTCACGTTCTCATGCAAGACTCCGCGTGTAAAACTTTTCATACAATCATGCATTCAACAAGCTTCGAAATAGTACAACAAGAACATCTAAGTAACATAGCATGCTTGAATCACCAAGAATTAACATAAACATGCATTTCCAACATTTAATCGAAAGATAACTTTATCTACGATCAAAGTAACTTCCAAAACGTCATACAACTTATACAAACATAGAGTTGAAATGTAAAATTACTTTATACTTGAAAAATAGATAGGGATAACTACCTTGATCCGAAACTAGTCGGGGCCGAGTAAGCTAGTTGGAAAATCCTACGGGCGGTGAAACTTCCGAATCTGGACCGAACTTCGGACGGTAGTAACTCGGTCAATCCTTGGCCGAATAGAGTCGTTCTTGGGTTGAAATCGAAGATCTCGAAACCCTCTACAACTCTCGAGAAGGAAGTTAATCCTAGAAATGACTTTAGATTGGAGGAAAATGGGGACGAAGGAAGTGACAGTAAGCTGTCCAGAAAAGGAAAATCCAGAATTTTTACTGAACTTTGGATGACGATATCTTGGTCATTTCTTAACCGATTGGGGTGATTCTTCAAGGCTTCGAAGTGCTCTACAACTTTCCAGAAGGAAGTTGATCCTAAAAACTACTCTAGGCAGGAGAAAACTGGGGATTTTTGGACGGGACAGTGGCTGCCCAGAAATGGTTTTTAGAGAGAAGGAAGAGCAAATGCTTTGAGGTGTGCTTTGAAAGGCTTGGAATGGCCTTCTATTTATAGGCAAGAGCTTGGCCCTCTCCTCTCTCTCTCTCTAAGTCTCACCTTGACACTTGGCAAGAGATCATGGAAGATCAAAGGAAATCCCTAGGCTTGTAAGGCTATTTTGTACCATGGTGAGATTCTTGAATCAATTGGATGGTTGAGATGGAAATGGTACATGATCAAAGGGTCAAGAAGCTTGCTAGGTGTTCAAGAAGTACATCTAATCAAATCCAACTTTTAAGCACAAATCAAGGGAAAATCCTAGGTTTGCATGGCTACTTTGTACCAAGATTTGATCTTGGATCAATTGGATGGCTAGGATTGATCCTTGGTGGGCAAGAAAGAGATTGGTACAAGATCTAATGGTTCAAACAAGTGCAAGGTGTATACAAGAGTACAATAGAGGTGATTTCCTAGCAAGGAAGAATAGATACACCAAGATCATGGAAGATTAATGGGAGATCAATGGGAAGTACCAACCAATCTTCCTCTCTCTTTCCTCCTCCCTTCCTCTCTCTCTCCCTCTCTCTCTCTCCGGCCTCTCTCTCCTCTCTCTCTCTCGTTTTTCTCTCTCTCTCTCTCTCTCTCTCTCTAGTACACACACACATAAATATATACATGCATATAAGAGATATATGAAGATTATATGTACTTTGAGATCAAAAGATTTAAGGGCAAGATTTTCCCAATGAATTGGCACATGGTACTTAAGGCAATTAACTAATCAATCATGTACTAATGTATCTAGGTAGATCAAAAACCCCAATAAAGAATAATAAAAGAGTACCTAAAAATCTTAGGTGTAAAAATCCTCCAATCAAAATATTGCATATCATCCCATGGGATTTTTGAAAAAGATTAGTTTATTAAAATCCTTGTACTTGGGGAAAGATTAACCCTTTTATCCATTGGGTAATAAATCCCCTAACTTCTATTGTCCAATGGACAATAGTGACTTGGCAACTTTTATTTTAAAATAATTGGTACTTTGGCACATGGGGTTAAAAAGAAAATATTAAATTAATCAACCCATGTACTAAGTTGAAAGATGAACCTTTTACCCAATGGATAATAACCACCCTAACTTTTATTATCCAATGGATAATGGTTGCTAGGGAGATTAAACATTAAAGTAATCCAAAAATAATTAAAAAGTTACTTTTTACTATTCATAGTACTTTAATCAAGTAGACATTTAATATAAACAAATGGGGTTTCTATTATCCAATGGATAATAGTTTCCCTAACATTTATTGTCCAATGGACAAAGAATATATCCAAAATAATTAAAAGAAAAAGAATATCCAAATTCTTAGTCTAGGGTTCAAAAGGTTCAAAGGGTCCATGAGGGGCAAAACGGTCATTTTGCGGTTAGGGAAAAGTAACTAGGCAGCTTCCTAGCTTAGTTTCTCCAACCGGATGGTTAAAAGCTTGTTAGGCTTGCTAAGCGGACTAAAGCGTCAAGAAATAATTTTTCAAGGGGCAAAAATGTAATTATGACAAACTACAACGAAATTAAGGAAATTCAAATAAAATTCAAATATTTAACGAAATTTTTATTGACCGAAAATCAGGGTTGTTACAGAAGGTGTTGTTCAAAAAGCAGCCCACTCACCCGGTAAAACCGGTCTCTACTAAACGTTTTTAGAAAGGGGAATTTAAAATATCTTTTGAAAAACCAAACTCTTTAATAAACAAGCAAAGGGGAAAGGGACAGGGGAAATATATCACGTTAACGTTAGCGCGATGCTATCTGTACAAGGATGGTAAAGGTGATGCTGAATGAAAGAACTTTCTGACAGAAACTGTCTGGATCTCAATTTCCTTCTGCACGACACATTGTAATACCGCACACGATTTTACAATATGCCGATCGGGGCATCTGCTTTGCTTTCTGGCCATTGTAATGTTTCAGAACACCACCCGGCTTCTTGAGTAGCACGCGCGGGGTTTTCAACTGACGTCAAATGGTGCTTTTACCATAGGATCACTCTAAAAAACACCACTCTTTCGAGCCATGAACGAAAATCATCTTTTCATAGTTTTGATCACTTGAAATGATTAAGTAACTTTGTTTCTAAAACCGAAATGTCTTGTAGATATAGTCTTATTTTGAAAGCTCTGACACCTGATATTTCAGCAACAAAATAGGCTCGACAGAGGATGGCTATGATCCAGACAGTTTGAACAAGAAAACAGTAGCTATATGAAACGCCGTGCATGTAACGACCCCAATTTTGGGTACGTTAAATAAGACATTTTTATTGAAATTTCAAAACAGAGTCTGGCTCTAATTACAACAAAACTCTCACAGGAGTTCAATATTACAAAAGAGAGGGATAACTAGGGTTTCCTATCTACAGCTTCTCTTGCTTCTCCATCCTAGCCAGCTCCTCGGCTCCGAACGCCTCCAAGGTGTACAGCTCGACCTGTTCATCTACAAAATTTGACACATTATACCAGCGTCGCCACCGATATAATATGTCAGGGTCACCAAAAAGGCAACACCGTGAGCTACGAAAGCTCAGTAGAGTAACCCCATACCCGCTAACCCATAACTTACAAACAAACGATCATAGAAATCAAACTAATAACGATAACACATCCACATTCTCGATCTAACGTTGGTGTCCAAGTTTTCCCGTGTTTCTCCTACGCGACTCATCGTAGACCATGTCAATCATTTCCATTTACAAAACCATCTTTCAAAATCATTTGCATTGGCTCTGTACTGCGGATAACCAAGCCTTTCAAAAATCTTTAGCATTGGCTCCGAACCGCGGATAACCAAGCCATACACACCCAACCTCGGTTCCGCCGTTCCGGGTTCCCGAGTATCCTCACAATGGTTCCGCCGCACCGGGTTCCCATTGGCACACATTGCATTGGCTCCTCTCCACGGATAACCAAGCTATACCTCACTATGGTTCCGCTGCTCCAGGTTCCCATGGGAATGCACACACCCTCACAATGGTTCCGCCGCTCCGGATTCCCATTGGAACACACACACACCTCACACAATGGGCAAGTCCGGCCACATTGCGGTTTCCAAAACATTTCATCCTTTTCAAACACACCCTAGGTGTCATGTTTCTACTTTCTCGATTCCCGTGTCTCGTTACATGCAAAGGCTTCGTGGTAGGACAAAAGTAAGCACTAACAAGATCATTCACTCTACTCAAATCAACGCTTAAAACATAACGCCACATGTTCGGACGCCCTTCGAGTGAAGAATCACTTATACTTTATCATGCCACAAGTAATACAAGCAATTCATATATGCATTCCCACAATCATTTCAAAGATCAAAATACGAATACTTGAGATGAAAAGTAATTAAAGATAACCACATATACATAGGGATAGGGGTAAGAGTATCCTACCTTGATCCGAAACTAGTTGGGGCCGAAATAAGCAAGTTGAAAAATTCTACGGGCGGTGAAAGTTCCAAATCTGGACCGAACTTCGGATGGCAGTAACTCAGTCAATATTTGGCCGAATAGAGTCGTTCTTGGGTTGAAATCGAAGATCTCGAAACCTTCTACAACTCTCGTGAAGAAAGTTAATCCTAGAAACTACTTTAGGTTGGAGAAAAATGGCGATAAAGGAGAAGACGGTAAGCTGTCTGAAAATGGAAATCCGAGAATTTTACTGAACTTCGGATGACAATATCTTTATCATTTCTTAACCGATTGGGGTGGTTCTTGGGTCTAACTCGAAGGTTTCGAAGTTCTCTACAACTTTCCAGAAGGAAGTTAGTTCTAAAAACTACTCTAAACAGGAGAAAACTGGGGATTTCCGAAGGGACAGTAGGCTGCCCAGAAATGGTTTTTAGAGAGAAGGAAGAGCAAATGCTTGAGGTGTGAGCTCAAAGCATGAGAATGACTTTCTATTTATAGGCAAAGCCTTGGCCCTCTCCTCTCTCTCTCTCTCTAAGTCTCACTTTGACACTTGGCATGAATCTTGGAAGATCAAAGGCAAATCCCTAGGCTTGCATGGCTAGGATTTGATCTTGGAACTAATTTGTGGTGGAGATGAGATTGGTACAAGATCCAAGGGTCTAACAATTGCAAGGTGTACAAAAGAGTACAATGGAGTTTAAGATTTTTGGTTGGAAGAATAACTACCAAGGATATGAAAAATAATGGAAGATCATGGTGGTACAATCCAAATCTTCCCTTCCTTCTTCCTTCCTCTCTCTCTCTCTCTCTCTCTCCTCTCCCTCTCTCTCTCTCAAGGTACAATACATATATATGCATGTATAAATGTTCAAGTAAACAAAATATAAAAGTAGTACTTTTAGTACTAAAGATCAATATAGACTTTAAGGCCTAGGATTTACCATTTAAACACATGTATACAATACTTAATTAAATAACTTCCAAGTACTAACATATATATACACATATGTACTTATGTATCAAGGAAGAATCAAAACCCTAACATAACATAAATAAGGGTATTTTGGGAAATCTTGGTATTAAGTACTTTTTATATTAAAATATTGGGTACTTTGGCACATGGGGATAAATAAAAAGACTAGATTAATCCATCCATGTACTAGGTGAAAGATTTAACCTTTTACCCAATGGATAATAACCACCCTAACTTTTATTATCCAATGGATAATAGTTGCTAGGGAGATTATATAATAAAATAATCCAAAAAGGTACTTTAAAGTAATCAAAAAGTTACTTTTTAATATTCTTGGTACTTTAACCAAATATATTTTTAATATAAACAAATGGGGTTCTATTATCCAATGGATAATAATTTCCCTAACATTTATTGTCCAATAGACAAAGATTAAAACCAAAATAATTAAATGAAAAAGAATATTAAATTCTTAGTTTAGGGTTCAAAAGGGTCAAAAGTTCCAATGAGGGGCAAAACGGTCATTTTACAGTGACTAGATATCTTCCTAGTTTAGTTTCTCCAACTGGATGGTTAAAAACTAACTAGGCTTGCTAAGTAGGACCAAAGTGCAAGAAACAAATCTCGAAGGGCTAAAATGTAATTTCATCAAGTTATAGAAATTTAAAAGTAAATCGAAGCAAATTCAAGTAATCGGTAAAAATTCAAATATTTAACGAAATTTTTAACGACCGAAAATCAGGGTCGTTACAGTGCGTCTAAGTATGCTATGCCGTGTGACGCATCAAAGCACCACGCGGTTTAGTGTACTCAGCACAGAGGCTTGTTTTTGCTTTTGAAAATGGTTTTAAGCTAGTATCCAACCAAAATGGGGTTGACTCTGACTACAGAAAAGTTCCCTTAGGGATAAGAGTGGGGCTTATCCCAAGGAAACTAGTTTATACCTTTGATTTTGAGCTAAGATGAGGATGGATGGCTATGGATGAATGCAAGCAAGATCGGTTGAGAAAAGAAGCTTGTGGATGTGAGTAATAGATGGATACAATGGGTGGTTGAGACCTGAAAGTGAGTAAGAGGCTCACTTTAATGATGAGGAGAAGAATGGAGGACTTTGAGAAAGAAAAAGCCTAGAGAATGTTTTAGAATAACTTTCTCAAGACTTAGGAGTATGGAGTGGGTGTGAAAGCATGATGAGAGAGAAAGAGAATTCAAGACCCCTTTCTCTTGAGTGGAGGGTTGTATTTATAGGCAAGAGCCAAGGATTTTGAAATTCAAATGGTGGAGGTATTTTCTAGGCGGGCCAGAAGTGCTTTTTCAGCTAAGTCAACTTGTAGCTGTGGCTCAAATGAGCGTGGCCAACAGCTAGCTGAGCCAGTCAAAACTTTATCCAAAATTGTAACGCCCCCAAAATTAGGGTACGTAAAAGAAGCATTTATTACATAATAAAGAGAGTTTATTACATTATAAATACTTCAAAGGGGTACAGTTATTCAACAAAGGAGAAACTAGGCTCCTACCTACTGCTCCACTGGCTTCTCCCTCCTGGCAAGCTCCTCAGCTCCGAAGGCTTCCAAGGTATACATCTCGCCCTGTTCATCTAAGAGGTCTGACACATTATACCGGCGTCGCCACCAATATAATATGCCAGGGTCACCAAAAGGCAACACCGTGAGCTAAAACGCTCAATAGGAAATCCTTACCCACCGACCTTACGACGGTAAACAATTACAACAATACTAGCAATCATACATCGTTAATCGTCTATCGTTGGTGTCCAAGATTTCCCGATTTCTCCTACGCGACTCATCGTAGACCGTGTCAATCATTTTCCCTTACAAAACATCTTTTCAAAAACATTTGCATTGGCTCCGTACCGCGGATAACCAAGCCTTTCAAAATCTTTAGCATTGGCTCCGTACCGCGGATAACCAAGCCATACACACCCAACCTCGGTTCCGCCGTTCCGGGTTCCCGAGTATCCTCACAATGGTTCCGCCGCACCGGGTTCCCATTGGCACACATTGCATTGGCTCCTCTCCGCGGATAACCAAGCTATACCTCACCATGGTTCCGCTGCTCCGGGTTCCCATGGGAACGCACAATGGTTCCGCCTCTCCGGGTTCCCATTGGCACACACCCTCACAATGGTTCTGCTGCTCCGGTTTCCCATTGGAACACACACACACCTCACACAATGGGCAAGTCCGGCTACATTGCGGTTTTCAAAACAATTCAACCTTCTCAAACACACCCTAGGTGTTATGTTTCTACTTTCTCGATTCTAGTATCTCGTTACATGCAAAGACTCCGTGGTAGGACAAAAGTAAACATCATTCATCGTAATCCAACAAGATCATCCAACCCTATGTTTAACATGCTCAAATCAACGCTTAAAGCATAACGCCACAAGTAATACAAGCAATTCATCTTAAAGATCAAAATACAAATACTTGATATGGAAAGTAAATGAAGATAGCATACTTTGAAATGGAAGATAACGAAAGCTTACATATACATAGGAATTGGGCAAGAGTATCCTACCTTGATCCGAAACTAGTCGGGGCCGAATAAGCTAGGTGGAATTTCTCTCGAATCTGGACCGAATTTTGGACAGCAGTAACTCGGTCAATCTTTGGCCGAATAGAGTCGTTCTTGGGTCGAGAACGAAGCTCAAGAAATTCTCTACAACTTTTGTGAAGAAAGTTAATCCTAGAAACGAACTTAGGTTGGAGAAAAATGGGGATGAACAAAGAGACAGTAAGCTGTCCAGAATTGAAAATCCAGAATTTTCACTGAATTTCGGATGACAATATCTTTGTCATTTCTTAACCGATTGGGGTGATTCTTGAGCCTAATTTCAAGGTTTCGAAGTTCTCTACAACTTTCCAGAAGGAAGTTGATCATAAAAACTACTCTAAACAGGAGAAAACTGGGGATTTCCGACGGGACAGTGGCTGCCCAGAAAAACAGAAAATGGTTTCTAGAGAGAAGGAAGAGCTATTGCTTGAGGTGTGAGTTGAAAGGCTTAGAATGGCCTTCTATTTATAGGCAAGAGCTTGGCCCTCTCCTCTCTCTCTCTCTAAGTCTCACCTTGACACTTGGCAAAAGATCATGGAAGATCAAAGGAAATCCTAGGCTTGCATGGCTATTCTTGTACCAAGATTTGATCTTGGATCAATTGAATGGCTAGGATTGATCCTTGGTGGGCAAGAAAGATATTGGTACAAGATCCAAGGGTTTAAACCATTGCAAGGTGTATACAAGGGTACAATGGAGTTAAGATTTGCTTTGGAAGAGAAAAATCCCATGGATTTGAAGTACATTGGAAGATCAAGGCTGTAACGACCCTGATTTTCGGTCGTTAAAAATTTCGTTAAATATTTG
>BPLS01000708.1:636548-650083 GCA_019656275.1 Rhododendron kiyosumense
TATGTAATAAATGCTTCTTAACGTACCCTAATTTTGGGGGCGTTACAAAGGCCAAGTACTAATCAAATCTCCGTCCTCCTTTCTTCCCTCCTTCCTTCCTCTCTCTCTCTCTCCGGCCTCTCTCTCCTCTCTCTCTCTCTCTCTCTCTCTCTCTCTCAAGTACACACACACACACAATAAATATATATGCATACAAGAGATATATGAAAGATTATATGTACTTTTGAGATCAAAAGATTTAAGGGCTAAGATTTTCCCATTAACTAATCAATATGCACATGTGTACAATGCTAATATTTAAGTCATCCAAGTACTTATATAATATATACATATGTACTAATGTGATCTAGGAAGATCAAAATCCCAATAAAATAATGCCAAGGGTACTTTAGGAAATCTAGGGTTTTGATTTACCCAAATAATTTAATGCACAAAATCACATGGGAAAATCCAAGACTTGATTATTTAATAAAATCCTTGCACTTTGTGAAAGACTAATGCTATTACCCAATGGGTAATAAATCCCCTAACTTCTATTGTCCAATGGACAATAGTTATTAGGTAACTTTTATATTAAAATAATTGGTACTTTGGCACATGGGGTTAAAAAAGAAAGATTAAAGTAATAATCCCATGTACTAGGTTGAAAGATGAACCTTTTACCCAATGGATAATAACCACCCTAACTTTTATTATCCAATGGATAATAGTTGCTAGGGAGATTATATAATAAAATAATCCAAAAAGTACTTTAAAGTAATCAAAAAGTTACTTTTTACTATTCATAGTACTTTAACCAAGTAGGCATTTAATATAAACAATTGGGATTTCTATTATCCAATGGATAATAGTTTCCCTAACATTTATTGTCCAATGGACAAAGATTAAAACCAAAATAACTAAATGAAAAAGAATATTAAACTTTTAGTCTAGGGTTCAAAAGGTTCAAATGGTTCATGAGGGGCAAAACGGTCAATTTGCGGTTAGGGAAAAGTAACTAGATAACTTCCTAGCTTAGTTACTCCATCTAGCTGGTTAGAAGCTAACTAGACTTGCTAAATGGGCCAAAGCACAAAGAAATAAATTTTCAAGGGCTAAAAATGTAATTATGACAAACTACAAGGAAATTAAGGAAATTTCAAATAAAATTCAAATATTTAAATGAAATTTTTAACGACCGAAAATCAGGGTCGTTACAAAAATGCTGTGCGGTTGACCTCATGACCTCGTGCGGTATAATAAAATTCGTTATGCTGTGCGGTGTAGAGGTGTGCCATGTGGTACTAAGGGTCCAGTTATGGGCCATTGGGTTTGTTTTGGGCTTTTGATCCAAAGGAGTCCTTCATCCAAGCTCTCGAAGGTATGGTTTCCTTTCTTTCATCATCGGGACATTTAAAAAACCTCCGAGGTCCGAATTGTGGTGTCTACAGTAGTCCCTTTTTAACGCAACTCGAACTCCATTGATTGGTACAAGTGACGCTTAAAGAATAAGGATCCCAATCCGTTGCTCTAAGCCTTTAAACAGAGAGAAAAACGTATTGAAATGCAAACAGAATGACGATGGTGGTCACGCCCGTGGGGCTGCCTACGTACCCCATTATAGGGATCAGACCTGCGTAGTTCAATTGGAACAATGCAAGCGAAATGGGTCTCGGAGGACAAATAACAAAACAAATGCAGTAAACTTTGAGAAGATTGAGTGCCGGTGGTGCTGAGTGTTTATGATTTAAATACGAATAACTATGTGTGCGATCCGAGCCCTCATAGGGCAAAAATAGCGAGACGGGCTTTCAGGAGGTCAATTGAGACGAGGCAAGCCCTCGGAGGGTGAAAATTCAAGACGAGCGTACGGGAGGTCAATTGAGACGAGGCGAGCCCTCAGAGGGCAAAAATTCGAGACGGACCTACGGGAGGCAAAAATTGCGAATACAGCGAATCCTAGGGATACGAAAGGTTCTACGAGTCGTAAAGGATCCCTTTAATCCAAGCACAACAGTTTAAATAAACTTTTCTTACAAAACGACTGGAATATTTGATTTCCAAGGGGATTTTGGTGGATGGGTTGAACAGTTTCCAAGGAAAAGATTTTATCCATGCAAAGCCAAAACGCCGTGCGGCTGAGCATCATGGCGAACGGTATTTCAATTTCCCATGTAACTCTTCAATTTTCGAGAACAGTCGGCCGGTTGAAGGGTGCCCATTAATGAAGGCGTGCCCGTTCGTCCTCTTTACTGTCTTTAAAAGGATGGTGGTGCCTCATTCTATGCACCACCACCAAAATTTGTCAAGTCTCTTCACTTTCTCTTACTTCTCTTTCATAATCTAACAAGTTCGCGTAAAATGGCAGATAACGACAGCCTTGCTGCGCGAGTCACTTCTCTCAAGACCGAGATGGCCTCATACCGAGAAGAAATCGAACACCTTACTACGCAAATTGCAAGGTTGATCACCACCATCCGAACCCTTCATCGTGCGGTGACAAACCTCCAAGACTTCACTTTTGATCAATTGGATGACAAGAATGACCCCGAGTTTGCTCTGGGGCATGAGTTGGATGATACCGCGGAGGATTACGAGGGGAATCTGAACTGTTCCGACGACCGTAAGGATGGTGCGAATGATGCCTCCGGTGAGGGGAGCAACTGAGGTGGAGGACGAGGGGGAAGAAAGAAAAAGGGGCAGTATGGTTTTTTTTTTTTCTTCTTTCTTTTTTCTTTTTTGAACATATGTAATGAACATCCCGGGGATTACCCCCATTTTATGGAATGAAAAAGAAAAGAGTCCCATTTTCTCGTATCTCCCTATCTTATTTGTTTATGTTTTCGAATAAATTTCAATGAATCCCAAACAGTCGTACCCCTAAACATCAGGAACCCATCCAGAATTCGAATTGTCAAAATAAGCCGGAACGCCGTGCGTGACTTATGGAAGAACGGGTGATTTATCGAAACAAGTCATTACGCCGCATGTGTTTATCCGAAACACCGTGCAGCAGTATAGGTCGCGGACCCGGTCCAGTTTTAGTTCCAAACGAACCGGTTCACGGGAGGGGTATATATATACATACACGGGTGAGGTGTACATAGTACGCCCCACCGTTCGAATTTCCCTCTCCCTCTCTCATTCTCTTTGCTCTCCCAACATCTCTATCTCTTTCTCAATCATCTCTCCTTCTCTCGATCATCTCTCCTTCTCTCGATCATCTCTCTTTCTCTCTCAACTCTTTCGACTCTCTCTCTTCGCTCTCTCTCTCTCTCTCTCTCTCGGTTTTCTCTCTCTCTCACTTTCGACTATGGATCATAGTGACGATACACCCGGTGGTGATCAACCACTGCGGATCAGAGTTACACCTAGTCCAGACCCTTCGGAGAGTGACACAGCGATCGAGGAGGTTCCGGAGGCTGTAGGGGTCTCGGCTTGAGCAGCCATGGTTGAGGAGGCCACGCCCTCGGTTGCCGTGGTGGTTGGCGACAGTGATGGTGTGGTGTTAGCCTACTATGGCCAAGGTACGGAGAGCACGAATGCAGTGGAGCTGGGTAGTGAGGACGTGGCCGTGGGCCAGTTGGGGGCTGGCGGTGGTCTGGAGGAGAGGGTCATGCCAGAGGAGACAGAGGCTTCTCCTATGAGAGAGCCTCGGGGCGACCTCGGGAAGGCCCCCGTCGTTGAGGAGGAGCTGGCTCTCGAGCGAGAGACACTGGCCATGTTTGTCGGCAGTGGCGTAGGTGCGGGGTCGTCACGACACATTGGTGATGGCGACTACTTAGAGACGGCATCCCTTGAGGACTTGGTTGAGACCTTACGAGGGGTACCTGCGCTGGCGGAGGCTTTGCTCGAGTCTGGGGAGAGAGAGCTCCGGGCCGAGCTTGAGACCAGAGCGGGCAAGGGACCACAGGTTAGGGAGGAGGAGGTTTTGGTCCCACGGAGGACCATGGCGGTTGCGGTCTGGAGCAGGACCATTCTTTTGCCAAGGAGTCTTACGTGCCACTTCGGCACGCAGTGGTGCCTTCGCTTCTAGATGCCTACAGGCCGGAGAGGGTCATTTACGACGAGTCCCTAGTCCTGAGGGACCTGTAGCAGCACTTGTCCTTGCGCCGAGCTGAGGTATGCTTTGATATTTGAATTTCGATGCAATGTATTATATTTCCTGATTTAATGCCTTTTGATCATCATGCCATATTCATTGAATCATATCTCTTTTTGTAACAGGAAAAAAGGATCTCGTGTTACGGTGACGCGGGCGGTGTGCCCCAGTTCTAGGAGAGGCTCCTAGAGGGCTTGAGGGCGATGGTGAAGGAGGCGGGCTTTGGGGAGTTCGTCAGTGTGTTGACGAGGGCAAGCAATGATCGCCAGGTGGTGAGGGCACTTGCTGAGAGATGTTGGGACACGACAAACTCGTTCCATTTCTCTTTCGGCGAGATGACGGTGACGCCTTTGGACTTTGCGGCGATCATCGGGCTGAGGGTTGGAGGTGACCCTATTCCCTACGACACCATGGCGGGGAGGGACCCAGAGCTTCAGCGACGCCTCCTACGGTACAGGCTGAGAGCGGATAAGGGGGACGCTCCGTACGCCCAGCTTTTGGAATTTTGGACGGAGCCTCTAGTGGGTAGGGTCTAGGAGAAGCAGATGGCGAGGTGATTCTTGTTGTACGTGCTCGGTGCGTCCCTGTTTCCCAACAGGCGTAACTGAGTTCACTTGTCTTTCGTGCCTGCGCTGGGGTCTATCCAGGAGATAGCCCGCTTAACTGGGGTGGTGCAGCTTTGGGGGCGTGCTATGCCTTCATGGGGTCTCTTTCTCGAGGCGCGGGGAAGAGCCTCGACGGCTACTGGCGAATCTGGGAGGTATGCCTTGGAAACTTGCTTTCAATACCTAGTTAGCTTTCCATTCATGCATTCGTATCATTTCATGCTAACTCTTGATGCTTCGAATCTCTGCAGCATTGGATGTACGAGGTACTGGATATGTACCCTCCCACGACATCGTGCCATGACGACATGGCACTCCCTCGAGCCCTTCGTTGGTCGAAGGAGTACTGATGGGTGAAAAAGGGGAAAGGCAATTTGAACGCCTATCGACTGTACTTGGACGAGCTGCGTCCTGATTAGGTATTTGTGCTTCCTTGGCTTCTCGACCTTTGTTACTTTATGTATTGAATTGGTTTTCTGACGCCGGCTTCTAATTGCAGGTACACTGGCACATCTGGGATCATTTTGAAGTCCCATTTGTGACCCGTAGCTAGAATGTGACGAGAGGGACAGTGCTTCTGGAGTCCCCTTATGGCTGGTAGTGGAACCTGGGTTACCAAGTGTCACGTCGGTCGCTGAGGCTAGACACTTTCTCAGTCCCTAGGCTGCTCCCTCCTCTTGTGCTAACGACGAGCGAGTATACGTTAGAGGAGGTTGAGCGGTTCACGCAGCCGGACCCTCAGCTAGGGCCCTTGTTTCAGGCTGGTGCTGACTACATAGAGTACCGGGCTCGGTACTTGATGTAGAGTTTTGGGATCCGTGCTGCTTTGGAGGCGCGACAATAGGCGCGCAGGGGCAGAGAAGGTAGAAGTGGTAGGAGAGGAGGTAGAGGCAGAGGGAGTGAGGGCCCACGGGGTGGTGGGACAGGTCAGGGTCGAGTTGGACTGCCTGCGCTCTCCTAGATGGTGGACGTGGTGACCGCTCAGGGAGTCCCTAGCCTGGTGGAAGTCCCACGCCCTGAAGTCGAGTCTTCGGAGTTCCTTGCTTAGGTATTACATGTTTCTGTCATTCTCGTATTTTGCTTTCAGCACATCTTATGCTGATCATCCCTTGCGTTGGGTAGGTGACTTCGGAGTACACGAGGGAGATGGCGGCGGCCATGATGGGCCTGAAGCAGCTAGTGCGGCAATTTGCCATAGGCCACTCCCTGCCGATACTAGCTCGTGCTGGAGGGTCACTGGTAAACTCTTGACCTTTGGTTGCATTCTATTGCTCTTTTTCATGCATGTATCATGTGTATGTCATGTCATTGTAGACTAGTGGAGGAGCTGCCCGGGGGCTACGCAAGAAGTCTGTTCGCATGCCCATGCAACAGGCTTCATCTGCAGGTTCTCGGGAGGAGCACCCGTCGAAGAGACAACGACACTCGAGCAACACGGAGGAGGAGCCTATTGCCATCTCGGATGAGACCGAGGAGCCGATAGATATTGATCTGGACGACACCTCTGGTAGCACCGTGCCTAGGGTGACTCGCACTTAGGAGGTTGCTATCTCCGAGGTGGAGGAAGAGGTTTCTGAGGAGGATGAGGAGGAGGGTGAGGGCGGAGATGAGGACGAGGATTGAGTTTCCTCTTTTGCTTTTGTCTTTTGGTGGAGCCTGCGTGCTTCCTTTTTGTGGGGTGCCTGTTTACCTTTGGTAGATAGGATTTTGAGCATCGGGCTTGCATGCCTTGTTTTGTACTTCAACTCATGGATTCCTTCAGGATTATATATGCACAGAGCTTACTTTTTCATTGTCTTTCGTCATTCAATTTCTTTTATTACTATTGTTCAAAGAAGATTGAGTAACTAAGACACTTACCGAAATGCACAACTAGCCATAGATTGTGAAACTGCGCCTAATGTAGGGTCTAAAATAGGAGATATATTGACAATGGAATTGAAATCAAAGAAGTAATTGAATGAACTTCGAAGAATTGGTGCTATATTCAGGAATTTTCATAAGCACTTTTGCCACGGGCTCGAACTCGACTATGTACAGTAATGACAGTCCTCCAAGCTTGGGACATGACTCGGAAATTTGGCCTTATGCTTGGAATACGCTTGAAAACTAGGAAAATGTTGACTTTGAAAGGTGACAACTTTAAATCTCAACCCGGGACTCGAACTGGAACTTGGACTAAGTCACTTTGGACCATTATGACCTGTGTGACCCAAAGAGATGACTTGAAATGGCTTGAAGCGCGGTTTGGTACCTCAACATGACTTGAAAACAGGATTTTATTGACTTTTTGTACTGCAACCTCGAATCCCGGTAGTTGACCCGAAGCTAAACATCCCCGAAGTCCCATGTACTTGCGAGAGTGTGTTCTGGTGGTTGGCAACGCCTTAAAACGTCTCAAATCCATTCCATGCCTTCGCTGTCAAAACTGCAGAAATGCAGACGTAGTATGCCATGCGTCTCTTCAAAATGTCGTGCCTTACTACTCAAGGCTCCACGGTACACTGACGTTATACCATGATGATTTTCTAGGATCCAATATGTTGTGCGTGGCTACAGTATGCCGCGCGTGGTTCCTTTCCTAATGCCCTCCAAGTCAATCAGCTGTGTGGCTCCTTCGGATAAGATGGTCTTGATGATGTAAGGCCCGGACCACTTTGGTTGAAACTTTCCACATGGATCGTAAACTGGTGCTCGAATCTCCTTCAAAACCGTATCGCCTTCTGACAAGTCCCTAGGCTTCACCTTTTTGTTGAATGCACGTGCAATTCTCCTCTAGTATCCCTGGATATGATAAAGAGCCCTAAACCGGCGTCCATCAAATAGCATGAGCTCTTCAAATCGATTACTCAGCCATTTAGCCTCTTGGACCTCACACTCGATCATGGTCTGAAGAGATGGAACTTCTAACTCGACGAGGAGCATAGCCTCCATACCGTAGACCAACGAGTCAGGGGTTGCTCCAGTCGATGTACGCACAGACGTGCAATACCCCTATAGGGCCAGCAACAACTGTTGATGCCAATCTTTTGCAGATTGAATGGTCTTTTCCAGAATAGCTTTAATTGTTTTATTAGCTGCTTCCACAGCTCTGTTGGTCTACGGCCGATAGGTTGTTGACTTGTGTACTTGGATTTGAAACTCATCCAAGACTTCCCTGGCTCGTCCTTTGAAATGAACCCCATTGTCGGACACGAATGCTTGAGGTACTCCATACCGGTAGATGATGTTTTGCTTGATGAAGTGAGCAACTTGTACCGCAGTTAGAGTGGCATAGGAAGCAGCCTCAACCCATTTTGTGAAGTAATCTACAGCTATCAGGATGAACTTATGACTGTTGGAGGCAGATGGCACAATCTGTAACGCCCCTAATTTTAGGTACGTTAATGAAAGAAATTTATTACAGAAATAGCGAGTCACTGCTCATTATTACAAAACCGCTCTCATAGGAGCAACTGAAGTTCAAAAGACAACAAAAAGGAAACTAAGAGGTCCTATTCTACGGCTCCTCTTGCTCCTCCAACCTAGCGAGTTCTTCTGCTCCGTACGCCTCCAAGGTGAATAGGTCGCCCTGTTCGTCTATCAAATCTGACATATTATACCGGCGTCGCCACCCATATAATATGCCAGGGTCACCACAAAGGCAACACCATGAGCTACGAAGGCTCAATAGTATAATCCTACTACTGACATCGATTTCCACATGATAGGTACATAAGCAGGGAAATAAAGACAATACTGATAACATGTTCATATTCGCTTGTAACTACCGTTGGCGTTTGACTCATCGTTAACCTTTTCATTGTTACCCTTTTATCAAAACACCTATTTAACTCACCCAACCTCGATTCCGCCGTTCCAGGCTCTCGAGTATCCTCACAATGGTTCCGCCGCACCGGGTTCCCATTGGCATACAATGCATTGGCTCCGTAACGCGGATAACCAAGCCATACACACCCTACCTCGATTCCGCCGTTCCGGTCTCTCGAGTATCCTCACAATGGTTCCGTTGCACCGGGTTCCCATTGGCACACACACACACACTTACGTAATACTCTTGAAATAGTCATTACGTAGTTTCGAAGATATTTTCCAACCGGAAAACACAACAACCTTGTTAATCACACCCTAGGTGCCATGTTTCTACTTTCTTGGTTTTCGTGTCACGTTTCCATGCGAGACTCTGCGTGTGGGATTTTTACAAACAACATGCATTCATTCCAACTTCAAAATAGTAGAACAACAACATCTAAGTCACGTAGCATGCTTGAATACCATAAACAACACAATCATGCATTTTTACTTTTCAAACAATATTCAAAGTCACTTTTAAGTTTATAAAAAGTAAGTAGAGATTCTCGAAGTAAGATTACAACTACTTTACAAAAACAAAGTAAGCTTTTGAAAACTAGATAAGGATTACTAGATAGAGAAGGATAACTACCGTTCTTCTAGGCGGTGGTTTGGACGCCGGGTGAATTTCGGCAGCGTAACGGCCCTCCGATTGCTTCGAAAGGAAAAGTTTTGGAAAACTTTCCCTCGAAACAACTACCTAACTACTACTACACTACTTTTAGGATCGTCGGGTGGTTTTGGAAGTGGTTTAGGGGTTTCGCTCAAGAATTCATAAAAACAAAGAGAGTTTTGAACTAAGAACAAAGAAACTTGGAATTTCTAGAGAGAAGGAGGAGCAATTGCTTTGAGGTGTGAATTTCAAGTGAAGAATGACTCTCTATTTATAGGCAAAGGTTGCCCCCTTCCCCAAGATGGCCGGCCCCCTCTCTCTCCCATTTCCCCAATTTTTAAATCAAATAAAATCCAATTTTTAAGCAAAAATCAAGGAAAAAATCCTAGGTTTGCATGGCTATGGTGTACCTTGGTGAGATTCTTGAATCCAATGGAGGGTTGAGATGAGATTGGTACATGATCAAAGGGTTGAGAAGCTTGCAAGGTGAATATTGGAGTACAAAAGAGTAAGGATTTGATTTGGAAGGAAATAAATCCAAGGATTTGAAGTACATCCAAAAATCAAGCCAAGGTTCAAATCAAATCTCCTTCCCTCTCCCCTTCCTCTCTCTCTTCTCTCTCTCATCTCTCTCTCTCGGCTTCTCTCTCTCTCTCTCTCTCTCTCTCGGCTTTCTCTCTCTCTCTCTCTCTCTCTCTCTTTGCAAGGTACAATATATATATATATATATATATGTATGCATATGTGTCATAAAATCGAAGAAAATCCAATAAAGAATAGGGTTTCTTGGTACTTTGAAATCCAAGTAGATTCAATGCTAGGATTTGCCCACTAACTCAATAAATAGGCAAGGGTGCACTAGGAAATATAATAATCATCTTAGGTACTAATATATATATACACACACACACACACACACACACACACATATATATATATATATATAAGTGGTTGAAATCCCAATAAAATAATATTAAAGGGTACTTTGGTAACTATGCACTTTTGATTAAAATAATGGTACTTTCCCATGTGATTAAAGAAAATACTTAATTTAATGTTCCAATAGTACTTTGAAAGATTTACCCTTTTATCCAATGGACAAAACTTCCCCTAACATCTATTATCCAATGGATAATAGTTATTAGGCCACAAAAAATAATAAAATAATCAAAAAGTACAATAAAGTAAGTTTACTTTTTAATATAAACAAATAGGATTCTATTACCCGATGGATAATAGTTCCCCTAACCATTATTGTCCAATGGACAAAGAAATAATCCAAATTGATTAAAAGAAAAAGAATATCAAAATTTAAAGTCTAGGGTTCAAAAGGGTCAAAAGTTCCAACGAGGGGCAAAACGGTCATTTTGCCAAGACTAGGTAACTTTTCGGTTTAGTTACTCTAACCGGATGGTTAGATGCTAACTAGGCTTGCTAAGAAGGACTAAAGTGCAAGAATTGAAACTTGAGGGCCAAAGTGCAATTATGGCAAAATTCAAGAATTAACGAAATTCAAGCAATAAAAGTAAATAACTCGAATAATAAAATAACTTTTTATTTATCAAAATTCAGAGTTATTACACAATCCTTCTGATGACGTCAATCCCCCATACTGAGAAAGGCCAAGGCGAGGTCATTTGATGTAGTTCGCATGGCGGAACATGCGTTAGGTTGGCATGGATCTAGCATTTGTGGCATCGCCACACGTATTCCACACACTCTGTTTCTATGGTGGACCAGAAATATCCCTGTTTGAGAATCTTCTTGGCGAGCATCATGCTGTTCATGTGAGGCCACATACTCCTTCACTACAACAAAAACGGTCTAAGATGACGAAACAAATTCTTCGCCAATTGCATGCTTTCATCGCCAAAGTTGTTGCCGATGAAAAAAATTTGTCACCCCATTCCTCGATCTTTGTTTCACGCAGAAGACCCCTCACGACGAAAAATGCATTTTCCTCGCCAATGACTCCCCATGGCCGACGAATTAATTACTCGCTAATGTTTCCCATGGCTGACAAATTATTTCCTCGTTAATGTTTCCCATTGCCGATGAATTAATTCCTCGCCATCAATTCTGTTTTCGTCGCAAAGTAATTTAATGCTTTTTTTCAAAAAAGCAATAGCGAGAAAAGTATTCCTCGTCCAAAAGATTTTGCAGAGAATTTATTTCGTCAACAGCGAGAAAAGTATTCCTCGTCTGAAAGATTTTGGAGAGAATTTATTTCGTCAACAGCGAGAAAAGTAATACTCGTCCAAAAGATTTTGGAGAGAATTTATGTCGTCGCTAATTTACAGTTGGTGTTGTTTCATTCACCCTGTCCATTTTAAACCACTCTCAAATCCAATCAACAAAATTTTATAGAGGAAAAAAAATGGTTGAACATAAGAATACATCTTACAGAAGTCACTAATAACCTTCATATTACCATGAACAACTAAACAAAGTAATAAAGGTTTCAAGGTGTCCATTCACTGTCCAAAAAGACCCAAGTTAACTGAACATAGATATTTACATAAGTGATGCACTAATTAGTGAGTACAGGTCTTAAAGGAAAGTTGTTGGACAGCCCATCATAACAAAAAGAAGTATCAACACAAAAAGATCTTGGCCTTGTCATATATACCACCAACCTTCTGGACGGCCCATCATAACAAAAAGAAGTACCAACACAAAAAAATCTTGACCTTGTCATATATACCACCAACTTTCTGAATGGCCCATCATAACAAAAAGAAGTATCAACACATAAAAATCTTGGTCTTGTCATATATACCACCAACCTTCAACATATCCAATCTGCAAACGCGAAATAAAAGAAAATCATTACTATGTTCAGATATCAACTACTGTACATATAATTACTTAAGCCTAAAGCCAATTAAAGATTCAATGCATGGTCATTAATAATTCAACCAGAACCCCCTTTGACATTATACTAGTCAAAAATAACTTCATCATATCCAAAACATAAGGTGCACATACAACTACCAAGAAAAAAAAAACATCCATTAGATAGACTTTCTCATTTGTGAGAGCACCGAACATGAAAGTCATAAATTTTAAAGCATTTACTATTATACTTTAGACAAATATAGCCAAACAATAAATAAAAGCTCTGAACACTACGAAACATGAGAACAGCCAGAATTTCAATCACCCCTAGGAAATCACATTAAATCCAAAACAGTAGCGACTCCATAGCATTTCATATTGACATATTTATCAGCGTTCCGTCAGACTTAACTGCCCATTTGTGCATGTTTTCAGTATCCAGATAATCCAACTAGACAGCAAAATAAGGATGTAAAACAATTGGTATGGTACTCAAAGCACCTTTCTTTGTGCTTTTTGTTGACCCCACAGGGCTTTGCTAGAAAGCAACATTTTTTCGTTTTCTTTGTACCAAGATAACAAAGAGTTTCCCAGTCATGATCGACTAGCATCAGTTGAAATGATAATTTGGGAAAGTTTGTCTATTTGTTTAGATTTGGTACTTTAATGTTCATTGACAACCACAAACTTGGCATCTAGATGGACATATTATCTCGGATGTACCCCTACAAGGAATGCGCAGATCACTTTAAAGAAATTCTGAGGTTTGTAAAACAAGCATACATTGGTAATGGTTTTCTGTTCTTTTGCTAAACTTTAACTTAATATACACACACATACAAAACTTCAAGGCCAATCTAAAGCTAAAAAAGGAACAGAAACTTGTGTCTATGACTCCATCCTTTTCTTCAAGGCCAGCCTCTTCATTAATGGCATGAGTTGAACTAATGTTGCCAAGCTAGGCAACAAGATTCTGAAGTGTCTAATGGCAATTTGTCATTTGAGTTTATGGTCAATGTGGTTTAATAGGCCATATTCTACGTGCTAGGCTGAGGGGTTGACAATGGCCGAAGGAAAATTTTGTTCTCCCATTGGCTCTCTCCTCTGAGTATCTAATCAAACTATGAAAGTTAGGATTTCACGTTCAAACACATTTTTGTTTTTCATGGTTACTATCATTTTCACTTGCACATTCTAACATTCAAAACTTAACTCTTACTATGAGATTTTCACCCGACTTTTTACTGATATGAAAAAATTGAAAAGAACAACCATGGGATGGAAGTTGGCGTTATTTGACCAACATAATTAGAGGTGCTAGTTCTGTTCTACACTTTATAAGATGCAAAATAATTTCCAATTATATTGTAGTGAATGGTGTGGACTCTAGATATATTGCGTTTACCACTAGACTGCCATGTCCAACTTTAGTCGCCAACAGCTTAATTGCATGTCCGGAATCCGCATGTACTAACAAGGTAATAATACATAGAGGGAGAGGAGTTAAGGATACTTGCTGATGCAGTGACGAGGAATGTGGAGTTCA
>BPLS01000708.1:668772-701577 GCA_019656275.1 Rhododendron kiyosumense
CTCTACTGGACAGCGTTTCTACCGGTAGGGCCAAAATTCCAACCGGTAGGACTTGGGTTTTCAATGCACGACTTTCAGATTTCACCAGAACAATTCCAACAACAAAACCAACGATCTAGGATGCGATTCAAACACCAAATCAACACATAAACATGTAATAGAAGTGAGAAGTCCCTACCTCAAAGTCGAAGAACGAAACCCAAGCTCAATCCAGCAAGCCCTAGCTCCAAAAATCTTGAATCAACCGAATACTCCTCTCCGAGCTCAAACCCACGAATTTCTAAGCTCTAGAACACTTGAATGTGAAAACTTTGCGGCAGATCGAGGTGGGTTCGAGGTATTTTGGGGTGTTAGAGTGCGAGAGTTTGAGAGAGAAAGAGAGCCGAGAGCAAGAGAGAGATCGGGAACCGAGAAAGAGGGTTGGGGATTTTTAATCCTCTACACCCTCACACACATATATATAATAGGGCACACACCAACCACACTTTCACTCCCTCCACTCTCAATTCTATCACATTGACCCCATATCAAATAAATTTAACAAATTTCACATTTATTCGATATTCCAACATTAATAACACCTTTAAACGATTTTCAAAAATACGAGTCTTTACACTACAAGAAAATGCACTTTTGGTGACTAGATCTGCCAATGCAAATGGTTCTGTTAACATCTTCAGTATAGTTATTTTTGGACTTCTTTGTGTTTTAGAAAAACATACTATAATTTAATTTTAACCTCTTGAATCACTACAAGAAATATAGGCTTTCCCGGCACTCAAATCCCGGCATTTGCAAAAAACCCTGGGAATGACTAAAAAAGACACGCCGACAACCGGAGAAAACAATGGGCAAAGTGGGTCCCCCAATTTCATCTCCTGTTCACACACAAAACGACTGTGTTTAGAATAAACCCTAGCCCAATTTCACCCCCAAAATTCCCTCCTGCAATTTCATCCCCCGCTCAAAATTCCCTCCCCCAAAATTTCAGCAAAAGCCCTAGCTGCTCCCTCCTCCTCGATTATACACGCCTCTCTCGTTGCTCTCAGGTAAGCGCTCTCTCTCTCTCTCGCTCTCTCTCTCTCTCTCTCTCCCTCCCTCTCTCTCTCTCCATCTATTCCGATCGATATCTTACTCTCTCTACGACTGCACGCCGGCGTCGGAGTCGGCGAACAATTTCTCACACCTCTCTCGCTGCTATCCCGTACACTCTCTCTCCCTCTCTCTCTCTCCATCTAATCTGATCGATTACCTCTCACTCTTTCTCTGCGACTGCAGGACGTGCACTGGCGTCGGAGTCAGAGACGGCGACAAGAGGCTTACTGAATCGATTTTGTTTCATCAATTAGTTCTGGTACACACACACTCTCTCTCTCTTTCTCTCTCTCTCTCTCCCTCCTGTTGTTTGCATGTATGCGTGTATGTATATGTAGATTTCCGATACTGAAATCCGAATTTGTTGATTAGTTTATCAAATTTGTTCCTTTTGATGCCGACACAATGAGATTGTTTAGTATTTCTCTATTCTGAAACTTGTGCTGTTTTGGTTTATGCCGTAGTTTTTTTAATGGAGTAAACTTTTTTTTTTTTAATCGTTTTATCTCCTTTATGAAACTAGAGAGATTAACCTCACCAATATAGGTAATGGTAGGTGTGACTAATCAATAATCTAATCTCAATAACTAAATTACACATCCTGACATTCCAACATCTAACTTGCTGACTTACCAAAAAAAAAAATCTAACTCGCTGCCTGCCATAACTTGTTGCTCTACGTGCTCAGCCGTTGTTTTTTCCATTTTGCTAAAGAATGAGAAAACACTTGCTTTTCATAGCACTCTCACTCGTGGTGGCTTCTAACATTCATTCCTAAAGTCATCCACAGCGGTTCAGTCAATGCTGGCCCCGATGTTTGCGGTGCCTAAGCCCGACCCCAAACTTGGTTGCCCCACTTACTATTAAGTCATAGAAAACAAGGTTACATTGGGTTTACATTTTTTTTTTCCGTTGCCCCATGGCGGGAGGCTACCCAAGTCCAAGGTCTTGTGAGGCTTACCTCGGACCCGGCTTTGGGTTCAGTAAATAGTCTCTAATACCTTTACCTGAGATTGCTTTTGTGACACTTTTTTTGGAAATATTTTCTTGCAAAATGAGCATCCATAAAGAACCCAAATAAAAGAAGGGAGTGGAGTCCTAAATAGTAGTAACATGTCTTGTTGGATTATTTGGATAAAAACTGAAAAAAACGAATCCACTTTTGCATACAACATAATTTAATGGTTAACCTCTACTGAGTACAACAAAAACTTCCTGTTCAATCTTTCTGAGCTTAGGTTCTTATTGAAAGGTCTTGACCCAGTTAGGCATACCAGTAACCTAATGTAACAAGAAGATCCAACCACTTCCTATCGAATCGACTTTCTTAAGCTGCATTGGCAATCCAGAGAAACCAGATTGGTAACGGTTGAACTCATCGCAACTTCTTCCATTGAGATGAATTATTCAATACTTCAGCACCGCCATGCGTCCCTTCTTCTTTCAACTCTGCAAAAAAATGAGGCCAGCAGCCCTTAGAATCTTGAATTTTTGTTGGGATCACATAGAAAAACAAATGTGGTACATGTACTATTATTGTTACCTATATGTTCTTTTCAACAGAAAACAATTTTACTTGCCCATATGTATAACTTTATGTGAAGATAGACTAATTCTTATCTAATTGACAAGATAAGTTCCACTTTCACAAAACAACCACTCAAATACTCCAAAAAACCACTCAAATACACCCTTTTGGAGTAAAACACATTCAAAATCCTTAACAGAAAACAGGTTGTTTAGAATCTTTATTGACACCCTCAAGAATCAGTAGGTTCTGTTGTGTCAAATTGTTTCAATTGATTTAGGCACCGACGACTCTCACAAAACATAAGCACATTGTATAGAGTTAAAGACCTCTAAGAAGCTCATAACATACCATTTTCGGATACTTATGATGGGTCCAAGTAAATTATTTCTGCCCGTACTGAAGCGCGCCGGAACCGCACCAATTCCTTGAGCAACTCCCATCCAATCTCGTTTGAAGCAGGCTTAAAAGTCATCCTTTCAAGCACGGGCGAATTTGCAAGTAGAAAGTTGATGAAATCCAGTTCGCATCTCACCCCAAATATGCCAACTACCTTAACAAGCCGCAACTGGTTAAATGGACAGTTGTAATAATCTTCCTCCCAAATGTTTGCAACTCTTCCCACAACAGTCTGTTCCTCTGGACAAGCCTACACAACATTACATGCCAAAGGAATCCAAATGCGCTAAATCTGGCTGTTCAATTGATAAATCTATTGCAAAACAACTTATAATATAGTGTAGGACCCAAGAACAAAGTTTGTGCAGAACAAATATCAGTGGAATCCTGAAACCCAATGTTTCTGCCAACAGATAATGAAACACACCGAAACATTTCAAAAAAAAAAAAGATTTCATGGGTATGGTGAGACACTCTACCACTTTGGTCCATCACTTATATTTACATATTGTTGAAACTATGCTCCGTTTTAAGTTGAACTAATTTTGTCAAAGTTTGTATCTAATGTGGTATTGCATGCATTTGCTTTATTTGTTTTCTCCAGAATTGTGTAAATGGAAACAAACATGGACAAGAGTTGGATAAATTTGCCTAGGGTCGATCCAAGATACATACAAGGGGTTATAGATTTCATGGAATTTGCTTGTAAGAACATTCTTGATCAACAAACAGAAATTGCATGTCCGTGTAAGAGCTGTCGTAATATGGCTAGAAAAAATATTGATTTAGTAAAGGAACATCTTGTCGTGAATGGATTTACTCCAAGTTACACTGTTTGGATTTTCCATGGGGAAAAATCACAGCCTACAAATTGTAGTGTTGAAAATAGTGGATGTGGCAATTTTAATGGGCAAGATGAGATGCAAGAAATGGTGCGTGATGCATTTGGAATTCCGCCAATTCAAGCCCATGATATTGATCTTGATCCACCTCTAGGTGATGGACATAATCTTGATCCACCTCTGGGTGATGGACATACTCTTGATGAAGAAACTACTAAGTTTTTTAAGCTTTTGAAGGAAGCTGAGAGAGAGTTATACCCAGGGTGTCAAAAGTTCTCATTGCTCTCATTCATTGTGGCATTGATGCACATTAAGTGCCTATGTGGTTGGAGTAACAAGTCTTTTACCATGTTGCTTAAGCTGTTGAAGAAAGCCTTGCCTGAAGGTGAAATATTGCCTAATTCTTTTACTGCGACCAGACAACTATTGGGTGGTTTGGGCCTTGAGTATCATAAAGTGCACGCATGCCCTAGAGATTGCATGTTGTATTGGGGTGAAGATGCAAAGCTAGTTGATTGTAAAGTCTGCAATGTTCCTAGATATAAGCCAGAGGAGCAAACAGATGGATCAAAAAAAGGAGGCAAAATTCCACAAAAGATTGTTAGGTACTTTCCATTGATACCTAAGCTAAAAAGATTGTACTCGTCCAAAAAGACGGCTGGCTTAATGAGATGGCATGCAGAGAACCCAGCTCCTATTGGCATTTCGAGGCATCCTGTTGACTCCGATATATGGAAACTCTATGATAACCTCCATCCGGATTTTGCTCAAGATCCTCGGAATGTCAGGCTTGGGTTAGCATCTGATGGCTTTAACCCATATCGTACAATGAACTCCACTTATAGCGTTTGGCCCGTGGTGATGATGACATACAATTTACCACCTTGGTTGTGCATGAAACAGCCTTATATGATGTTGACACTGCTTATTGATGGACCAAAGTCACCTGGAAATAATATTGATGTATATTTGAGGCTTATAGTAGACGAGATGAAAGAGTTGTGGGATATAGGTGTTAATACTTATGATGCATTTGGCAATGAGATGTTCAAAATGCAAGCATTAATGTTGTGGACAATTAATGATTTGCCTGCATTAGCTATGTTGTCAGGCTGGAGTACAAAGGGTTATCTTGCTTGTCCAGTTTGTCTTGATGAAACTTGTTCACGTTGGTTGGTTCACGGGAAGAAGGTATGTTATTTAGGGCATCGTAGATGGTTGGATAAGGACCATAAATTTCGATATGAGCGCATGTCTTTTGATGGGACCATTGAACTTCGTCCTTGTCCAACTCGTTTATCTGGTCGTGAAGTCTTAGCAATGTTTCCCGCTAACTATGTGAATAAATTTGGAATGGAGGGGGATGAGGATTTACCTGTTACAAAAAAAAGAAAGACACGTGATGGAGAAGATGAAGATGATTTACAAGGTAATTGGAAGAAAAAGAGCATTTTCTTTGATCTATCGACTTGGGAGGAAAATCTGCTTCGACACAATCTTGATGTGATGCATATTCAGAAAAATTTGTGTGAAAGCTTGGTCGGGACAGTAATGGATCTTGATGGCAAAGGGAAGGACAACTTAAATGCGCGTCGGGACCTTCAACTAATGGAGATTCGAAAGGCATTGCATCCCCAAATTCTAGATGGTGGCAAAGTGTATCTGCCTCATGCATGCTTTGCAATGAACAATATGGAGAAAACTATGTTCTGCAATTTTTTGAAGAATGTGAAAGTTCCAGATGGCTATGCTTCTAACATTTCACGCTGTGTCAATGTAAAAAAGCGAACCATATCTGGACTAAAGAGTCACGACTACCATATATTGATGGAGCAATTTCTTCCAATTGCAGTAAGCAGAATACTTCCAAAGAAAGTGAGTAAACCAGTGATAGAGCTATGTAATTTCTTTAGGCAATTGTGTTCGAAAGTTGTAAAGGTTGATGACTTGGAGAACCTTCAATCTCGGATAGTGCTCACTTTATGTCAGCTCGAAAAAATATTTCCTCCATCCTTTTTTGACATAATGGAGCACTTGATTGTTCATTTAGTTGAGGAAGTAAAGTTGGGTGGTCCGGTGCGGTTCCGATGGATGTATTATGTCGAAAGGTATGGATTCTAGTATGCTTCATTTACTGTCCATTTAGTAATATGTTTTAACACTTCAACAATTCTCACATAAACTAATTTGATTCTAGGTATCTTATGACACTTAAGAGATATGTGCGTAATCAAGCTCGTCCGGAAGGCTCTATTGCAGAGGGTTACTTCGTTGAAGAATGCATGACATTCTGTTCTAGGTACTTGGTTGATGTTGAATCCAAGTTAAATCGACCTGTGAGGAATGATGATGGAGGTGACGCGGGTCAAGTAGGGGGCCGTCCTTTAGGAAAGCAAGAAAATTTTTCTCTTAATCTCCTACAAAAGACACAGGCTCATCGATATATCCTATTTAATACTGAATCCATCACTCCGTATCGAGAGTAAGATATTCCAAGTCTATCTATCAACTAAATTTATTCAAACTTATTCTCTCTAAACAAGTTGGATGAATATTGTAGGAAGCATTGTGAATTTCTTAAACAACGTAATCGTCGGATTCGAGATCGTGAACTTGAACGCCTTCACCATGAAACGTTTCCCATTTGGTTTCGAACCCACGTAAGTCATGTATTTTAGTACTACTATAGAAATCAAATCCTTAATGACAATTTTGAGTATTCATTTTATATAATTTCTCGTATAGGTCCACAGGTTACAACTTGAGGGGTCCGAAGAAGTATCAGATGAGGTTGCAATTCTGGCGTTGGGTCCTCGTGACACAGCAATTAGATTTAGTGGCTATATCATCAATGGGGTTAGATATCACACCAAAGAGCGTGAGCTTAAAAGGAAAACACAAAACAGTGGAGTTATGTTGAAGGCAAAGACTAGTAGTTATTCGAGCGCCAGAGATATGAATCCTCAAGAAGGAGATGTCACATATTACGGAAGGATCACAGACATGGTGGAGTTGTATTATACACACGACCACAAACATGTGTTATTCAACTGTGACTGGATAGATAACAATCGGGGTTTAGTACCGAAAGATGAATTTGGCTTCACACTTGTCAATTTCAATTGTTTGCTCTATACAACAGAACATGCCTCCAACGAACCATTTATACTAGCATCTCAAGCTCAACAAGTTTTTTATGTGCAAGATCCGGCCAAAGAAGATTGGAGCATTGTAATCAAAATGAAACCTAGAGACTTGTTTGAAATTTGTGAAGTTGGGGATGGTCACGTAGCAGACATTGAAGTTGATGGAATCTATGAGCAGCAAGAAGATGATACAACATTGCATGATGAGGATAACGTGTGGATTAGGGATGATTTACCTGGCCTAACACTAAATGATGATGTCAATATGTAGTAATTCAGGAAGTGTTAGGTTACAAGCATGAGAGAAATTTTTGTTAATAGCTCTATGTTAATATCAGATACTTGTCTCTTTTCTAGTAGTTCGAATATATCTATTAACGTTAATATCTGATACTTGTCTATTTTTTTTAACAAGTCCAATCGAAAGGTATGATTATGGTTACTTGTATCATGTCTATTTCCTTTTAGCAGCAATTTAATTTGTTTTAGTGAATGTTTTATTTTTCTGGAGATTGCAATGTCACATAGACGCGCCGCTACACTAGAGGATCCTGTTGAGCATGGGAGGATGCGTGAGCCACCACGTACATGGTATCCGATTGGCAACAACCTCAACTCGTCCTCCCAAGGCGAGACTAGATCACTTTCAGATGGCTCATCATCGGAAGTTGGTAATGCAATAATTCATGATATCCATTCTTCTGTACTTGTCGATTAATGTTCTCTGTTGGGTTTGTTTTGTAGTTATAATGTTCCATTCTTCTACACTTGTTTTGTACCAAGTTGTGTCATTGTCACTGCCTATTTGTTATCTGATATTTTTATCTTGGTTCTGTAATGTTCTGTGTATTCTCATTTAGGTAACTCTTCAACACAAACCCGAGGGAGAGGTCCCTCATTAATGAATGCATCATGGAGTACGGGTAGTAACCCAATAAAGATTATGCTAAATGATAGGGGACAACCTGTAATGCCTGAAGCATCTGCTCTTGCCAATAATTTAGGGGTGTTGGCGAGGGATGGTTCCCTTCTACCATTGCACTATACGGATTGGCGATACGTCCCTGCACACTATAAGAAGAGAGTATGGGAAGAGATCAAGGTAAACTTGGGGTGGTTTATATATACATATTGGGCTGTCTTATTCAGCATTTATTAATTATTTATAAGTATCTTTTTGTATTGTAGGCTCATACAGATGCAAATGATTCTATGGAGAGGTGGTTCATGCAATCTCTTGGAAGGAAATGGCAAGGATGGAAATGTGAAGCAAAAAAACAAGGATACACGCCATATAATAATGATGCAGACAAAATAGCTCATAGGCCTAGTAGAGTTACGGAGGAACAGTGGCGGTGTCTGGTGTATTATTGGAATGATAGAGATGTAAAGGTATGTGAAACAGATTAATATAAGAGTTATGATGTTATAATTTCCGTATTGTTGTCAAAGATAAGAGAAAATTAAAATTATTGATTTTGATAGGAGAAGAGTATAAACAACAAGGGTTACAGGTCCCAACAAAAACTACTACACACAAGCGGACGGACACCACATTATTTGGTTGAGCAGAAGGTTTGATAGATAAAAATTGTTTATTTTATTTTATTGTACTTCATAGCATTTTTTTGACATGACTGAGGTTTTACTTTTCATATGCATTAATGGTGATGGTAGGACAAGGATGACGGAAAAAACCCTACGCGTATTGATACATTTATCAAAACACATACTCGAAAAAGTGGTGGAGTAGTTAATGAAGAAACTTCTGCTATTGTTGTAAGTTGATTTGTGGTTTTCATCTTCTTTGGTCATTTTTAGTGTTGATCTTGTTACATAATAAGATTGTATCTTTAAAAATTTGCCCTAACGCTTGAGAGACTTTTTGTAGAACAAATTGAAAGCGTTGCGATGCCAAGATGGGTCTAGTTCACATCCCATGTCAGAGGGTGCGATTTTCGGTCAAGCTATAGGACCTGAGCGACCCGGGCGTACTCGAGGGCTAGGCTTAGGAGCTACTAAGAGTAAGCTACTTGGTGCGAAGAATAATGATCAAGCACCATCTCAATCCTCCACCGAACGTGATCGAGAGTTTATGAAGATGAAATCCAAAGTGCAAAAGATGAAAAGGTTCTTAGAAGCTATGGGTTACACAGATGACACAGATGACGATTCAGATGAGTTCAATGAGGCACCCAACGAGAATGTACCATATTCATTTTCATGAATTAATATACTGAATATTGCATTTGTTCGTTATGGCATTTTCTTTGCTAAACTTGACTTTATGTGCACGTAATTATTAACAGCATCCGGATGCCTCTAGCGCGCACCGCGAAATGACAATTGGCAATAACCAAGCAAGTCCAGAAGAGATAAATCTGGCACACCGGTCGCAGCCGGAACCAACTCCATTTCCACGACCGAATCAACAGGCTGATTCTCATCATCAATGCGAGGTAAGTTACACAATTTTTTCGTCTCTCATTTTCCCTTTTTTCCCTCATACATTAATATAGTCTTTGTGATCTAATTGGGATATCCCAGCCGGGATCTACGGCTGCTGCTGACCCTGCCATGTGGAAGCAAGCTGAGGCAAGTCGAGATGCTCGCAAGGTGGGTTGCACCACCCTCTTATAAGCTCAATAATCTATTGTAGTCATCTTTCTTTTAGGCTGAGATTATAGTCTTCTTGTTGATAATTGGAATCATGAGCTGAAGTTTTGTTTTTGACAATGTGCTTGTGTTGTATATGTCAGACTACAAGAGTCACAAACAAGAAGAGAAGAACATCGCAAAATGGTTCAAATTGAGTTTCTTTGGGGCAGTTTTTGTTGCTTTCACTGTGAGTTGCTGCTTCCATTTTCTTGCACTCTATCTCCCAATCATATTTGTGCTTGGACTGGTATACTACTACAATGAGTAGCCTGAGCAAGAATTTAATGAGCAGTATTGGCGCATAGTTTTTGTGAATCTGATTGTGGTTGTTTGTTGCACTCTGTTTATGATTGGTTTTTGCACTTTGTTTGTGACTGGTTTTGTGAAGATGCACTCTATTTTGTGACTAGTTTTTGCTCTCTGAACTTGTGAAAATGTAGCTCTTTGAGCTTAGGAATTGCAAGTCTCCAAGGGAATAGATGGACCAATAGAATAGATGGATCAATAGAATAGATACCCAACCCACACACACACACACGAACCAAAGAATAGATGGATCAGATCACAACTTTCCTGATCCCCTCAAGGCATCTCTTATAATCCTCCACATATCCTTAAAATTATACTTTCCTTTGATCCAAAGTGCCATTCTTGTCTTCACCAAATCAACCATCGGTTGTTGTCCAGTTTTGGCTATCCTTTCAGCTATTTGCTAGGTTGCTGCTGCTGTCCAGTTATCTGTTATGTTGTTATGTTGCTGCCATGCTACTGCAATAATCATGGTGTGTTTTGGCTGCCCTATTGCTTGATCCAGCTCCATATTGGACCTGTTTCCTCTAGATCATGTGGATGGGGTTGAATCCACATGAGTGTATCCAACTGCTGCTGTCATTTCTGTTCTGTTCTGCTATGTTTTGGATGTTATTACTGCTGCCACTGTTATCCTGTTTGGCTGGTCTGTTATGTACAGTCCAATAATTGAGGGGTTCCGCTAGTTATCAGCATTTGAAATGTTATGCTGCAATTGAAGTGTGCAGCTGCAATTACTTGTCTGTCATGCCTGTTTGTTTTTTGCAAATGACCTTAACTGCTGATCTGTAGAACGTTGAGGCTGCTGCTGACTTGTTTTGCTGTACTTGTGTTGGAGTCTAAGCTAGCTATTTTTTGTGTTTTGATAAAAAGCAAGTTCAAACAGGTTTATTAATGTGCGTAGTCAACGATTTGGGATTAGTATTAAGACAAGTAGATTACTTTAGCATGCAGTTTTTCACTCCTTTTTCTCTTTTCTCGATGAATACATACATTTTTTGTGTGGGTTTCATAGTTTGGTTACCTGTTACATGACCTGTGTAATTTCAAGTGATTTTACTTTCCATGCTAGGAATGTGTTGTAGTGACCGACTTCTATAGATAATTGATCATGCTTTATGTTACTCGATTTTTGTGGCTCTTAGAACTCACTGTGTCGTTGAGTGCTTATGATTGGTTTCATGTATGAAAAAGCATGACTTACGAAATTTGTTCCTTAGAGAGGCAGTTGAGGTGTTTGAAGTGATGCTTTTTTCGTTTAGCTCTAGATAAAAAATATGTAAGAATTTTGTTGTTATTCTCCTTTTATTCAGGAGATGAGTCTTTTAAGTATCACCAAGCATGACTTCTTGCATTGGTTTGGCTTGTATGTGGCTTCTTTTAAGTATCATCAAGTTCTGTCCTTGTTTTTGGCTACTAAAGGCGAATTTTTCAATATGTTTGAAACTATGTTCATGACGGAGCTCATGCTTTGCAGTTTGTGATTATCTCTTTGTCTGGCTGGGGTTTGCTCTTCTTTGGGGGGTTGAAGTTCTTCACCGGAGGCAAGAAAAACAAGGAAAGGTAGTGTTTTATGATCTTGAAACCTTGAGTATCAAATGTTACCTGTTTATTCAAGTTTGTTTAGGGATTATTTGTTTGTCAACATTTTGTGGTCATATGGATAAGGCGTTCTTTCATTTTTGGCACTTTTGCTCTTCTTTTGTCCTCCATTATGAAGTGCTGTTTCCACAAAGATTGGGTTGACCATGAAAGTACCTCAAGTAGAAGTGAACAATGCATCCGTTATTTAGAGATTCAGCCTAAGTTATAAGGATGCTTTACTAAGTAAGAATTAACATGATGTGATGTTACCAAAAAGACTGATGGACGGTAGTTTTGCCAAGAATCTCAAGAACTTAGAGCAGACTGTCAAAACAAGTACTTGTTATAGGCAAAAGACTCAAAACTAAGTTTTCTTTGTTGGGACACAGTAAAATTGTATGCTTTTCCTCCTTAAAAGTAATATGACAACGTGCATTCCGTAGAAGGCACTATGGCCAGTTTTCTCCCTCAAAAGTCGCCACTTCCTTGGAGCCTCCAAGTTGATTGCACTATCTTCACTTAGAGCAGTTTTGTGCCACTCATAAGGCTCTTCTACTAACAATTTTCCCGCTTGATTGCTGGCAGTTCAGTAATCAGTATTCAGAATCCACCTGCATTTGAGGTGGAATCAATGTTAGGCAAACATTAAAATGCAACTCCATACTCCACATCAGAGAAAGCAAGCTGCTATTTGAATGAAGTTCTTTCTTTTGTAATGAAAATAGCAGTTGATTATCGATATGCAAAAGTACCCAAAAAAAATTGTAGTACAGCCATACCTTCCCGATGCTGCAGCAGTAAAAAACTTTTCTGTCCTACGTATCGGATCTGGAACAATGAAGTGTGTAGCCTGATACGACCACTGGTGTGAATCTCTGCAGACCCTAATTTGCTCACTATTATATTGAGTAAACACTTGACCATTACCTAACATAGTTTCTGGCTAAGTAATGTTTGCTTTGGAACTTATGTTTCATGTTGGGCTGAATTGTGGTAGGCTCAGTAATGTTTGCTTTGGAACTTAAGTTTCACGTTGGGTTGAATTGTGGTGATTACCTATTACAGTTTTTGCATCAACATGTGATTTGGATGCTTTTGAGTTTATTTTGGTCTTAATATAGTATTCCAATACCAAGCTAGTGTTCTGATTCTATTATTTTGTTGTTTGATTTTAGGTTTATCAAAGTTAAAGACGGTGTAGAATCAAGTGGCTACTCGACGTAATGTGATGTTTGTCTGTTATGGTAGTACCAAAACCGGCCTAATGTTATGTTCATCTATTATGGTGGATTTTTTGTATTTTGAAAAATATTTGGTTGATTGTAGTAGAGATATTGAAAGATAACAATGGGTTATGGCAGGAAACTCTATTTTGACATTAGTTGTGCTATGAGACATTTAATACTTTGAGAGCTTATATGTTAGATGTATTTGAGAAGTATGTTGTAAATTAGTTAATTGGATGCGAAAAATGGTGCAATAGGGCTAAATTTTGTAAATTAATTTAGTGATATATTACTGGCGTTTGTGTACGTTATTTCAGGCATTTTTTAACTACTGGAAAGATCCCGGCGTTTAAAAAAACCCCGGTGAAATAAATTAGCTTCCTTGCCCACCTACTACTTTTCCCGGCGTTTAAATAAACCCCGGTAAAAGATGCTTAGATCCGGCATTCAATAAACGCTGGGTATACTTCCCAGCGTTTTTAACAAACCCCAGTAAAAGTCAAAAGTACCGGTCACCGGAAATTTTTACCGGCGTTTATTAAACGCCGGAAAAAACGCTGTGTACTTATCCGGCGTTTTTACAAACCCCAGTAAAAGTGAAAAGTTCCGGTCACCGGAAAACTTTTACCGGCGTTTTAATAAACGCCGGAAAAAACGCCGGGTCCTTTCCCGGGGTTTGTCAAACGCCGTATAGTATTCCCGAGCCCAGCAGTCGGGGCGTTTACCGAAAACGCCGGGAAAAACGCCGGGAAGGCTTTTACCGGCGTTTATTTCACTTTTACCAGCGTTTTATAAACGCCGGGAAAGCCATTATTTCTTGTAGTGAATCCGCAGAAGGGAAGCAAGAACAAAGGGCAATGACAGAACATGAAAAGTTTAGAACAATATAGTACTGCAAGGAACTTATTTGATTCTTTTTTTTTTTTATCGGCATCAACATTATCTGCTTTGGAGTTACAGAGGAGGTCAAATGCATTGTTTTGATTTGAATCACGGACGGACAAGAACAACCTTAGGGAAAATGGGCAAGAAGAGTTGTGACAATGAGGAGAATCAACCGTTTGAAAGGGAGTTCAAGCGAGATTGAAGCATCTCCTAGATTTCACAAGAACAGAGTAATGCTTATGTGTATTCAACTATACATTACTTTGGAGTTATTATTCTACAATGGGCTATTTTAACAGTTTTCACAAATTATTACTCTACACGTTTTGTCACTAGTTACATCCATTTAGTTATATCATTAGATTTTTTTTTTCAGTTCATTAAATATTTGCTTCATGTACTGATATTTTTTAGGTTATTGTATGTCTTTTAGGCGGAAAGAAGACTGATGGTTATGGATTTTATCTCATGTACCCGCGGACAACCTCTCCAAATTCTATTGCAGAGCGGGTGAGAAGTAATCATAATCTTCATATTAAACACTAATCAAAGCCACGGATGCATGGAGCAATTGATGAGCTAGAAGTAAGCAATGTAGATATCAAATTATCAATACAGTTTCTATGATTTAGAGGAGCTAACAATAGAGAAGAAAAAAACGAGAAGATTCTATATGAAAACAGAATGTGAAACCAAATGTTTGTTGATATTTTTTTCCCCTTACGTATGCTTCTGTTCTTGTAAAGTTACGATCATTTATAGCTTCTTAGAATAAATGATGGTGTCTAATCAATGCTTATTTAACATTGTAGCCATGCTAGCACTAACCTCGGTATTGTGCAAGGAGTGTGTACGGGGCCAAATCAGGAGAAGAGGATGCACAATGTCAAGAAATAGCTTAGTCAACCTATGCCTTCTATATTAACCACACACTCTGTATATTTAGAGACAACATTACCTATGTTGGAAATACTATTTTTTCTTGTTGTGTTAAGTAAATAAGAAAATCTTGTAATTACCTTAATGCGTTGAAGCATAGGTGCCTTCACACTTTCATCTGCAGCTTTCTATCTATGGATAGTAAGATCTTCCAAATTTGTCCGAACTTCTACACCAATCTGTGTGGCAAGTTTACAAGCATGCTTCCCGAAAGGTGCACGAAAACACTGTGGGATGGGAACAAGAAGCTTTCCTTCTTTGTCGAATATTTGCTGAACCAATAAGCCTCATGTCGGGCCACGGATAGGTCTATCAGCAACTGTTGTTCTAATGAAGCTATATAGTAAGTGCCAAGCTTGAGCAAAAAAAATGAAGTGCCAAAAGTAGTGCTTAAATATATTGTCAAAAGAAAATTGTAAATAACATTTAAAGCTTACCGACAGGTGCTATAAAGGGGGCTGCCTGAATCTCCTGCTCAACATCAAGAGGTTGTGGAGGTTGGGTACCCACATTTGGATGTGGGGTCGATCGGGTCACCCTCTCACGGATGGGGATCACGTCATGTTGGTTTCTAGTAGGTGTTTGTTGAAGATGTGATGTTCCAGGCTGCATTTGAGGTACCACTTGCATCCTTACAACCTAAAATACCAAGAGAAAATGCAAAAGTATGGAGAATGAATAGAAGAAACTTTGATGATAAAAAAAATATAAGTAGAAATTGATAAAGGATGATAACATATGTCCATTGACTTGATAATGTATGAAAACATAAGCATGATAACACATCCTGTCAAGTAACACTACTACAATAAAGCATAACAATCACAGTTATTGACAGTGATAGTTAGTCTTCTATCACACTCCTCCTACCGTGATAGATTTGAGTGTGATTGTAAATCACTCTCTTTTATCACGCTTATAAACCGTGATTGAAAGATAAAAACAATCACACCCAAAAGGTGTGATCTTTTCTAGGCAAAACTGAGATGGAAACTCATTTCCGTGTTCTTTCCCGGTTTTTTATCACACTCTTCCTAAAAAACCGTGATTATATGTAGATAACAATCACCACCAAACACTGTGATCTTTCATGTCTAAAAAATGAGATGGAAAATAGTTAAGTGTGATCTTTTCTCATTTTTAGATCACGGTTTGCATCTAAAACTGTGATTAAATGTTCTTATCATCACAGTCTAGAAATGTGATTGAAAGATGCTATCTTTTTTCTTTTTTTCTTTTTTTTTTGTGCATTTAGAAATGCCCAAATCTCTAACCAATAATAAATACACGTAAAATATGTATTCAGCCCGTAGCTATCTTCTCCAAATTAAACAAAAGACATAGCAATACAAAATATGCATAACTGATATTGCATCTTGCACAAAAGATGTCATAGATAGAAACATCGTGCCGGAAAGCCTGCATTGAATTAATCTACCGCCAATCAAATTTCTGAAAATGCATAAAAAAATAAAGAACAAAAGCTTAAGAATAAAATGGACAGAGAAAAGTAATTGAACCACAAAGTTATGTCCTAAGCTACAACGAATTCATCATTCTTTGAAGCCAATTTCAAGCACTTCATCATTCTCTGAAGCCAATTTCAAGCACTCGTCATTCTCTGAAGCCATTTTCAAGCACTTCATCATTCTCAAAGCATGCCTAATAAGCCAGATAAAACATACAAGCCAAGAGAGATAAGATACAAGCAAAGGAAGAAAACTATAAGCTTTGATTCTAACTTATTATTTTTCAAGTATAGCCCAGGATTTTCCAAGTGAACTGATAGAAACAAAACTTTCAAACCAAAGACCATCGGCATTTTGATATCAATGAAGCAAAAATGAAGGGGCATAGTATGAAACCTAGAATAGTCGCAACTCCGAAAAGTAACCACATGGCATACAGGTGCTAAGTATCCTAAGCCAAAAACTAACCACAAAATAGAATGGTTTGGGCATTTTGTCAATCAAACAGATGTCTCAATTAGGTAACAAAGACTAATCTCTTTCCCTGGAGAACAAAGATTAAGACTTGCCTCCAAGAAACAGTTAGCACACACAGGTGGAGTCATAGAATTCATTTTATGATTCTGTATAGTATTTCCTGAATTGTTGACCAAATTCAAGGGTGCCAAAATCAATGTACAAAACATACAGGATATATCAAAAGTCCACACATAAAACTATTAATTGCCTGGTATATATCTCTTGTGCCTGTTTTGGCTTTATATTCAAGGTTTTGTGTATTGAAATCACTAGTATGAATTTATCCAACACATATATCTCTGGTGCCTGTTTGTGCTTTATATTCAAGGTTTTGTGTATCGAAATCACAAGTATGAATTTATCCAACACATATTCGAGGTTTACCTTGCAAAGGTAGGTCCAAAGTAGGGATGAGATTCTTTCATCTCGTTTTTATGGACCAATTTTGTCCATATCAGTGCCTTACAGGCACACTTAAAGCTAATGTATGAGTCCCGAACTAGTTCATAAAAACTTGGATTGATCACAGGAACATCAAACAAGTAGTCTCCAAGATATATTCAGTATGTAGCTAAGCACTTACTAACAAAGATCAAGAAGATCACAGAAAGAAAACTATCAATAAAGAACTCTAACAAGCAAATCAAGTCAAACTTGGGCCCAAACACTTAGATTTTATGCCAACAGAAAAAAAAGATTACCCTTCTACCTAAAAATGGGTTCATAATAAGAACTTGCAAAACCCACATAAGATAAAATGCAAAAGAGAAACAAAACAAAAGGATTCAAAAAAATACCAATTGGTTGTGTTCATAACCAGCCATTTATAATTTCTCAACCTGTGGCATTCCCAAAAAGGCCCCAGTCGTTCACCTTGAAGCTGGAGATAGCAAGTTTGAAAACCTCCAACATCGGCATACATCCAAACTCTGCAGCAGGGGCAGCCAGACCAGCACCAACCGAGCTAGCACTTTCACTCAAAGGGTTGCACTCACATTACCAAAAAAGGTCAAAAGGGTTGAAACACGTCATATTGTAACATGCCACTTCTCCCATGTTTAGGTCAGCTTAGATATGTTCGATACAGCAGATTGAGGAGGAGGAATTATTCATAAATCCTCTAAAACAACCACCTATTCTTTAATCTTTAATCTTTATAAACAATGTTCCTATCGAAAGTTGTAAAGTATGTTTGCACCATGTTTTCCAGGTTTTCTGAGCCACTATGCTTGGGTGGATGACGTAGAGGAATCGAACCTGCTAATTTCATGTTTAAGCAAAATTTTGCAACAAAAGTTAAACAAACATGCTCAGCAATAGCAACAATGATACAGGTATCTATAAATAATTTTGAAACAAAATTGTAAGCCAATAAGGTTGAGTCTAGTACAGACAAAGGAAAAGGAGTGGCCCTGAATTCTAGACCTTGGAACCAACCCCTGATTTTTCTTGTGTTCATAACATACCCAGGGGGTCTCTATGTGACCCTAAAATATTGTGGGACACCATCTCTCTACAAGTCCTAAAGTGCTTACTCCTTCAGTTGCTTGAAGATTGAAAAAAGTGTCAAAAACAAATACAGCTCAATATGACCACTGTAACTGTCAGAACATATAACACAAAGCAAACTATAAGCCGACTTGCATGAATATTTTCTTGCTTGAAAGCATGTACATAATGAAGATAAAACTATTGAACCCTAGCCAAAAAGAGAAGAAAAAAATACAGCCAGTAGAAGGGGAGATATTGTTGTGCATTTTGTTTCCATTACAGACTGTCTTACATCTACATAAGGAGAAATAACCCTTTTACTGAATCAAAATGAAGATTAATTGGAGTAAAAAGCAAAATTACTTGTTCTTGATACTTACTTTATTAAGATGGACTCATACACAGTGATTAGTACATTTGTACCAACTTCGTTAAGGCGCAAATTTGCCAAGTACACCTGTAGGAACCAATATGTCAACTTCCCTAACAAAATCAGTCGACCTAGATACAAAACCTTTTTCTTTGACTGAGCGTGAGACCAAATCAAGTCGGTTGAAGCAATCCATTTCACAACTAAACACACATACAAGTGTACATATACACACATACATACCCATACGGAAAGAGAGACTGTTTAACTAAGAATTTCAAATAAAAGAGACTTAATGAACAAAGAAGGAAAAAATTTCAAAAGTTATGAGGTTCGATTCTTTATGTGGGAGCTAGGGTTCATCCCGCGAGAAGCGTGGTTCAACGAGAATGATTTCCGCACCCCTAACCCGATCCCTTCCCTCTGAACCCAATCGTAGTTGAAGCCTACGACCCTGCGACCCCAACTCCCAATCCCCCGCATGAATACCGAAGAGAAGAGAGAGAGAGAGAGAGAGAGAGAACGTACCAAGAGGAGGGAGCCGCAGATGGAGAGGAGGCGAACGGACGAAGCGGAGGAAACCTAGATCGAGAGGAGCGCTGGTTCTTTTTTTTGTTTTTTTGTTCTACGCGGCAGTTGGGTCGGCTTTAGATAAAGGGGGATAGTGTAATATATAAAAGGAGAGAGTGTAATTTCAGGTTAGAGTTCTGCTCTGCTACAGTAACTTTGGTGGGGTTTTGTACAGACGCTGGAAACAAACTGTCAGGTATTCCCTTTTTTCTTGTAGTGAGTGGGGTATTTATCTCACTTTTTTTTTTGCGCTAAAGTTTTTTATCACGCTATCAGGGTGAGGTCATTTCTTTTTCATCTCACCACAAAAGTGAGATCTTTTATCTCATTCTTTTCCGCTCTAAAATCTTTTATCACACCGTAAGGTTGAGGTTGTTTTTCTTTTATCTCGCCGCAAGAGTGAGGTCTTTTATTCCGCGCTAAAATCCACTTTTTATCACAGTTTTGGACTTAAACTGAGATAAAAAAATTTAAACTCCACTTTTTATCACGCTTTCACTAAAAACCGTGATCTTTGTAAATCTCCTTAGTGTGGTATTTATCTATTATTGTAGTAGTGTAATAAATGAAGTTGATTTTATTATTGATATATTACGTGCAGCCACAGAGTACCACTCGCTGTAAAGAGTCATCAGATTAATCAGAGTCGTAATCACTATCATCCTCATTACCAAGTGAGCTGTCACCATCCGCCTCAGCCCTGATTAGTTTGCCATTCCTTTTCACAGGAACGTAGTGAACGAAACCGCTTAAAGAAGCTGGAATATGCTTGAACCCCATAGCTTGCACCCTCTTTTCATTCTCTTTGACTTTGTTGTTTCTCTTCCTCTTGTAACCATTTTGCTTCTGTTTTGCGAGGTTGCCTGGTTTCACCCACTGTTTATCGCTTTTGGACATGTTATGCACTATAAACAATAAAATGACAAATCATAATGTAGAGAAAGACAATGATCCCAACAAAGCACAGATTAATATCTTCTTTAAATTAACAAAAAAGTACATAACATAAACATTTGCATAGACAGCTTCATGAGTTCCACACGATTACTAATTACCAACAGGAAGACAAGGACATTCATTCACATATTGACATCAATAACTTCATGAGTTCAAAACGATTACTAATCATCAACAAAAAGACACAAACGTTCATCCACATATAAAGCATAGCAGATAAGTTAAATATCATAATCCATATCAACATCCATATCATCCTCAAATATTTCTTGCTCTTCATCAGCTTCTGCCTCTACGTTGTCTTCCAATCTTCCATCTGATGGCACTACCCCCGAAATTATCTCAGCAGCAACATCATCCCTATGACATCGGATATCGCCTTGAATGTCAATTGGCACAGCTGATCCCATGTTCTCTTGTTGGAATGCATCACCAGATTCTGGGGCATGAAATGTTTCACCACTACCCACCTCTGGTACATCAAACACACCCCTTTATTGGACCCATTCCACGACTTGCCAAGGTTCATCCCATTTTGTATCTTTTAGGTAAAACACTTGCTTTGCTTGACTTGGCAGAATAAATGGATCAAATTGATACCAGTGACTTGTAACATCAATGCTAGTGCAATATGTGTAAGTTCGTATTGTTCTATTTCTACCGGTATCATTTGTATTACACCATTCACATTGAAACAATATTACACTGTTCTGGCACATATAATCAAGTTCCCAAACTTTGCTCAAGTGGCCATAAAAGTTATGCATTTTGCCATCATAGTTCTCTTCTGCAAGCAAACCACTATTCTGACTCGTTCGCCGATCATCTAGTTCTCTAATATGAAACCTTACACCATTAATTATGCAACCAGAGTGCTCTTTCACAAGCAAATTCGGACCATTAGCTAGCGACCATAATTCATCAGTTGCATCTGGTGACTCCTCAGCCCTCAGTGCATTTAACTACCACCACATGCAAGTTGAAAATAATAAGTAAGGTCAGCTATAATACAACTTGACAGTATTTAGCACACAATGAAATCGGAAAATATCTTACTCTCTCTTTGAACCACTTAGGAAATTCTTCCTGTTGTGTAAGTGTTATGTCATGCCCACTTGAAACTTGTAATTGATTCTTGTGCTCCCTACTTAAAAGAATGTTATTACTAGGTAAAATGCTATTAATATGCAACATCAATACTATTGAGAAGGGAAAGCATAAGTAAGAACACGTGAAAAACATACTCTAAATACTTCTCCACCTCAGGACTATTGTACAACAAGAACCAGTGAGCCTTATGATGAAGCTCCTGTGACATCTCACCATCCCTTGTGACTTGCCCAATAGGACGAGCTGTTTCCATGAACACTGTCAAGCCTTTGCGCCTATCACCCAAATCTTCATTCCTTTCATGTCGATTATGCACAGTTTCGATCCCATCAAGATACATTGTGCAAAAAGTTAAACACTCCTTGACAATATACGCCTCTACAATGGAACCTTCTGGTCGGGCGCGGTTTGAAATGAACTTTTTTAAAGTTCCAAGAAACCTTTGGAGAAAATAAATTGAGAATAAGATTATATATGCCATTTGAATTTTCAACACAATTATAGATTCAACAAGATTACCGTTCAATCGGGTACATCCACCGATAATGCACCGGTCCTCCAAGAATAGCTTCACACGGCAAGTGAATTATTAAGTGGACCATCACATCAAAGAAGGCTGGAGGAAATATTTTTTCAAGCTTGCACAAGATATGGATCGCACGCTCCTCTAATTGTTCAAGTTTGCTTCGTGTCACTATCCTAGAGCACAAATCTTGGAAAAAGGTACCTAATTCAAATAGTGCTATGCTAATTTCCTTATCCACAAATCCACGCATTCCAATTGGAAGAATTCCTTGAATGAGTACATGGCAATCATGGCTTTTCAACCCAATTAACTTTCCATTTGAAGTATTCACACATTTGGATATGTTTGCTGCGTAACCATCCGGATACTTGACAGATTTTAAGAATTCAAAAAAACCCTCCTTCTCTTCTGAGGTCAAAGAAAAGCTTGCCCGAGGCTTGGCATATGATCCATTGGGACATTCTATAAGCCATAGCTCTTTTCGTATGCCCCTATCTTGCAAGTCCCTTCGTGCCTTGTCTGTGTCTTTGTTCTTTCCCTCAATGCCCAACATTGTTCCATAGATATTCTCACAAATATTTTTAATCGCATGCATGACATCAATGTTGTGTCGGAGCTTTCTGTTTTTAAAGCCTAATAGCTCATACAATATGCTTAGTTTTGTCCAATTTGGTACAAAACGAGGCCTTTTCTTCTTTCTTGGATCTTTTCCAAACTCGACCATTGGTAAAGAATTCAACAGTTGTTGTATTTTTTCCACCGGTATCTCCAAGGATCTCTTTCGCTTCTTTTGTTTACCATTGTAAGCCCCCCTCTTTCGGCGTTTGGGGTGGTTCTCAGGTAAGTAAGCTTGATGGTTAATGTATGCTGTCTTTTACTTCTCAAAGATTCAAAATATGCTTCATCACTGCAAGAGTAGCAGGAAAAATGACCCTTTGTTCTCCATCCTGACACGTCACCAAATGCTGGCCAATCGTGAATTGTGAAAAATAATGTTGCACGTAACTTAAAAGTCTCCCCACTTGAGGCGTCGTAAGTTAATGCACCATTTTTCTCCAACTTTTTCAACTCGTCCACCAAAGGCCGTAGATAAACATCAATATCAATTCCTGGTTGCTTATCCCCGGGAATAAGCAATGACAACATGAAAAATGGCTCTGTAACGACCCTGATTTTTGGTCGTTAAAAATTTCGTTAAATATTTGAATTGTATTTTAAATTTAGGTAATTGTTATAATTGCACTTTAGCCCTTCAACTTTCATTTCTTGCGCTTTAATCCTACTTAGCAAGCCTAGTTAGCTTTTAACCATCCGGTTGGAGAAACTAAACTAGGAAGCCTTCTAGTCACCGTAAAATGACCGTTTTGCCCCTCATTGGAACTTTTGACCCTTTTGAACCCTAGACTAAGAATTTTAATATTCTTTTTTCTTTTAATCAATTTATTTTTATTCTTTGTCCATTGGACAATAATTGTTAGGGAAACTATTACCCATTGGATAATAAAATCCCATTTGTTTATATTAAAAATATACTTGCTTTAAAGTAATTTTTTATTATTTTAATATTGAAAGTGACCTAATAACTATTATCCATTGGATAATAGAAATTAGGGGAATTTTTACCTATTGGATAAAAGGGGGAATCTTTCTAGTACCATGGGATTTATTAAACTAATCCTTTTCTTAAGCCCATGTGGCAAAGTACTTAATACTTTAATTAAAAAGTACATGGTACTAATATTCCCAAAGTACCCTTTATTATTCTTTAATGGGGATTCTAACCACCAATTGTACATAAGTATATATGTGTATATATATATTAGTACTTAGATGGTTAGAATATTACCTAAAGTACCCTATGCCTATTTATTAGTTGTTGGGCAAATCCTAGGCTTAAAGACTACTTTTGATCTTAAGTACCAAAAGTACTACTTTTTTATTTATTTTTCTTGCAATATATCACATGTATATATATATGTATTGTACCTTGAGAGAGCAAGGGAGAGAGGGAGAGAGGGGGGGCCGGTTGGGAGAAGAGGAGGAGGGAGATTTGTTGTGTACTTGGCATTGAACTACATATGTACTTCCAATCTTTGGGATTTTTTTTTTCTTCCAAGCCAAATCTTAACTCCATTGTACTCTTTTGTACAGCTTTCAATTGTTGAACCCTTAGATCTTGTACAATTCTCATCTCCACCATTCAATTGATTCAAGAATCAAATCTAGTACAAACCCTAGCCATGCAACCCTAGGATTCTTCATTGATCTTTCAAGAAAAGTTGGATTTGATTTGATTAAAAAATTGGGAAAAGGAGAGAGAGAGGGGGGGCCGGCCATATGAGGAGAGGGGGAGCCATTTGCCTATAAATAGAAAGCCATTCTCATGCTTGAACTCACACCTCAAAGCAATAGCTCTTCCTTCTCTCTAGAAATTCAAGTATCCTTGTTCTAAGTTCAAAAATTTCTTTGTTCTTGAGTGTTCTTGAGCAAAACCACCAAACCACTTCCAATACCACCCATCGATCCTTAAAGTAGTGTAGTTAAGCTTCGGAAGTTGTTTCTAGGAAAAGAAATACAAATCTTTTCCTTTCGAAGCAATCCGAGGGCCGTTACGCCGCCGAAATCCAAAACCAACGACCAATCTTTCGTAGCCGTCACCGCCTAGAAGAACGGTAGTTCAATCTTACTATTTTTCCAAGTAGTTATCCTTACCTATTTTTCAAGTATAAAGTAATTTTACATTTCAACTCTATGTTTTGTATAAGTTGTATGACGGTTTGGAAGTAACTTTGATCGTTCTACTAAAGTAAGATAAAGTTATCTATGAAATTGAAAATGCATGTTTTACTTTCAAGATGTTTCAAGCATGCTATGTACCTAGAGTTGGATGAACTTGTTGTGTTAATTTCAAAGGCTTTGATTAATTGCATGTTTGTATGAAAAGTCTTACACGCGGAGTCTTGCATGAGAACGTGACACAAAAACCGAGAAAAGTAGAAACATGGCACCTAGGGTGTGTTAACAAGGAAGTTGTGTTTTCCCGGTTGGAAAATATTTTTGACACTACATGATGACCATTTCAAGGGTGTTATGTGAGTTGTGTGGGTGTGTGTGTTCCAATGGGAATCCGGAATAGCGGAACCATTGTGAGGTTGTGTGTGTTCCCATGGGAAACCGGACCAGCGGAACCATGGTGAGGTATAGCTTGGTTATCCGCGGAGAGGAGCCAATGCAAATGTGTGCCAATGGGAACCCGGTGCGGCGGAACCATTGTGAGGATACTCGGGAACCCGGAACGGCGGAACCGAGGTTGGGTGAGTTAAAAGGGTGTTTTTGAAAAGGGTAATAACAATATGGTTCACGATGAGTCAACACCAACGGAAATCATAAAGCAATTGTTAGCACTATTGTCTTTTATCACTGCTTATGTACTTATCATGTGGAAATCGATGCTAGTATTAGGATTTTACTGTTGAGCCTTCGTAGCTCATGGTGTTGCCTTGTGGTGACCCTGGCATATTATATGGGTGGCGACGCCGGTATAATATGTCAGAATTGATAGACGAACAGGACAAACTATTCACTTTGGAGGCGTTCGGAGCCGAGGAGCGGGCTAGAATGGAGAAGTAAGAAGAACTGTAGTTAGGAACCCTAGATCCCTCTGTTATTTGAATAAAAGTACTTTTGTAAGGTTTATGATGTAATAACGAGCTGGACTCGCTTCGTTTTTATAATAAAATATTTTATTTAACGTACCCAAAATTTGGGGGCGTTACAGGCTCCTTCATGGCTAACCAAGGTGGCAGATTATAAGGAATAAGAACGACAGGCCACATGCTGTAGGAGTTGCTCATATTCCCAAAAGGATTGAACCCATCAGTTGCAAACCCTAGCCTAACATTACGAGGGTCTTGGGCAAACTCAGGATGTTGCAAATCAAATTCCTTCCACTCATCAGCATCCGCAGGATGCCTCCATTTCTCCCGATCCACATGTTTCTCCTTGTGCCATTTCATGTCATTGGCTGTCTTCTCCTTCATGTACAATCTTTTCAACCTAGGAGTTACAGGAAGATAACGCAACACCTTATGGGGAATCTTTTTACCCCTGCCACAATTGATTTTGTACCTAGACGTATTACACTTTGGACATTTATCTAGCTTTGCATTCTCCTTCCAAAAGAGTACACAATCTCTCTCGCACACATCAATGAGCTCATATGACAAACCCAACTCACTTAGTATCTTCTTGGCTTCATAAGTTGACTTAGGAACCAAGTTACCTTGTGGTAAAAGTCTATAAAGGAATTTTAAGAGCCTATTAACAGAAGAATTGGTCCAACGGTTCATTACCTTCTCATTAAGCAACTCAATGACAAACTTTAGCAAAGTATAATCTGTACCACCCGGTGGGAACAACTCACGTTGGGTATCATTCAACAATTTATCAAAGTTTCGCACTTCCTCTCTTTGGGTCGTATCCATTGAGTCCGCTCTTATTCGATCTTCCACCAAGGCATCGATGCGGTCGAGATTCCCCACCTCGTAGTTTCCCGTTTCCCAAGGATGCACAGTATCTGATACACGTGGTTCCCCATGTTCATGCCAAGTAGTGTAACTTTGCACAATTCCATATTGAAACAAATAAAGGTGCACTTCTTGAAGATTTTGTCGGCGACAGTTCACACATTTCCGACACGGGCACAAAATATTACATTGCCAATCACTAACAGCTGCCGCATATTCAAGAAATGAATTGACGCCATCGAAATGAGGCTGACTTGTTCTACCATGAGCGGTGCTGCCCAATTTCATCCAACTCTGTCCATTACTAAATGCAAAAGCATGGTCAGAGTTGAGTTGTCAAAGTCATACTAACTGTGTCATGCATCAAATATTATCATTTCTATAATTTTTATTTTTATCAATAATTAAGGCTTCTCTATTGATACAAATTTGACCGACGCCTAACAACTCTATGGTGCCAACAATTGCCAATTGAGCATACCTTTTGCGTTTCCAATCTCCTATGATTGGTGAAATAGACAAAGGAAGATGAACAAAAGAACAAGTGAGTGCATCGTATGTTAGAGCATTAAGATACACATCCAACCTTTTCTCCTAATTTAATTTGCCTCAAGTATGAGCCAAAAGTGACTATAGTAAACAAAGCCAAATATATTAATGAAATTTGGTACAAGCCATTGAATCTTGACTAGTGCAATGGCAATATAAGGTTAGAAAATATCTATTTAAAACCAGTAACCTGCATTCGAGTAGAATGTAAAGAAAGTCAAATATCACAATAAGAGACTTATACATACACATATAGGTAGGATAAGACACCAAAACTCCACATGAAATCAATACTTTGTAAATGAATAAGCTATCAAGTAACAACACAAGGAGGAATCAATTATTTTTGCCCAATAGAACAAACATCAGAAGTAATTTCCTTTTATTAAACAAGTACAACATTTTTATTTTTACTCCCATACCTCACTTCTTGATCTTTTGAAGTCAACTTCTATTCAAGAACCGAAAACATAAAATACACAAGACAACATAGGGACTAAATCCTATGAGCACAAGACATAACCAAATCCCCATGTCAAATGAGAAATATAAGCATCAACCCACACCTCTATAGGATATTATTGAGTGTCACATGGCCATCTCCCCCTCTCCCACAACCTAAGTCACATAATGCATGGGACCTTGCAGGAATGTGATTGCGATTGTGAAAGCATCTTTGAAAAACTTTTCAAACTATTAAAAAAAACAAGAGTGAGAATTAAGTATGCGAGCAAAGAACGAGAATTAATTGCGCAGCTTTGGAGCGGGAATTTAGATCGCGAATGTAAAAACCTATTGGGGTAGGCAAGGCATATACTAATGGGCCACATGCAAACTCTTTCTAAAATGAGATCTATCAATTGAAGGCCCACATAGTTGAATAGATTGTGTCGGAAGTGTAAAGGACTAGGGATCTAACTGCCTTAACTTTTACAAGCTTTCAACTTGTAAGCCACCGGAACCGAGAAAACCACTAACAAAAATTCATTAAATCAAATACTCCAATAAGCAACCCACATAATAAACTCTCAACCGTGTGGTCCGTCGATTCCGAGAAAGAACACCCTGCTCCAACTTTGTGAATTCACGTCGCAGTAGGACAAAAATAGATTGCGTGGTAGAAAAAAGGGGTGTGAAAAATATTCGCTGAAGAAAGATTGTTTAGTGCCCGGCCAGATTAATGTCCAGAAGCTCTTTTAGCCCTAATAAGTTTAATTTCCACCCTAATTTGTATGGACTCCATAGTACTGCTCCTATAATGTATTGAATACTCTGTCATGGTATAGGGCTTAGACCTTTAAAACCGTAGTCCAATTTTATCTGGTAGAGACTATGAACAAGTCAGATCCTACTACACAGTTAGGTAAATATTTCTAACAGTCATCAGACTTAAGATTTGGGAGAGAAAATTTATGGGTACCCGCATAATTTTTCTAATCGCTACTTCCACTTCAGTTTACATCTCTATTCGTAAATCTAACTCCTCATGTTCTAACGAGAAGCTTTTCAAAAAAAGAGGACGACCGCGAAAAGAAAACAAAATAAACTAGAAAGGTGTACAATCTTGGATATCCAGTTGCTCGATCGGTCATATAAGATCGATGGGGTTTTGGTGACTGTCGATTGTAGAAAGACTAACAAATAAGTCCTTTTTTTTTCTCCGATCCATGTACAAACATATACATACAAGATTATGAGACCTTTGCCCCAAATAATTACAACAAATCAACTGGGTTTAGGATCTTTGGAGGAAGATATGGAAAAGACTGAGAGAAACTTTCCACCGTATCTCACGTATCTGAAATCTTAGACTCGAGCGATTAGAAAGACAAGTAGAACCCTGTTGTGCTTCTTGATGCTCCAATTGAAAAATACTTCAGCGTGGCGAGCTATGGCGGATTCGTCGAAGTTTTCTCTGCCAGTACTTCATCAGAGAAGAAGAGAGAGAGAGAGAGAGAGAGAGAGAGAGAGAGAGAGAGAAGCGGTGGGTTACGATCGAGGGTATGAGGAGAGAGAAGGAAATAAGTAGGAGAATCCCCTTTACTTATGCCTAAAACGGTGCGTTTTATGGCCTTTTTTTTTTTGTCTCTTTTCTTTTTCAGTCCCGCCAAGTTGTATTTGTTGGGATGCCGCCAAAACATTTAAGGTATTTCGGGTCCCGCGAAATTATTTGAGGGAAACAGCGAGGAAAAAATTCTTTTGTCGCTAACAGTAAAATTGGAATCGATAAATGGCGAGAAAAAATAGAATTTTGTCGTTAGAGTTGTTCGAACCTAGACGAATAAAAATTTCCTCGCCTAATTAGACCTGCTCCCTCTAAATAGCGATGAAATTTTTTTTCCCTCGCAAATCACATAATATTATCGACAAAATAGTTTTTCGTCATCTTAGACCATTTTTGTTGTAGTGCTTTGTGGATTTCTTCCATTACTCTTCTTGCTTCCACGCCATGGATGCATAACTTGTGCATGCCACAGTGTGACCTCTGGTATAGATTTCCTCCACAAATGATGTATTGTGCTGCCATTCTCTGAAGGGCAATCTTGTCTTTTTTGCTGGCTTCTACAGGATATTCTTTTTCTTTCCACGAATCTCCAAATGTCGTAATACCAGGGGTGGCCATCTTCAGGTTCATCCACAACCATGACATGTTGGTATACTAACATATCTCTTTGCTCGATCACAATTGGTCTTAACTTCACACCAACAGGGATTTCGACCATGGATGCTAGTGTCACCAGTGCATCTGCGAATCAATTTTTGAGCCTTGGTACATGAGTGAAGATCATCTTGTTCAAATGAGGAATAAGGTCTTCCAAATCTTGATGGTATGGTTTTAGCTTTTCTTCTTTGACCTTCCAGTCGCCATTCGCTTGTGACACTACCAGGTTGGAGTCCACTACAACCTCCAATTTCTCTATACCGATTTCGATGGCTGCTTCCATGCCTACAATGCAAGCCTCATATTCTGCTTGATTGTTGGTGACTTCAAAGTTTAGCTTGAATGCGAGCGGAATATGAGACCCATCAGGTGCTATTAATAGCACACGAATTCCAAATCCTCTTTGGTTAGCAGCTCCATCAAAGTACAGCCTCCAAACATCTTCGGCTAATGTCATTATGTCTTCGTCAGGGAACATGAACTCAACATCTTCACCTCCCTCAATCGAGCCGTCGGCCAAGAAATCAGCAACAACTCTTCCTTTTACAGACTTTCTGGTGACATGCTTTAGCTCAAATTCTGATAACATTAATAACCATTGTGCCATCCTTCCGGTGAGGACCGGTTTCTCAAATAGGTACTTGAGGGGATCCATCCGAGAAATGATCCTAATGGGATGAGTTAGCATGTAGTGCCTCAATTTCCTAGAAGCCCATACGTGCGCCCAACATGTCTTTTCCAATGGAGTATAATGCTCCTTGCATCTGACCATCTTTTTACTGAGGTAGTAAACAACCCTTTCAACCTTATCGTCTCCTTCCAATGCCAACATGCACCCCATAGAAGTTGGGGTGACTAACAGGTATAAGATCAAAGGTTTTCCTTGCGCGGGGGGCGTTAAAATTGGTGGATTCTGTAGATAAGTCCGGATTGCGTCAAAGGCCTTCTGGCACTTGTCATCCCACTTAAATGGTACTCCCTTCTAGAACAGGCGGAAAATATGTTCGCAGGTTGAGATCAGCTTAGCAATAAACCAACTGATAAACTGCACCTTGCCGAGGAAGCTCCTCACATCCTTTTCAAATCGTGGCGGTTCCATTCCTAGGATAGCTTTGATCTTAGATGGGTCAACCTCTATACCTCAGGTGGTAATCATGAATCCGAGCATCTTTCCGACTGTAACCCCGAACGTGCATTTGGCCGGGTTCAAACGCATCCTATATTTCCTGATTCTCTCGAAGAACTTCGTAAGTGCTGGTAGATGCTCTTCCCGCTCTTTTGCCTTGACGATCATATCATCGACATAAACTTTGACTTCCTTATGAATCATGTCGTGTAACAAGGTAGTAGCGGCTCGCTGATACGTGGATCCTGCATTTTTTAGCCCAAAAGGCATCACTCGGTAGCAATAAGTTCCTCACTCAGTGATGAACGTGATTTTCTCCCGATCCTCTAGGGCCATGATGATTTGATTGTAACAAGAAAAACCATCCATAAAGGAGATCAGTGCATGCCCAGCAGTATTGTCAACCAGTATATCGATGTGAGGTAACGGGAAGTCATCTTTCAGACTTGCTTTATTGAGATCCCTGAAATCAACACAGACCCTAATCCTACCATTCTTTTTGGGGACAGGAACAATGTTTACGACCCACTAAGGGTATTCAATTACCCTTAGAAATCCTGCATTGATTTATTTAGTGACTTCCTCTTTTATTTTAAGTACCCAGCCGGGCCTCATGCGTCTCAGCTTCTGTTTTACGGGTTTTGCATCAGGATAAAGGGGAATCCGGTGTTCCACAATTTTAGGATCGATTCCGGGCATGTCAGCGTGCGACCATGTGAAAACGTTTTTGAATTCTTTCAACAAACTTATGAGAGCTTGATGCTCCTCTGCAGACAGCGCAGAACCGATCTGAATCACTCGGGGATTCCCTTCATCTCTCAAATTTATTACGACAACTTCTTCTTTTACAGGCTGAGCATGCCTTTCATCTTCCCTTCTGACTAGAGATCGGATTTCTTTGGGGATATCCCCATCGAAATCAATCACCTCATCATCAGGGTCGACACAATTTATTTTAAAATCAGGAAAATAAGCGAAATCAGGTTCATTTATTTCACCACAAGCAAAGATCTCGAGGGCACCATACACACGGGTAGACTTAAACTCAAAGTACAGATGATGAGGAGTTGGGCCAAGAGGCTCCAACTTAGACTAGATAGACTTAGAAGACTCAAAAGACTCGGAAAACTCAGACTCAGATTCAGATCCATGGTGAGTTACACTTGGTAAGAAAGCCCAATTCTTTTAATCTCCAATGGCATCCATGATGAACAAAGTCGGGTCTTCGAGGCCCTCCTGTCCTAGCCTTAGCACTAATGCTTCCATGATTGAACTCTTTGGTTCATCCTCCCTAAACAGGGTTGCCAGACTCCCTACGTCAAAGACCTCGATCCAATCAATAGGCCCTGTTGGTTTCTTTGCAGTCTCAAATCCCTCATCATTCTCTGGCCAGACATTGTTGGTGAATATCTCGAATCCCGGAAGTAGAGTGTTGGTTTCTTTGTCCTAGAATGGCTCTGGTTGTCCTTGATAGACCTGTTTCACCTCTTCCTTAACAAAATAATCCTCCAGCCTATCCCCCTTTTTCGCCTTACTGGTATTTGAAGGTACATAGCCAAGGCCAGTAGCACACATTAGGGTTCCGCGAGCTTCGAAGTTTGCAAGACCTTGCAGGTTTTTTCCCAATCCTAGCCCCGACATGTAGGACATCTTCTTCATCATTTTTATGGCAACATTGCTGATCACAAAGTCATTGTCAATTCTGACTAAAAAGACAGAATTGGAGGTAACGAGCGAAAAGCCACCCAGAGCAATGTCTTCCTTTCCATGTTGGATTTCCAAAAGCGGGGCGTTGTCCTCAGTAGGTGTGTGGATTCCAGAGTCTCCATGGACGGTGAGTGTAACGCCCCTAATTTTAGGTACGTTAATCAAAGAAATTTATTACAGAAATATCGAGTCACTGCTCATTATTACAAAACGGCTCTCATAGGAGCATTTGAAATTCAAAAGACAACAAAAGGAAACTAAGAAGTCCTATTCTACGGCTCCTCTTGTTCCTCCAACCTAGCGAGTTCTTCGGCTCCGTACGCCTCCAAGGTGAATAGATCGCCCTGTTCGTCTATCAAATCTGACATATTATACCGGCGTCGCCACCCATATAATATGCCAGGGTCACCACAAGGCAACACCATGAGCTACGAAAGCTCAATAGTATAATCCTACTACTAACATCGATTTCCACATGATAGGTACATAAGCAGGAAAATAAAGACAATACTGATAACATGTTCACATTCGCTTGTAACTACCGTTAGCGTTTGACTCATCGTTAACCTTTTCATTGTTACCCTTTATCAAAAACACCTTTTTAACTCACCC
>BPLS01000708.1:716577-756713 GCA_019656275.1 Rhododendron kiyosumense
GTTGTAATAAGAGCAGTGACTCTCTTTATTTTCTGAAATAAAATGTCTTTTTAACGTACCCTAATTTTGGGGGCGTTACAGTTAACGTGCGCGCGGAGCTATCTATACGAGGATGGTAAAGGTGATGTAGAATGAAAGAACTTTCTGACATAAACTGTCTGGATCTCAATTTCCTTCTGCACGGCACATTGTAACTCCGCACACGGTTTTACAGTATGCCGTGCGGGGCATCTGCTTTGCTTTCAGGCCATTGTAATATTTCAGAACACCGCCTAGCGTCTTAAGTAGCATGCACGGGGTTGTCAACTAACGTCAGATAGTGCTTTTACCACGGGATTACTCTGAAAAACACCACTCTTTCAAGCCATGAACTAAAATCATCTTTTCATAGTTTTGACCACTCGAAATGATTAAGTAACTTTGTTTCTAAAACCGAATATGGCTTGTAGATATGGTCTTATTTTGAAAGCTTCGACACCTCATATTTCAGCAAAAAAATAGGCTCGACAGAGGATGGCTATGATCCAGACAATTTGAACAAGAAAATAGTAACTATATGAAACGTCGTGCGTCTGAGTACGCTGCGCTGTGCAACGCATCAAAGCACCATGCGGTTTAGTGTACTATGCACAGAGGCTTGTTTTTGCTTTTGAAAATGGTTTTAAGCCAGTATCCAACCAAAATGGGGTTGACTCTGACTACAGAAAAGTTCCCTCAGGGATAAGAGTGGGGCTTATCCCAAGGAAACTAGTTTATACCTTTGATCTTGAGCTTAGACAAGGATGGATGGCTATGGATGAATGCAAGCAAGACCGGTTGAGAAAAGATGCTCATGGATATAAGTAATAGATGGATACAATGGGTGGTTGAGACCATAAATTGAGTAAAAGGCTCACTTTAATGATGAGGAGAAGAATGGAAGACTTTGAGAAAAAAAGAGCCTAGAAAATGTTTTAGAATAACTTTCTCAAAACTGAGGAGTGAGGAGTGGGTGTGAAAGCATGATGAGAGAGAAAGAGAATTCTAGGCCCCTTTCTCTTGAGTGGAGGGTTGTATTTATAGGTAAGAGCCAAGAATTTTGAAATCAAATGGTGGAGGTATTTTCTGGGTGGGCCAGAAGTTCTTTTTCAGCTAAGCCAACTTGTAGCCGTGGCTCAAATGAGCGTGGCCGACAGCTAGATGAGCCAGTCAGAACTTTATCCAAAATGCCGTGCGGTGGACCTCATGACCTCGTGTGATATAATGAAATTCGTTATGTCGTGCGGTGTAGAGGTGTGCTGTGCAGTACTAAGGGTCCAGTTCTGGGCCGTTGGGTTTGTTTTGGGCTTTTTGGTCTAAAGGGGTCCATCATCCAAGCTCTCGAAGGTATGGTTTCCTTTGTTTCATCATCGGGACATTTAAAGCACCTCCGAGGTCCGGATTGGGGTGTCTACATCAGCCAATTGTTCTTGGAAATCGAAGAGTTGCATGGGAAATTGAAATGTCGTGCGTCACAGTGCTAAGCCGCGCGTCGTTTTGGTTTTGCATGGATAAATCCTTTTTCTCAGAAATTGTGCAACCCAGCCACCAAAATCCTCTTGGAAAACAAATATTCCAGCTGTTCTACAGAAAAGTCTATTTAGAATGTTGTACTTGGATTAAGGATTCTCTGAGACTCGTAGAATTTTTCATCCCTCGAGGACTCGCTGTATTCGCATTCTTTCGCTATTTTCGTCCTCTGATGGCTCATCTCGTCTCAATTTACCTCCTAAAGGCTCGTCTCGAATTTTCACCCTCTGAGGGCTGGTCTCGTCTCAATTTACCTCCTGAAGGCTCGTCTCGAGTTTCGTCCTCCGAGGGCTCGTCTCGTCTCGTCTCAATTTATCTCCTGAAGGTTCACCTTGAATTTTTGCCCTCCAAGGGCTCATCTCGTCTTAATTTACATCCTGAAGGCTCATCTCGAATTTTCACCCTCCGAGGGCTCGTCTCGTCTCGTCTCAATTTACATCCTGAAGGCTCGTCTCGAATTGTTGCCCCCTAAGGGCTCGTCTCATCTCGCACACACACAGTTATTTGCAGTGATTTCACAAACACTCCGCACTACAGGCACTCAATCTTTTCAAAGTTTATTGCATGGTTTTGATATTTGTCCTCTGGGACTCATTTCGCTTGCATTGTCCCAATTAAACTACGTTGGTCAGATCCCTACAACGGGGTACGTCGGCAGCTCCACGAGCGCGACCACCTTCATTATTTACTTGCATTTCGATTCTCATGCGTTTTGTCTCCATTCAAAGACCTTAGAGGGACAAATTGGGATGCCTATTCTTTAAGCGTTACTCGTACCAGTCAATGGTATTCGAGTTCTGTTAAAGATGGACTACTATAGACACCCCAATCTGGACCCAGAGGTTTTTTGGATGTCCCAATGATGAAATAAATAAAACAATACCTTTGAAAGCTTGGATGAAAGACTTCCCTAAACCAAAAGCCCAAAAACCCAAGAGAAAGCCCAAGGGCCAGGGACTGGACTCTTAGTACCGCACGACAAATCTCTACACTGCACGGCATACCGAATTTCATTATGCCGCACAAGGTCATGAGGAAAACCGCACGGCATTTTGAATAAAGTTCTGACTGGCTCAACCAGCTATCGGCCATGACCACTTGAGCCACAGCTACAAGTTGGCTAAGCTGAAAAAGGCACTTCAAGCCCGCCCAGAAAATACCTTCCCCATTTGAATTCAAAATCTTTGGCTTTTGCCTATAAATACACCCCTCCACTCAAGGGAAATGGGCCTTGAATTCTCTTTCTCTCTCATCATGCTTTTACACCCACTCTTCACTCTCAAGTCTTGAGACAGTTGCTCTAAAGACATTCTTTAGGCTTTTTCTTTCTCAAAGTTCTCCATTTTTCTCTTCACCATTAAAGTGAGTCCTTTTACTCACTTTAAGATCCCAACTACCCAATATACTCATCTACCACGCACATCTACACCCTTCTTTCCTCAACCGACCTTACCAACCCCTATCCATTGTCATCCGTCTTCATCCAAGCTCAAGATCAACGGTACGAAACCAAGTTTCCTTGGGTTAGGCTCAGTCTTGACCCTGAGGGAACTTTTCCGTATTCAGGCCCACCCCCTTTTGGTTAAATACTGACTTAAAATCTATTTTCGAAAACAAAAACAATCACTATGCAGAATATACCACGCCATGCAACATTCTGGTTCATCGCACGACATAGTATGTTAAAACACACGGTCTTTCATTAATCTCTGTTAGACTGTCTGGATTGTGTCTGCTTTTCATCAGGCTTACTTGTATTGCTAAAACATTGTTATCAATAATTTCAGAATAAGACCATATCTACAAGCCATGTTTTATTTCTTGAATAAGGTCTATTTGCTTTCTTAAATGATCCAAATACATCAAAACTTGTTTCCCGTATATGGCTTGAAGAAAGAGGTACTGTTATGAAATAAAGCAACAGCTGGATACTTTTTAATATCTTTAAAGAGTCACGCACGGGATATCGATAGTACCAAGCGTTGTTATAAGCACTGATGAAAGTCTAATAGCAGCACAAGTAGACCGCACGGCATATCATAAGGCCGTGCGCGATCTTATGATAGGCCGTGTTTTGTGGTTCTGATCTAGATGGCCTACTGGTCATTCATTCCATGTTGTATCATACCATTTGCTCACCATTTCTGTATAGGTAGCACCACTTACACGTCATGTGATATATTTCCCATGTCCCTTTCCCCTTTACTTGTTTACTAAAGATCTTGATTTCCTAAAAGATATTTAAAATTTCCCTTTTGAAAATGTTTAGTAGAGAGCGATTTTACGGGGCGAGTGGGGTGCTTTTCAACAAAACCTTCCCCATCCGTAACGTGGCTCCCAAACCCATAGTCTCGACATTTTCGCTAGACCAAAAGTCTTTTGCAAACAAGTTATCAGTTTCTCGAATCATCCATCTCGAAAATCCAGGTGGCGACTCTCGAGCACGCGCCGATCGGGGAGCCCACAACGGAGTAGCCAACTCCACGTTCGGGCACAATCAAAACAAGTGCGGTAGTCAATCGCTTCTTTAACTCCTCAAAAGCTGCCTCACACGAGTCACACCAAACAAAATGAGTCCCCTTACGCGTTAATTTGGTCATCGGTGCCGCCAAGCGAGAGAAATCGAGAACAAAATGACGGTAATACCTGGCCAAACCCAAGAAACTACGGATCTCAAACACGTTCTTCGGTCGCTGCCCATTCATAACCAACTCTATCTTTCCTAGATCAACAGACACTCCACCTTTCGAAACCACGTGACCTAAAAATTTGACTTCAGATAACCAAAACTCACACTTAATAAACTTGGCATACAATTGGTGCTCTTTCAAGAGTTCAAGAACAATGGTAAGATGAGATTGGTGTTCCTCCTCTATAGGCGAATATATCAAAATATAATCCACAAAGATGACAACTAAACAATTGAGATAGGCACAGAAAATATGATTCATCAAGTCCATGAATGTAGCTGGAGCGTTTGTTAATCCGAAAGGCATAACACTGAAATCATAATGGCCATAACGAGTATGAAAAGCGATTTTAGGAATATCTTCCCTCCGAACCCTCAACTGATGATAACTGGACCTCAAATCGATTTTTGAAAAACAAGTAGCATTCCGAAGTTGATCAAATAAATCGTCGATTCTAGGCATGGGATACTTATTCTTAATGGTGACTCAGTTTAGTTTACGATAATCGATACACAAACGGAATGAACCATCCTTCTTTTGTGCAAAAAGAGTCGGTGCTCCCCACGGAGATGTACTTGGACGAATGAAACCCAAGTTCTCAAATTCTTGGAACTAAGTCTTTAACTCTCTCAATTCAGCGGGTGCGAAACAATACGGAGGTACGAAGATAGGAGCAGTATCAGAAGGTAAATCGATACAGAATTCAATCACTCGCTCGGGAGGTAAACCTGGTAACTCTTCCAGGAAGACATCCAGAAAATCGCAAACCACTAAGGGTAACTCCCCACACACAGAGGCATCCTCGTCTAACGTCACACTCGTCAACAATGAATAAACTGACTCTAGCTCACGAGGCCCATATAAATACGATTCCAACGGTTCTCGACGCTCCCCAAGGAATTTGAAACAAGGACCCTCGGGTGGACAAATACGAACTCAAAGCTTGAAACAATCGATGGTAGCATGAAACATGGATAGCCAATCAATTCCCAAGATAAGATCGAACCCCGACATTCCCAAAACATGAAGTCGAACACGAAGCGACAAACAAGAATATCTAACTCACAATCTCGACAAATACAGTTAAGAGGTGTTTTACCCCTAGAGGTGTCTCAATGAATAAAGGAGGATTAATAGTTTCCGTTTCCAATTCCAAGGCACATATAAATGATGCAGCAATGAATGAATTCGATGCTCTAGAATCAAAGAGTGCTTTAGCAAAGGAATTGAACAAAAGAAAAGTACCCGTCACAACAGAAGTTTTTGGAGCCTAAGAAGTGGTAGGTGGAATAGCATAAGTGACATTGTAAACTCGTCCCTGGGTACCAAGACCCTACACAAAACCTCCCCTCCGACCAAAACCCTGAGCAAGCACAGAAGAACTCGCTCCCTTATCAGCCCCGGAACTCTGAACCGATGTAGTTTGGCGGATGTGAGGCTACTGCTGCCTCTGAGTGCCCCTGAACTGCTAGCCCACATTATGCCTCGTTCCCGGCTGCTACACAGAACCTGACTCACTGCGTACTCCCGACCCTTGAGGACAACTCCTAGTAAGATGATCTGCTTTACCACAAACGTAACAAGCCTTCTCGAGGTGTGGACACTAAGCACGAAAGGTTGATTACACTTATAGCACACAGTCGGAGGTCTAGACGAGGCACACCGAGTTCCCGAAGAAGTAGGCACCTTAAAGTTGGATTGGTGAGATTGTTACTGAGATGGTTCCCTCTGCCTCTTCCGTCCTTGACTCCCGAAGCTTCCCGGTGATGAACTCACACTTACAATTGGTTGTCTCGGTTCCCAAACTCCCCTATTCCTTTGCGCTTCCTTTGGTATCTCAATACTCCTCACACTCAACAATATCGACGTATTTCGTCTTGCGTTGCATCATTATCATCCTCCTTAAGTTATTATGCAACCATTTCTCAAAACATCTACATTTTCTCTCTTCCGTCACCACCAACTCTGGCGCAAAACGAGATAAGGATTGGAACTTCTGAGTGTACTCTGACACGGTCATGCTTCCTTGCTCTAACTTCTCAAATTGATCCCTCAAATTTTCACGTGCAATTTTCGGAAAATACTACTCCTCAAAAAGCACCTCAAACTCATCTCATATCAAATTCTCAACATCTAGTTCATTTGCTTGAGCCGCAGTCCTTGCGCTCTCCTCGCATCCTTCCTTGACTCTAGGACAGATTCCCACGACTCGCTGACCTCCCCAACCAAGTGAACAGCCACAATACCTACTCTGATGTTGTCTTCAGTGATACTAAGATCTCTAAAGAGTTTACAAATTTGAGTTAGCCAGTAGTCAGCTACCAAAGGGTCGCTACTAGTCCCATCGAACATCGATGGATTCCTACGGCTAAACTCTCGCATCACCACCATGGCTTGATCCTCAGCATTCTTTCTAGGTGCTTGGTTTAGAAGATTTGCAACTGTAAGTGCTGCGACGAGATCCCTAGCAAATTGGTTCTGAGCTAGATTTACTCCTGCTCCCCGATCGACCCCAGCCCCCGGATTCCCACTTGGGTTCTCCAAATGCTGACTAACCTCATCCTCAAGAGGTACCCCATGGCCACGACCACCCCAGTTTCTAGCCCCACCTCGTCTATCATGCGTCCTCGGAGGAATCTTACTACATGATATAAGAAATGTAAAACTATTAACCACAACATTATTACCATGAGATCAAAGCCCCCAACTTCCCAACACGGGTTAATAACTCTACACCACTCTACGATAATGTAAATACAATACCAAGTAGTCACACAAGCATGCACAAGTTACATTAGAAGGTGCAACATTTTGAACCCATGAGACGAAACGTCTCCCCACGGTCTCTAGGTGTTCTAAACCTATGCTCTTACACCAAGTTGTCACACCCTCGATATTCAACATAAGTATAAATGATTTCCATAAATAAAACCTCACGATATCCCATACGATACCCAAATGATTACTGTATTTCCATTCCCATAATTATGCTTCCAAGTCCATTAGATTCCAAAATATTACATCATCGGCTCAACGGCCCCAAATTAACACAAGTATCATGTGACAAGAGAGATAAGAGTTTACAACTGTTCCTTAGTCAAAAGAATTACAATTTAAGTTACAAATACATCTTTCAAAGAAATTTACAAAGATAAATAAGTAACTCCTTTGGTTAGATTTCAAAATAATGTCCACACTTCAAGCACTCCAAGCAAGCTACGGATTCGAGGTAGTACCTGAAAATGATAAAAGGCTTGAGCTACACGAGCCCAATAGAAAAGTCTACGCAAACTCTATATGCAGATGAACAACACGGATGAACAAATGAAGGAAATCAAACGACAATGGATGTAAGCACAACTTATCATGGTCAAAGTGTCCAACTATCGCCATTCCTTCATCTCGACATACTCTTATATTATGTTCATTTCATTCGTGTCTCAATAACTCGTATCATTAGTGTGTCTGAGCCGAAACTTCTGCCAAGCTAATTTTGGGACCCCAATATCCCGTGCCAAGCGCTCACCTTGAAGGTTAGGCCTTGAGTGTTCAATATGAGCATTAGCTCCTGCCGGACTAATTATGGGACTCTGATATCCCCTGCCAAGCACCCACCCATCGATGGGCCCTGAGTAATCGCGCTACAACAAAAATTACATTTTACAGCGTTTGAAAAACGCTATTGAATGTCATAGATAGCGTTCTTCAGAACGGTGTATTAGCCGATGCTGTTAAAAGTCAAGACTTTTAATAATGTTTTATGAACGTTGTCTTAAATAAACTTTTAATAGCGTTTTATGAACACTATCTTAGATAAACTTTTAATAGCGTTTTATGAATGCTGTCTTAGATAAACTTTTAATAGCGTTTTATGAATGTTGTCTTAGATAAACTTTTAATAACAAGTTTTTGCGTGCTAATTTTGAGATTCTTTTAATAGCATATTTGCCATTGCACCACTCATTTAATATTATTTTTTATTACATTCAACACCAATTGTAAATAATTATTAGAAAAACACGAATATAATCTAAAACCTCAATATTGCCAATGTAATTAACCAAATTCATTAAATCGGGCAAGTATTCATTACACCAGCTTTCGAAACAACTCGCAAAACACAAATTACATGAAAGGGCTGCAAGGATTACAATGGATTCATATAGGACCCAGGTGTGTAATGTTATCAAAGGTAGCCATAAACAAGCTAACCAACATATTACTTGAAAATTTTCTATGCTGCAAGCTTGTTGAAATTGATGCAATCTTCGAGCAATTTGGTCTCTCTTTCCTCCCAAAGCCAAACACCTGGAATTGATGCAATCTCCTTGATTCCCTATGGTACAAAATTTTGGATCAATAGATGGGTGTAGAATAAGCTCATGATTCGCAAAAGTATTCATACTATAAAAGCATAAGCATTATTAAATAAGTGGATCACTACGGAAGTGCATAATCAAGATGCATAACATAACTTAGAATTACCTAAGAAAACTCCTTGGTACTTATGTGTAAGCCGTCAAAGAGAAGTTCAATAATAATAGAAAAAAAAAAAACCTCACAAAGTTGTGTAACTAAGCAATCAGTAAGCAAAAAGGTAGGTCGCAATTCGATACACATACATAGGATGAGGGCTTAAGGATTCATCCAAGTGTACATGCCTCTGGTCAGTAGATCTTTTTAGGGTACTTGCAGTAGTGTTGAGGAGTCAAGACATACGTGCTAATTAATTTTAATTCAGAGCAATATTCCTTTTGCATTGCTAGCCAGGTAAAGAGTTCAACTCTGAAAGGGCAGAGGTTTTTCCAGATCTTCACACTAAGTGCACTAATTTGATTATCTGCATTATAGAGCTCTTCCCATTCCCATAGAATGATTTAACAGAGAACAAGCCAGATTTACTATCCCACTTGAGTTCAATCGAAAATTATTTAAGCCTTGTTTTCCTCCCAAACAAAAAGCCTTCTTCTGAAGTTGAGAGTCCAAGAAAAGTTGGCATGATCTTTCATTTCAACCAATTGCAATTAACTCAACTACATATAATGGAAAAGTAATAGTTCATAGAGGGAAGGAACTCACGATCTAACCATTAGAAGCTATGCATCTGATATCTGTTACGAAGTGATTAGAGAGGGAAATAGAGCTGCAATTTTGGTATGAAATGATTGAAATTTTTTGGAGTTGGTCATTTGATATCTTCGGCTACTATACGAAGAGGGAAAAGAGATTGGTACCCAAAATTTGGTGGAATGCTATGGTAGAAATAGTTTTTCTTCTGCTTATCCCCATGTCTCTCCATAATTTCTGCACAGTTCAGCAACTATGGTATATCAGCAACAAAAAATATCATATTCTAGCACTTTATCTAAGTAAAAAATACTATTTTTCAGCACTTAACATCCAATTCACTTTTGGGATTGCAGACATCACAACAACAAATACAAGTAGTTGAATAACCATTCTCTTGAACTAGAGGTCCTAAGAAAGAAGTTAGCATACCTGATCCATCACCAAGGTTGACCCTTAATTCTCATCATACTTGGACTTCAACTTGACTACCTCCATCCATGACAATGGTCTTCATGCACCTACCATTTAAGAGTTAAAAGTTAAAAACATGAAAACTCAAAATAGAAACAAAAAACTGTGCTTACACAAAAAACAAAAAGCTATAGGAAAAATTTAGGGCCTGATAGACCATAACACGAAGAATGCACACCACCAGATAAATTATTATTGCAGTCATTAGACACACTCCACCTCCTCGACACGTAAAGGGAAACTTGTCCTTCTTTCCTTTAGTTGTTATCCTTCCTTCACCTAGTGTATTGATCTTCTTTTTTTGTTTCTTCATATCCTTATCTCTCCAATATGTACGGAAGAGAACAAAAACCCTCACAAGTCACAACTGTATAAAGTTGATACTTGACAAGGGGCAGCCCATGCAAAAGTTCTGTTTATTACCTCTTTCTCAACATCGGCATAACCAAAAAGGGGAAAATCTAATTGTGCTTCCAATCTTGGGTGTTATGGTGGTTTTGTGCCATGGCGAGCATCTTGCAATCTTGGGGTTGTGGTGGTGTCTTTGTTATGGTTTCTGAACCACCACAAGTGTGGTAGCACTGCCTCTCCGCCTTTTTCTTTGACCTTCAACAGATCCAAAAAGGAGAAAAAAAAACAATTAAAATGACAAGGATGAGAATACGTATATAACAGTTTGCCTCGTAAGGCACCTTCAAACAGCTTCCATGAGCACAGGAAAGAATTTAACAGAAACAAGATCAGAGAACAAACAGCCAATGACAATTCGGGTAAAAAGTTGGTTATCAATATGAAATCAGATCTGCCTCACATATAACATTATCCACTCTAAAGTTTATCGAGGAGTCAAGAGGACCAATCTATACACAGTTCTAGTCACTGCACCAAAATGTCAGAACTAACAAAGATATCTTAAAATTGGTAAAGCAAGCAGTAAAAATAGCCAATATCCAAGACCTAAAACTATATTTCAGTCAACAAGGTTACTATTATCAAGAACAAAGTTTTAAATCATCCTCAACTGCAATGGAAACCAACAGACGAAAGAGAATCACACCCATGAAACATGACACTATGATAGTTCAGGAAAATATTTGATTTGAAACCCAATAGTACTGCTAGCATCTCTCCATTGAAAGGTCACAAAGCAGCAAATTTATCAGGCAAACATTTATCATCTAAGAGAATACTTTGATATGGAGGAGGGAATAAAAGTACATTATGACCTTGGTGAAGAGTCCATAATAACTATGCCAGCAGGCCATTCGATGGTTGTTCCCACAGCTTCGTTGATATCGGTCATGTCACTTCGTCAATATAGATCATCTTCTATCAGATTAGTTTCTCTCAACAAACAAAAATAGCACAACATCAACACCTATAACAGAGCGTTACTTGTGCTCCTAACGAGTAAGAAACAAAAACTCAAAAACAATTTTGGAGTGCTACTAATCTGGAAATAGATTGTGGCAAAGAGTTTATCTCAATGTGTGATAAATCTAACACCTGGAGGATAGAAAAGTGATTAGAGATTGTTGGAGGAATTTCCATGGGATCACATTTCAAATATTATTCGAATTCTCAAGGGTCTGAAGGAGTTCTTTCCCATTCTTTTGCTACCAACAAGATCTCCTCCCAGACTTCCTTTTCACATGACTGTAAGAGTTCTTCTGTCACTCTTGTTATGGATTCCTCGTCTTCTAGAAATAACTCCTGATAGTTTTTCGTTAGACGAGTGAGATTGAAATCAGTGTGAAATCTATTTTCAAATAGTCTTATGGTTGAAGCCAACAGGTCCAAATAAATTTTTTTGCGTTGAGGAAAGATTCTGACGAATTGCTTTGGGTCCACAAGATCATCTTTCTACCTTAAAAGAAATAATCAATGGGTTCTCTAATGTGATTTACATAAACCTTTTCACCATCAATGCCTTTGCCATGTGTGGCTTGTGATTCCCAATAACGCTTAAAATTTACTTAGGAGTCAGGATTCCTATATACCTTCGAATCACTCTAAATTAGCAGAATAAGATGAATTTGGGTTTTATGAATGACTGTTGAGAGTGTGTAATTGAGAATGGCCACTACTACAATAATAGATATGCGTCACACTAGGGAGATTTACAAAGATCACGGTTTCAGTGAAAGTGTGATAAAAAGTGGTGCTTAAAATTTTTTTATCTCAGTTTAGCTCCAAAACTGAGATAAAAAGTGGGTTTTAGCGCAAAATAAAAGACATCGCTCTTGTGGTGAGATAAAAGAAAAACAATCTCACCCTTGCGGAGTGATAAAAGATTTTAGGGTGGAAAAAAGTGAGATAAAAGATCTCACTCTTGTGGTGAGATAAAAGAGAAAAGACCTCACCCTTGTGGTGTGATAAAAAAGAGAAAAGATCTCACCCTTGTGGTGTGATAAAAGATTTTAGGAAGGAAAAGAATGAGATAAAAGATCTCGCTCTTGTGGCGAGATAAAAGAGAAATGACCTCACCCTTGTAGCGTGATAAAAAACTTTGGAAATTGAGAAAGGTGAGGTGCTTGTTGTCAACTGTTCGTTTCAGCTGATGTACCTACTATTCGAATGAAAAAATCCGAGCATCCTGGTAAGGCAGACGTATCAATCCAATCCATACGATTCATTCATTAAGAAATGGACGGGTATGAAGACCGGGCAAGGTTGTGCTATCTCCTTGTTCAGCCCTACAAAGTCAGCCCTACACAGTCCGTGCGATGCTGTTCTGAGCTTATTCAGGAGGATTAATCCGGATATGTTCATCCATTCGATAGTCAATGCAGCTTATAATTCCCCATTTTTCATCTCCCGGTTCCGCGAGGCTTTATTCCACTACTCTGCATTGTTTGACATGTTTGAGGCCAATGTGCCGCGCGAAAATGAGGAGAGGATGTTGTTTGAGAGGGAAATTTTGGGGAATGAAATTCTGGGTATCATCGCGTGTGAAGGATTGGAGAGAGTTCGAATGCCGGAGACATAACAATGGCAAATTCGGACTCAGTGGGCCAGGTTCAAACAACTTCCCCTGAGCCAAGGAATCATGAAGACAGAGAAAGCTAAGGTGAAAAACTGTTACCATAAGGATTTTTTTGTTGATGAGGCTAGTAATTGGTTGTTAGAAGGACGGAGAAGCCACCATTGAAATTGAAATTCAATATAAACACAAAATCCATATGAAATGGTTAGTTTATAAAATAAAAAATTTAAAGTTTGTCCATAATGTTACAATCTGCATGTTGTGATAATTTTTATAAAAATACAAAGCGCACACTACAACAAAAAACACTATTGTCAACTAAATTGACTAGTTAAAGCTAAATTTTTCGCCCCAAGAAAATCTTTTTGAGTGACAACAACTAATTTTCATTGGAAAAAAAATCTGTTATTATATTTTAAAATTTTTTTAAACAATGTTTATATATGTATTTTTATATATTTTAATATCATGTTAATTGCATTCCAAAAAATTCAGCAAATTTTAAGAGAATTTTTTTTTCTCACGTTGAAGTAAGTATAAATATTTTTGTTTTCCTAATCTAACAGAAGTTCTTGGCTAGCTTAGTGGTAAGGGCTTGGGAAACCAACTAGGAGTGCGTGGGTTCGAAACTTAGCAATGACAAAAAAAGATGGTCTAGTAGATACAAAAAAAAGATCACACACAATGGTTTTCCATCTTAGTTTATGCTAGTGTGATCATTTTGAACTTTATATCACGGTTAGAGACCGTGATCTAAAGTGATATACAATCACACCCAGAAAAGAGAAATGATCACGCCCAAGAGAAACAATCACGACTTATAACCGTGATAAAAGAGAAACGATCACACCTTTTGGCCGTGATTGTTTCTCTCTTTCAATCACGTTTTATAACCGTGATAAAAGAAAGTGACTTACAATCACACTCAAATCCATCACGGTAGCAAGAGTGTGATAAAAAACTTACAATCACGGTCAATAACTGTGATCTTTATGGTTTATTGTAGTAGTGGGCGAAAGTAGCATACATGTACTTTTTGATTGAAGGCTTTTTCTCAAAATAGCTACTTTACTCATTGTTTCAAAAATTTTACATAATTCTTTCTGAATAAACATTGTGTGTCCCAGCCGCTAGTCTCTAACAACATGATTACCAGCGAACAAATGACAAACACCAACAACAGAAAATTAGGGTTTACCCAAAAGAGAAGCTCTGAGTGCTAGCAAAATCACGAATCTGCTGCTTAACAACATCGATCCCGCATTCGTCCGACGCTTTCAGCTCCAAGACCATGTTGTGCATTTGGGTCCCGTACAGTTTTCGGGCCATCGCAAGAATTGTCGACGTCTTGCCCATCCCGAGAGGCCCGTATAGTAACAAATGCCGCAATTTGTACTCGACTGTTCGACAAAATGCCCAAATCAAATACACAAACCACAAAAAAGCCCATCAACTGTTCAAAGAAAGTCACCGATCGAAAATAGAAACATAGATATACAAAAATGGTACTATGTACGCCCTAGGAATTGGGGAAAGAGGTGGTTACTAGTGTCGACGATGTCGCGATGGGTGGCCACGTCGGCGAGGGACTGGAGGCGGTACGTTTCGACCCAAGGGTGTCGAGAGGTGTGATGACGTTTTTGCCCTTGTTGTAGCTCAGTTTGGGGGAGCTGTTCTCACCATGGTTGTCCATTATAGCGCTCCTGAGGGAGCAGAAAAACGAGAAGATTAGTCGATCATTACGGTGCGGAAAACTAAAGAAGAAAGAACAAACCCTAACACAGTTGTAATCGATCCATCCTTAGCCAACACCGCTTCGCACGAAGTGGGTAATATAGTGCCATCTCACGAAATCGATTGAAATTTTAGAGGTTGTGAGAGATTGGCGCCTAATATTTAGGTGCTCGCTGTAGAAGAGAAAGAAGAACGCTATGTTAAACTATTCCGCGTCCAAACAGTACGCGTCCTATTTTAATTAAAAGAATGCTATTAATTGCATCCTATAATAGCATTTTTGAAAAAACGCTATAAATTTATGCTTTTAAAGCCCCTATTTGTTGTAGGAGCGAGTAGTTCACATGCTCAAGTGTACCGTTTGTATAAATATCGTGCAGGAAACTCATACTTATCATTTCACAGTTCCATAAATTTAAACTAATCCAATGTGTATCTCGTTGAATCAGGAAGACATGCATGATTGACCGAACTATTATTATATTATACATATAAAGAATCATGTAAACCCATTGAAATGGTTTAAGGTTTTAGAAAAGTGAGATTTGCAACAGCTTAGGAAGACTAAGCATTTGATTGATGGTCTACTTGTAGGGAATAGGAACCTACCGGTACAAACCGGAAACAGAGGGAACAAAATTTTGGTTCGTAAGAGTTCTACTGATAGAGGGAAAAATGGTACTGGTACGTGTCCAGGGAAAATTTGTAATCCTACTGATAGAAAAGAAGTCCTACCTATATAAACACAAAGCAGTGGGTACACATTATCATGATGACGGGGTTCTACCGGTAAAGAGAAATGTCCTACGGGTAGGAGTCTGGATTTTCTGGCGATTTTTCACCATTTAACAAATTTTGATCCAATCTCGACAACCAATACAAGCTCAAATATGGTACTGCAACACTCAAATAACATATAAAGAGAGGTAGAATTCCCTACCTCAAGTATCCAAGCCAAAATTGAAGAGATTAAGCAAGCCCTAACTTCCGGAATACAAACCAAGCCAAATGCACCAAACCAAGCTCTATCCAACGCAATACGAGCCCCAATACGCAAGTAGAAGACAGAGTTGAGGTTGATTTTTGTGGGTTTTGAGTTTGGAGGACAGTTTTTGGGTGTGGGAATGGAAAGAGCCGAGAGAGAGTGTGAGAGACCGAGAGAGAGAATGAGATGGGGGAAATGGGAAATAATTTCCCCTGGCACTCACATATACGCACATGCACTATATCACACTCACATCCATATTTTTCCAAGCCTTTGCACATTTAACCACCACATTCATATTCACGTCCTTTTCACCCTTTTTCCTCAAGTATGAACATTAAAATTAAATAAAGAAATTTACGGGTCTCTATAAAACTTAAAGTTGAGCAATGGAATTGGAGGTAAATGTGTTCATGCATGAGAATTAAGAGAAAGTACAATATTTATGTTGGAAGTGCCTTTAGGCACGGGCAATCCGCTAGTATATGTATATCAGGGGGCTTCTATTGCGGACGCCCTTAGAATTCAAAGATACGGACGTTTTATGCCAGCCATTGGATCTCATCCAACGGCTGTGATAAAAGGAGAGACACACAGGTAAAATAAAGGGGTGGGTCGGGTAAAAATTCACTCACGGATCCACTCTGGGTCAAAACAACACCCCACAACTTCCATTGTACACGTCATTTGAAACAAGAGAGAGAGAGAGAGAGAGAGAGAGAGAGAGAGAGGGAATGCAGCCGCCACGAAGACGACGAAAAGTGAACAAAGTAATGAACGAAGAGGAAGAAGATGGATGAACGAAGAAGAAGAAGAAGGTCTCTCTCTCTCAATTGACCAATCTCTGTATTTTCTGCGAGTTAGGACTTCGAACTAGATTTAGGACTCGAACCAACAAACAGAGCTCTCTCTCTCTCTCTCTCTCTCTCTCTCTCTCTCTCTCTCTCTCTCGATCTCGATCAATCGATCGATTTTCCCCTAGCCCACTCGACTACAAAAGTTAGGGCTCAATTTTCCCCTAACCAACATGCATGTTTGATAATCTACATTCTTAGGGGGCTCGATTACAGAAGATTGGGGCTCGATTTGCAGCGCTCTCTCTCTCTTTCTCTCTCTCTTTCTCTCTCTCTCTCTTCGAATCTATGTTTTTTTTTTTTTACAATTTAGGGGTTTTCGAGAGAATGGGTATTGGAGAAGTATGTTTACAAAAACAAACCTAGATTCGAATACTTGCTACGTTTTTAGTTTCGAATACTTGCTGCATTTTTTGAGAAAATGGGTATTTTACAGTTCAATTTGACAAACCCTAGTTTCTTCGTTCATCAATACATGCCTGATTACAAAAAAAAAAAACAGATATCAACCCAAAAATATAGATTTTTGTAATCTCTAGTTCAATTTCAACCCATGCATAGTCTTGAGTGAGTGCTGAGTGGGGGTTTTTGAGGTTTCTCAGGTCACAGTTTGCTTTTAGATGGAACATTGTTCTTTTGCTTACTAATTGCTAGGACACACCAAAAGGAGATTTATAAGTGACTTCCAAACAGTAAGTCTCCTATCTTTTCTGTTTTTCATAACTAAATCAAGTAACCTTCTTGTAAAAGCCATGAGGAAAATATTTTTTGCATTAACGTATTGATTGACTGAATTTTTTTGTAAAGCCATGAAGAAAAGCCATAAACTAAATTAAGTAACCTTATAGTGAAATCTTTCTAAACCAATTTGATTGACTGAATTTCAGTGTGTTTTGTCTATTGGTTTTTAGAATGCAGTGTTTGGAAGATATCAACGTAGTCTCACAATTACCATCTCAACCATGCGAATCATTTCTAATTCTTCTCAAATATCTTACCTTGTAGTGTTTGGAAGATATCAATGGTGGAAGCTATGGCTTTTCTTGATGCTTTGCACGAGGCTCGTGGGAAAGGATTCAACAAATTGAAAGTGCTAACGGACTGCTTAGTGCTAGTTCAGGCTTTGCGGAGTATGGAGCATCCTGATGTTTTTGTAAAACCAGTAATTAGGGATATTCTAGATTTGGTGCAGGAATTTGATTATGTGGCAATCACTAAGGCTCCATTCAATTGCTAGGAATGTTGTACCGGAAAGTTATTTTCAGGAAAAGTTAAGTGAAATAAAGGAAAAAGAAATTTATTTTCCTGTGAGTGTTCACTTGACAATTTTTTTTGTCAAGAAAACTAAAGTTTAGTGGTTCATTTGCTGGGAAAAGACACTTATTAGAAACTTCTTTATTTTTATTCCCATAGCTAATTTTAAATAAAAGTAACTTTGAGAGCTAAATAATAAGCTATCATATTTCAAAAATTAGCACATACGGAAAATGTATTTTATCTAATGCAAAACCTTAGCATGAAATAAAAAGATCGACTTGCAATTTCCTATTCAATTTACTCTATTCTGAATAGTCATGCAAATCTCTCATTTAAATTGACAATCTCTGATAATCAACCGTACAAATGAAGTTTAAAAAATAAGCAGATGATAACTAAATAAATAAATATTAAACAACCATGCTTGATTAGTTGCTGATGCAAAAACTCACTGAAAATTAGTTAGTACAAAATAAAATTGAAGACTAATGACAAGATAAATAAATACTTCCAAAAAAAATAAACTACCAATCTTTTTCCACAACAATTATCTCATAAAGCACCATAGTAGTCGAAATTGTTGTTACTCACGTAAATCTCAAAGTGTCTTTTTAAGAACCTAATTTGTATTTTTTTGGTATTGGCGTCATTCATTTTTTTCTTACCCACCAATTATTTTGGCCCCAAAATGGAGAAAACTTTTTCCGTGATGCAAAATCCAATATTTTTTGCCGGATCATTTTTGTAAGAAATTAAATCTTGTAGGAAAACTTAAAATCATGTTTTTCACCACTTTCCTGCCAATTGAACACTACAAAAGTTATGGGAAAGTTGATTTTCTCATCATTTCCTGTACTTTCCTGGCAACAAAATGGGACCTAACGTTCGTAGGAATGTTGTAAAAATTGCCCATAATCTTGCTAAATCTGTAATGCGTTAGTGGTTCTTACATATATAATCAATCATGTTTCCGTTTCCTCCAAGGAAAAAAAGCTACAGAGCTGATTCTAGCTTTTTGGGTTTGCAAAATTTGTTTCATATTTCCGTTGTTATAAGGTGATGAAACTTGCTTCTGTTATGTTGGCCATGGTTTTGGCAAAAAAATACACCATTAGAAAGTTTCAAAGTGTAGATTTCGAGTACTAAAAACCTATTTCCATTTCCCCTGTTTTCCATATTACATCTTCTCTCCTCTCCTATTTTCCAAATTTTCCCTTGTCGGCTACAACTAATTTTCCAGATTAATTAGTGAACCGACCAGTCCGAGCATAAACACCCATCAGTGCATTGTAAACATGGATAGTGTTACCCAGCTATGGCCTCTTGTTTGGCCTTCCCAAGAACACTCAATATAGTTGCCAAATTAAACCACGTACCAATCTTATCCAGATTACGACCATTAAGCCAGATTTCCAGATTAATTAGTAATCCTGGACATTCAACCACACAATTCACTAACATTCAAAAAATACAAAATACACCAGATTCTACTCCATTGTTTTCCAAATTCCAGATTGTACCTTCTTAACAAAATTTCCACAAACTTTCAACAATACAAAAAAATAAACCAGAGTACAATGCTCCCCGCTAGTAGCAGATGCGTTAGAGCTGTTTCATATGATAGCTGCACTTCTTTTTGGTGCAGAAAGGTGTCAACTATTGAACCACGAAGGTTTAATGAATGAGAAGAAACATCACTATACACCATAATTCTTCTGTTTATAAGGAAATCCTCAATGAGTGTAAGTAGCTCCCCAGAGACAAATAATTCTGCAAGTATACATCTTGTCCGCATATCAGACCCCGCTGCATATGAAGCCAATTACGATTTGTTAATGGAAAAGATTCAGAAAATGACTGAAAGTATCGTGAATGCCAATCGACAACCCTACCTGTGAGCATGTGTCCAGCAAAGGATTCAAAAAGGAGGATAGAACCACTCTTCAGAAAATTTCTGAATTCCTCCATAGCAACTCCATAAATTTTGTTCGGTAAAACTGAAAAAAAAAAGAACACACATGCCTCGTCCCTGGAAACAGTAAAGAGAAAAAAGAACCAGAAAATGATAAGCACCTAATTTTTGAATCGAACCAGACATTACCAAAAAAAAAAAATTGAACCAGAGATTACAAAATCTATATTTTTGGGTTGAAATCTTTTTTTTTTGTAATCTGGCATGTGTTCGATGAACGAAGAAACTAGGGTTTGTCACATTGAATTGTAAAATACCCATTTTCTCGAAAAATGCAGCAAGTATTCCAAACTAAAAACGTAGCAAGTTTTTGAATCTAGGGGTTTTTTTTTTTTGGTAAACACACTTCTCCAATACCCATTTTGTCGAAAACCCCTAATTTGAAAACAAAAACACAGATTCGAAGAGAGAGACCTTCAAATCGAGCCGTAATCGAGCCCTAAGAATGCAGATTATCAAAAATGTATGTTGGTTAGGGGAAAATTGAGCCCTAATCTTCTGTAATTGCTTGACGATTTCCTAGTCCCAAAATAATGGGTTGCTCCAAGCATAGTGTGGAGACCGACGTAGTACAATATTCGGTAAATCCGGAGTCGAATCCACAGAGACAATAATGTGTTCTGACTAAAAATTCGGGTTATTAATGATTAAACTAGCTCTTAGATAGCCACCCCTTGTGGATTTGATTGAGAGATTAACTAAAACTAAGAAATTGTTTGATTTTTCTAATAATTAAAAAGGAGGTACGCTCGTAGGATTCATAGCACTCATAGCCAGTCCGGATTAACCTGTTCCATTCAGTATTCTTAAAAACGTTCAACTTTAGTTTGAGAAAGATATCCCGCAGGATGCGAGATCCTATGGTCGTCATATACCCATGCATAGCAGAGAATGAGTTTTGGACCCCCATTCCCCCGTTCACATGGACTCCGACAATACCCGGGTTCGTCCGCAGAAAGTATTTTTCCAATCAAAAATCATTTTCCATTGTTTGAAAATAGAAGCAGTGCCCAAACTGGCCACGGTGTGCTAATCACCCCGTGACCCTACCTAAAAGACTACTCACTATGCATTAAATAAGAAACACGAGAAACCCTAATTTAAAACATGCTTCTAAATATGAAATAAACAAAAGATACGAATTAAACAAGTACCAAAGAACAACTTTATTAAAGAATGAAAATTAATATGAGTTACCGATGTGTGAGTAACTGAACAAAGCGTCAAAAACTTGAAAGAGAAACTCCGGAAGAAAAGTACTCCCTCCGCCCCATTTTCATTGTCTTTTTTTGATATTCGTAACAAAAGCTTGGCTCGGCAGCTCATTCTCCGTTTCTCCCGTCCGTGGGAATCCTCTAGATATGCAACCCTACAACCTTTTTATAGGAACGTGATACGCCCACCGAGGCCACCCCCACCGCACGCCCACCGCACGCACGCCGGGCCCACTCCGGCCACCGGACGGCCGATCCAAGCCGACCAAAAAATCTAAAAAAAAAAACCGAGTGGGCCCACGCGAGAATAAATGGCATCTGACGTGTGTAAGTGCTCGATCCGAACTTCCAAAAATCAGATGATCTGAGACGTTAAAAGTGGAAGTTCGGATCAAGCACTTACACACGTCAGATGCCATTTATTCTCGCGTGGGCCCACTCGGTTTTTTTTTTTAGAATTTTTGGTCGGCTCGGATCGGCCGTCCGGTGGCCGGAGTGGGCCCGGCGTGCGTGCGGTGGGGGTGGCCTCGGTGGGCGTATCATTTCCGCTTTTTATATGTTGGACTTGAATGACCACTGACGTGCTAAAGAAGAATTACGTACTATCTCTTCAGCAAAATATTGCTCCATGGACCCACCTATTGACAAAGTACAAGCCCAATTTTCTTGGCCAATTAGCTTCTAAATCAATAGTACATTTCCAATTGTCAATGGACCTGCCAATTGAAACTATTTTGATAATGGGCTTTCGCCTGGACAACAAATAAAACTCAACTTTGCGCTTTGTAAACACCCCAATCTGGACTTGCAGATTAGTTTATCTACGGTTTTTGATTCCCTGATGATGAAATGGATTAAGAACACCCTGGGAATGATAGCGTATTTGAGCTTTGAGTGTTTGCAAAACCCTTGAACCTAACCTATCTTAAGCCACTTCAAAAGGTCAAAAACCCTACTGACGCACGCTGCTCCTGGTCTCTCGCGCGATGGTCAAACTGCCAAGTGGTGGTCAACAATCAAAACTTGACCGTTGACCATCGCGCGCCAGGGCGCACCATCGCGCGACAGACTGACTCTGTCACGCGATGGACCAATCTGCCACCAACTTTTCTTAAGGAGGACAATTGGCCACCAATGCAACTCTCAGCCAGGCCTCGTGGACTAGCTGAACTCCTCTCCTGGCACCAACCAGATCCACCATCCCTCCCTATAAATACCCTTCTCCTTCTTCCATTTCAAAGGGTTAACATTTTTTTCAAAAAGGGTTCAAGAATTTCAAAAGGGGTAGCATTTTCCAAAGGTTCCAAAAAATTGAAAGGTTAAGCACAACCTCTAGTGTTTTTCTTCCAAATTCACATTCCTCAAAATACTTAAACGCTTCAATCAAGCCTCAAACACATCAAAGCTCAACACCTCTCAAACTCAAAAACCAAAGGTATAGTTTACCTTTGTTCTATTTTTTGTTCTGATCCCTGAGGGAGGGCTGGCAGGGCCAAGGCTGGTAATCAATACCAATCCTGGTCCTAAAGCTAGCAAGGTTTCAAAAACCGTCGAGGTAGGAACCAACGCACGATGGTCCCACTCTCGCGCGCAACTGTCTCAGTCCAGCGCACGATGGACCGCGTGGGGATTGGTGTCCTACTGTTTTATGTTGTATTTTGTGTATAGATCACTGTTAAGCATGTTAAAAACCAGTTTACTGCTTTCTTTCATTAGAAATTGCTAGCTGTAGTTCAATTTGCATGTCTGCAGTTTTGGAGTAGCTTTGGGATCATTCTAGGCCTGTCCCAAAACCCAGAAATGTGTAAACCAAGCACTGGTCTGGTTGCGCCAGGGCGCACCATCGAGCGCCAGGCTGGCTCCATCGCGCGACAGTGCGCCGGGGTGCACCATCGCACGCTAGAGTGACTCCATCACGCGACAGTTTGCCTCTGACCAGTGAGTGGCCTTACACGGGTAGCTCGGCTTTAGGCTATTATTTTGTCCCCACACTGTTTATAGGATGTATTATTAATTTGTAGGGCTTTTCAGCCTTTAAACTGTATATTATGCTGCTATATGAACTGCGTAGTTTGTCCTGGGTGTGCACTGGTCCTTCCAGAGCCCAAAGAGTTTGAGAATAAGAGTTGTGGGTTTGAACTCACCGGCGCGCGCGTGTCTTAGAGTTATGCGCGCAGGAGTGAACAGCATGCAGTGACTTGTTCAGTGCATGCTAGTTTCTTCCTGCGCTCGTCACTCCAAAACAAGGGCTCCCTAGTTTGTTTAAACTCCCACAGCAGTCTGTTCCCATCCTATACTAACTGTTCATCCATACTATCATTCACATCTTGCAAGTTGTTACCGTTTTAATCCCATTAAACTGTTCCCCCGCCCTAAATGGCTAAAAATTGATTAATTAAACAGAATCGCAAACAAACAAAGTTTTTCGCAAATGCCTAAGTAGAGACCGATCTCTGGATTGGGCGAGAGGGGTGCCTTAAAACCCTTCCCCTCTCGTAACCTGGCTCCCGAACCCAGATATGGTTATGTCGGATTGGTTCCTTAACTTTTTCAAATCAAATAGCGCGGCAAGTGATTCAAAGTACGGTTCCTTGGTTGTCGGACCTTCAAATCTGAGTGGCGGACTCTGTATTTTTGTGAGCGCTTGTCGTCCAGCTTAAAGCGCTTCCGCGAACCGGCACTTTCTTTAGGGAAGGGAACGGAATCCTTTCCTCGAGAAAAGGGCACGCTGCCCACAGTGGCGACTCTACTGGAGATCGAATCAAATATTGGTCTATACTTAGATTTTAATACGCTTAAAGAACGATCCCACAAAAGTCTGTCAAAATAGTGAGCTTCGTGCTGCTAAAGAAAGGATTGATGATTTAACAGGACCTCGTGTCCGGCCATCCTGACTGGGGCTTTTCCGATTGTTCTCTTGTGTAATTTCTTCTAAATATTGATCAATAAAGAGAACCAAATTTGAAAAGGCATTTGCGAATTTGCGATTCTGTTTCATTAATCAACTTTTTAGCATTCTTCATTTGCATCGATGTGGGATAAGCCTCGTTGGATCGTTTTGGCAATCCGGCACGGTTTACCGGAGCCCGGGGACCCCGAATGACTAACAACCTTCGACGATGATGAGTCATTCTACCGTTTGACTGTTGCTCTGCGGTTACGCAAGCAGTGGGAGGTATATCTTGGCTCTAGTCTGAGGAGCCTGTTACAAACCAAAACCAGCCTTTGCATATACAAAGCACTAGAACTCTCCAAACTAGGACAGGTACCCACAGGGTAAGATTATTTGCATCTAACCCCATATACTATCTACGTGTTACTGCTTTCTCTATCGCATGTATTGTACATACATACCATTTTGTGTGGGAGTATGTTTAGGACGGCTTCTAGGTTGTCTCACTTTCGAGTCTGTCTTATGCCTATTAGGATGTTGCTAGACCCGATGAAGAGTCGTGCATCTTGATGGTACATGTTGCTAATTTTCAAAGTCCTTAGATCAGTGAGACTTTGAGAAATCAAACCTTTTTAAGCCCTTGGCTCATGCCTGATGGAAGTTTCAACTGAAAATAAGGAACCACAAAGTATGGATGTCATGTCACTGGCACTACCCAGGTTGAAGTGCGAAGTCACTATACACCGCGGCGTTCAAAGTTAAGGTGCCATGTCATCAACACCGTGTTGTTCCGTATTCCAAGTTGAAACTTCAAGAACGAAACAGACAAAGGCTTAGTCTGTTTTGACATCTCTTAGCGTTAGTCGATCTATTCAAAGGATACACCTTGAAAAGAAATCCAAGGATTTTGGCAGCGTTCGAACATCATGAGACAGACTTGTTTGTGGTTGTAGAGTCTAGAAGGACACCGACGATGTCAACATGTGCACTGCATTCAAATTGCTGCAGGAACCTCACTTAGTTCTTGTTTACTTTACTATCCAAAGCTCTAGGCCATCTCACCGAAGGGAAGAACCAAACCTACTTGGGAATGTGTACTAGGACTATTTCACTGTCACTATCGAATCCAGAATGGCAGTACAAATGGAGCTGGCTGAGCTCAGGAAAGCTGTAGAGGAATTGGGTCACAAGATGGACAAACAGATGATTATGGTCCAGGGACTCGTTGGCCTCGTTACCTCTACAGCCCCGCAGCCGGATATGGGGCTGGCTAGAGAACCTTCTCAAGCCTACCACTCTCCAGTGGTTAGAACCAGGCTGTGCTCAAGAGACATGTTCAAAGATCTAGCTGCATTTTATGAGGCCAGAACTTACCCGAAGGAGGATACTGATTCCTTGTTCAAAGTCAATGCCAAAGGGGAGGACATGCTTAGTAATGAACTCAACCCTAAAGGCAAAAGAGTTCATCCTATTGACAGTACGACGCAGCGCAGTTGCAAAGCAAGCAAGGGTTCCACCTTGAAACCTCAAAGCTACCGGGCCCGAACCCAACCTCGGAATTTTTCTGTCTTCGAGACACCTCTGTCCGCAGTGATGGAAAAACTCTTCAAATCCGGGCATCTAAAACCTTTGACTCCAACTCTTTTACCTAAAGTCCTATCTGGTGGCTGCAACCCTAACGGCTATTGTGCTTTCCATCGAATGCCTGGCCATCTCACTGATGCCTGCTTCCGCTTGCGACATGAAATTCAAGATCTCATTGACAATGGCACGGTTCAAGTTCCACCAAAGCCCAATCTCATTTCCAACTCCTTGCCTCAACACAACTCTGACCCTCTGGTTGGTCAGACATCTATCACCTTCGCTCAAATCAACCCTAGCTCGACCATATTCAACCCTAGCCACTATATCATCCCAGAAAGCTAACCCAAACCAATCGTATCCATCCCGTTCGAACCAGAGATTAACATGATGGCTGTAGGATGGGCAATTGAGGTTTTCAATGCCGATACCTGGATTGACGGTAATGAGGAGCTTACAAAGGAATGGACTGACGAACTGAGGTCCATTGATCAAAGAAGTACCAAGTAGGTTTGGTCGAAGAAGCTAAGGAAGCCAAAGTACTGTTGCTTGGGCCTAACTCCCGCTGGATCCTACCTCTTTTTGTGGAAGCTAAGAGTAGCTGTTAAAATTGCATTTTCAAACCGCGTTTAGTTTGCATTGGCATTTTGTCTGAGTCTGACATAGAACCATTTGCATTTGTCTAAGTCTAGCTCTGAGTCGGAGTTTGTGCCTCTTGGCCCTCCGTGTCGTAGCTTCTATTTTCTATTCGAGTCTTTTGTTGTGCTCGGCAACGCCGAGGGGCTTTCTTTACAATATGCATTATCTTGCTCCTAAGTACTTTGCTGGTTTTTGGATAAACTGTGTCAACTCTGACGACGAAGAGATAGATTTCGATGGGATCATCCCCAAGGAAATGTGTTCCCTCGCCGAAAGGGAAGACGAAAGGCATGCTCAGCCTATAAATTGAAATAATCGTTTTCAAATAAACTTGAAAGATGAAGTAGACCCCCAAAAGGTTCAAAGTTGGTGCAACACTGTCCCCAAAGGAGCATTGCATCCAGTCAGACAGGTTCAAAGAATTCATCAATGACTTGGCATGGTCTCACAAAGACACGCCTGGTATTGATCTTGAGATAAAGAAACATCGAATCCCTTTGCTACCGAATGCCAAGCCAAAAAGCAGAAGCTCAGAAGGTCCAGCGCCTCATACCATGTTCAAGTTTGTAGGAACAACGTTCCACCAGGCACAAGTTAGAAAGTTCAAAATTGGCCTAGAACGAGACATGTCAATCGAAGCACACTGGACTCTGCGCTATCAAAGCTATTTTATCTGAGGCTGTGGCCAGAGATCATCGATCTCGACCGACCACGATGGGAATCAAATTCAAATACCTTGGTCAGCATGGATCAATTCAAAAGCCTTTTCCCTGAGAGAAGCTCGTTGGGCTGAAAACCCCAAGGGTGGGCAGTTCCAAGCAAAAGTTAGAGCAGCCTGCTAGACCGAGAACCTATGAAGGAGGCCTAAGCAAAAGTAAAGGCAATATTTGAAAGCTTGCTAGTCCGAAAACCCAAATGGGCGGTTTTAGGCAAAAGTTAAAGCGTAAAAGGTGAGGTAAATACTCGAGTGAACCTTGGCCTGAACTACGTTTTGACCTAATTCCCAAAAAAATGGGATATGTAGGCAGTATCTCTTTGAAACTCGGTCATAATCTATCACTTTGATCCATGGCTTTGGTACATTGTCGTGGTTGAGAAGAAGACAAGCCTCATCTGTGCAGAAGGGGGAAAACCTTTTGTCTTTCAATTTTATTGCAAACTACTAATTCAATTTCAAAGTTGAGCAAAAGTCTTAAAAGAATTTAAGCATCAAAAACAGAATGAAATGCTGGCGAGGCCTAATGGCTCATAGTTTATTCTAAGTTCAGCAAAGTCAAGTGTAAGCAACTGCAACAAATTTGTAGTCACGCGCGTATTCAATTCAAGCAGCGATCAACAGCAGTCAGCTACTGCCTTTGAGAGTCCTATTCAAGGAGCTTTTGCCAAGTTTGGTCATACCGTGTAGACCAAATGTGACTGCACGGGAGTGTCGGTTTCAGTCCGGGCCTATATGTGTCGTCATTTGTGTCTTATGTCCGTCTTGGTGGCATTTTTTTAGATTTCAATCCATTGTCGTGTCGAGATGCTATTCTCGGTTCTATTTGTTCGTGCAAGTCATTGTACAGCTATTGTGACCTTACAAGTGTCAGTTTCACCTGTCTAAAGGACTATTTTGGGTTTGGGCACGTTAATGCCCAAAATTTAATTATTTTCCCTGTGTCTAAGGATCCGCATTATATCCTTGAAATTTTTCTCCCTTTTCGTTCGAGCTAGGCGAGTTTGTGCATGTGCACATGTCTGTGTGTTGACTCAGGCCACTTGTCAATACAAATTAGATATTAGTGCATAGTTTATATGTCAATAAATTGAAAAATGCAATTTTTACATTGCTACTCTTGCTTCTATAATCTACAAGCTGTGGAAATCTCGTCAACGACAAGGGCACATCAGCCCGAGGCCAAGCAAAGCATATATATGAGGCTTGTTCGCCCAAGCATCGGAGAATGGGCGCGCAGGCCCAATACCGCTAAATGTCAACTTGGGCATGCTGGCCTACTCAAGCGTCTATCTATTTGGGTGCTCATTTCTAGGGCAAAAGGTAGTAAAGTACTGGGGCTCAGTGGTAGTCCTTAGGTATCGTTGTCCTCCTAGGAGCCGCCCTTAGCTTGCATCTGCATTTTCAATATCATACATTTTTGCATATATTGTATATAGGATATTTAAAGTAGGAAAATTCTGCCGGAATCGCTTATATGGGTTAGTGCAAGTATGGGGGAATGCCACACGCCACTTTCTTTGTCTCATTTGCCATGGTAACCGTCAAGCACACAACCTCGCTGTCCTACTCTGTTGGCACTTTGAAAGCACTTTGGGGAATCAGAATTCAATCCAATTCAACGGCTCGGTCATTCTGCACACTGATCTGCCCGTCTCAAATCAACGACAGCCGATCTTGTCCAAATCTCAACGGCTCGATCATTCTGTTCACTGATCTGCCCGTCTCAAATCAACGACAGCCGGTCCTGTCCAAATTGCAACGGCTTGATCATTATACACACTGATTTGCTCGTCTCAAATCAACAACAGGCAATCCTGTCCAAATTGCAACGGCTCGATCATTCTACACACTGATCTGCCCGTCTCAAATCAACGACAGCCGATCCTGTCCAAATTGCAACGGCCCGATCATTCTGTACACTAATCTGCCCGTCTCAAATCAACGACAGCCGATCCTGTCCAAATCTCAACGGCTCGATCATTCTGCATACTGATCTGCCCGTCTCAAATCAACGATAGCCGATCCTGTCCAAATTGCAACGGCTCGATTATTCTGCACACTGATCTGCCCGTCTCAAATCAACGACAACCGATCATGTCCAAATCTCAACGGCTTGATCATTCTTCACATTGATCTGCCCGTCTCCAATCAACGACAGCCGGTACTGTCCAAACTCAACGGCGCGATCTTTATGCACACTGATCTTCCATCTCAATTGACGACAGTCGGTCCTGTCCAAACTCAACAAATCGATCATTCTACACACTGATCCGCCCGTCTCAAATCAACGACAGCCGGTCCTGTCCAAACTCAATGACTTGATCTTTCTGCACACTGATCTTCCATCTCAATCGACGACAGCCGATCCTGTCCGAACTCAACGGCTTGATCTTTCTGCACACTGATCTTCCATCTCAATTGACGACAGTTGGTCCTGTCAAAACTCAACGGGTCGATCATTTTGCACACTGATCCACCCGTCTCAAATCAACGACAGCCGGTCCTGTCCAAATTCAATGGCTCGATCATTCCGCACACTGATCTTCCTGTCTCAAATCAACGATAACCGGTCCTGTCCAATTCTCAATGGCTCGATCATTTTTGTAGAGACCCGAATAATTTTGATTTTTTTTGAAATTTTTATTAAATGACTAATGGAGAAAATATGAATTATTTGATGATTAATTAGATTGGGGCTTGATTTGAAAGAGTAGAAAGTTGAGGGAGTGTGCGTGTGATTTAGAGATGTGGGTATATAAGGTGGGTGTGTGTGCATTGTAGGAGATATTTTTATCTCCCATTCTTTCCCTCTCACGCCGTCTCTCTCCCCCCTCTCATCCGGCTATCTCTCTCTCCTCTCCTCTCACCCAAAACTCCACTCCATCTCCCAAAATCTTCAAGAAACAACCTCCCTCCGGCCTTGCAATCACGTTCTTGCACTTGGAATTCCTTGGGTCGAGCCTAAATCGAAGTTTCGGAGTTCAAGAGGTTAGGGCTTGTTCAAAAACGCTTGAATCTCGGCCATTGTTGTGAGATAGGGATTCCTTTACCTCTTTTATGTATTTATATGTTGATTTGGTGTGAAATCGTGCCTTGGGTTGTTGGATTTTGGTTTTTGTTCACGCCTTGAAAATCTGCAGAAATCGCTACCTGAAGCCCCGTGGTATCGATACGGATTAAGGGCCGTATCGATACCATAAGCTTATCTTTTGATCAGAGAATATTGTATCGATACGGATTTCGTACGTATCGATACCAGGAGCTTAACTCCAGTTTTGCACCTATTGCTTCTCCGTCAATTGTTTTGACTTCCAAACACTTCTAAACCCTTTGGGGCACCTCCTAATCTATCTCAAGCATGTCTATTTGACTTCCTACGATGGCTCGATGCATTCCTTGGTTCGTTGGTATTCCATTAGCAAGAATCGGATAAGATTTGACTTAGTTAAACGTTGTTAATGTGCATTCTATAGATTGTTGGTATTTGTGAGCATTTGTGATGACGTTGGTATAACGTATGATGTTCTATCTAAGAATGTGTTCATAGGGAGGTCCTAGTTTGCATGTTGTATGAGGAAATAGTTGATTTTGGGTCAAAAGTGGGAATAGGAAGTCTCTTAACGCAAGTGGTGGTAATACAGAGACTTAAAGGGTTTCGTAACGTAAGTGGTGGTAATACGGTAACCCGAGTCGTTAGGGATCACCGTGACGCAAGTGGTGGTAACATAGTAATCCTTTTGGTGTTATACGATAACGCAAGTGGTGGAAATACCAATGGTGAAGTTTTGGGTTAGCAAGTCGAGTTGGGATTGTTAGAGGGGTTGGCATCATATGGTTCATGCATTCGATTTCGTTAAGGGTTCATTTGCAAATTGATTGGCTATCGTCTACCTAGCTGTATTTCCTTATCCTCTCTTGTTTGCACTTGTCATCATGTTTACATGTAAATTTGGTAAAGATTTTTCTATTGGGCTAGTGTAGCTCAACAAAATCCTTCTTTTCAAGTTTGAATGTCGGGCAGTAGACTGCATGCGATGGCATGATTAGACATGAAGATTATAATTTTGACAGCTAACTCGTTTTAGTTACTTAATCATCTTTTGTAATTGATTTGCTCTTGGTAAAGATGAGTTTGGAACTAATTATTCTTAAATTCCTTTTCACTAAAAGGTTTGTAGTATTTGGAACATGTAATATATGTATCTAAGTTAATTTGGGCCGTGGTGCCAAAATTGTATTGCGTTGAACATGGGGACTTGTTTGTAAATTTGAACAGATGGGAAACTCTTTTGGGTAACACGTATAATATGCGAGGTTCTTATATCAAATGGTATTATTTATTTATGTTGAAAATCGAGGTCGTGACAAATTGGTATCAGAGCATTAGGTTTGAATACCTAGAAACCATGGGGAGACAAAATCTCAGGGGTTCAAAAAAAATCATTGCATATCTTTTTAACAAAAACATGTTTGTGTTTGCATGACCGACGTTTGTTAACCGATGTGGCTTTGCATTTACGTTTAGTCGGATAGGTGGAATGTTGGTGACCCGTGTTTGAAAAAAATGGAAGTTTGGCCTGTGCGTAGTGTAAATGACAGCGTTTGTTGCTATTGTTGTTGTTTCCTTTAGCAGTCTTGTTCTTGGATTCTAGGTGGTAAAAAAAAAACAATGCCTTTTAGGTGAACTGGAAAGCCATGAAGGACTGTAGTGGCTATGGTTGCGACTATTATTGTGGTTATCGTTATTGTTGATAGTCTTGGTCTTGAACCATTCATAGTAAGGTATTTTTTTTAGATGAGATATTTGATGGGAAAGAATCTGAAAGGTTGAGATAGTTGAAATGCTTGTGCGTGGTGGCGAGGCCGACATATGAGATATCTGTTGATATGAAATAGAAGTGTTAGACTATTAGAAAGACTGGCGAGTTTATTGTTTGATATGTTTTATTCAAATTGCGCTGATTATGTATTAAATTTTAAATACTTTAAGTAGATTTTATGTGATATGAGATGCGTTAAGTGTAAACGAGCGTAAGGTAGTATGTTTGTTACGATCGAAGAGGAAAGGAGAAAAGAGAGTGCATGTTGAGGTATGACATGAGCCATAGTTTGTCCAGGAAGTGAGTGAGATGTATCATAGCTAGAGGGTTGAGCTAGTAAGTGTCTCAAATGTATGAAGGGATGCTATCTTGTTGTGGTAATAATTGTGTGTTGTCGTTATTATGGTAGTTATTGAGGTAATGATTTTGAGTACAGATAAGACAAGTTGAGCCTTCGTAGAGAGTTGTAAGTATCTAAGGTTGACTTAGGAAGATGAGAGTTATAAGTAGGGTGTCTAGATACAGTATGTGTCTTCTGGACACCCAGGCGACTGTAGGGGGATGAAAACAATTGATGATCTGAACAACACCAATATGCAACGGCTACTCGTGCCTCTTCACCGGAACCCTAGTTCGTCGTCGGAAACCTAATCTGCAAAACAGACAAGTGATGAGCGCACCTTTGCCTCTCGTGGCAAAGGCCCTTCGATGCCTAAGTTAGTATCACGTACTGATAACAAACCCTAATTATCGGTAGGAAAACAATGTGAATGCCAAGAATTGCGTACCTCTTACCTCCAGGTTTACCTCATATTTATAGATTCACGGGTGCTTGCTGCCCAAGCATCCCTGTTGCCTTAGGATTCCTATCTCGTATAGGAAACCTAGTATCTCACGGATTCTCATTCCCTTATCAGTATAATAGCTTAGTCCTTTTAGAACTCTCAGTTCTTTTGGGACTCTTTCCCCTAATCACCCGAATATCCCATTCACGTTGGGTGTGTTGCTTTGATCCTATATACTCGGGATTTCATTCCTTTACGGAATATCATTGTTCTAAAACCTTCTGGGCATTCTTGCCGTGTCATGATTTAGGGAAACTTCTTCCCCTGTTCGGCTATGTCGTTGCCGAACAGTCCATACGAACCAATGACTTCATGTATAACTGGTCCTCATTGCTACATTTGGATAAATGACCTCACATGTCTTTTGTCCTTATTAGCCGAGCAGACTGCCTGGGTCAATGACTTCTCATGTCACTAGTCCACATCGCCGTTCATCGCACTACCCGGCGATAAGCCTATCACACCTACCACGTGCTCCTGTACATCACGTGTTTGGTGACTAATTGTACCTGTTCAGGAATACCTCCCTACAATTGCTCCCTAGCTTTATCAATTTGCCACTGTTCGGGGGCAATGGGTGAAGCTTTTTAGAAACAAACGTTCTAGACCAAACTTGTCTAACCCCGGGCAGTCATTGTATCAATACTCATTGATGTTTTTTTGCATCTCTGTCATTATACCATTTCGGGGCAATGACTCCACATGTCGTGTTCTGTACGCCATGCATTAAATTTCGAACTGACATTCTATCAAATGGCGTCAGAAAGGTTTTTGGCTTTCCGTTACTTTAACTCGTAACAGCGTGGAAGGAGACGTTTCGTCTCCGTTCTTCGCCCTTAAACCCCTGAAAGGGTTTTCTTTGCGCTTTCTTACAAACTCAAGCTCTTCTTCGTTCTTTACTGTTTGAACGACTCAAACGCCATCGCCACCGTCTGTATACTCCTTCTGCAACCTCAGACATCGCCATAGTTCATCTCGTAAGCCTTTTCGCTCCCTCTCGTTATAAGATCTTTCTCTTTGATTCATCAATTCCTAGGGTTTTACTCATACCCCTTCTAGATTTCAGTCTATTCGTAGCTTCCTCTGTGTATTTCAATGGCGAATGAGGGTGATAATGGCCCTAAGCTCGAAAAATTTAGGAAGCTTTGTGAAACCCCCTCAGCCATGATGGCTTTTAGAAAAGAATATGACGTTCCTGAGAATGTAGGGCTTGAACTCGCCCCATTAGATGTGGACAGGGACGGAGGCTCATGGGATAGGATGTGCATCCCAATCGTAGCCATTGTTGAGGGAGGAGTTAGATTTCCCCTTCACCCACTACTCCGTCAAGTCTTAAACTGGTATCGACTGACACCGATGCAAGTTTCTACCAATTTCTTTAGGTTAGTGATGGGGGTAGTAGCCTTGAATAGGATCTTGGGGACCCAGCTAGGAATCTGGGACATCCAATGGTGGTATAGCATCATGCTAAACCCCGATTATAATACTTACTACTTCAAAGTTAGGAAAGCAAAGAAGCGTCTCGTGCTAAATTTACCAGACTCTGCTCGCGATCACGAGATCGATTTCCTCTATGTTACTGGAGCATTCGAGCCAATAGGTGAAGATGGCCAGGTGGTGGGCTTCCACTGCCCTCACATATGGGGCTACCCATCTATGCTCCTGATTTCCACTTCTTCTTGTAACTTTCTTTTAATGCTTTCTTACATCTTCTGACCTTCATTATGCTTTAACCGTGCAGCGGATAACGCAAATAAGCATCCCAGAGCTGAGCCTAGCTACGTCCGAACAGCTGAGATCAACAGGATCTTAAAGTATAAAGGAGAACCAAGTACTCCATCAGCTGGTCGGGGTCGTGACGCTAATGTCCTATTAGGCTACGACCCTGCCTACAAAGAGTTCATCGACAGGAGGTTAGCTAACCCGAGTGTGGGCACACGGGAGCCCGATTTTTCTTTCCTTTTGGGAAGGGATTCTGTTCCCCTCCTAAGGAAAAGAAAATGCTACCGGTTCGATGGAGTGCTTTTAAAGCTGGATGATAAGCGCTCGCGAAAATACAGAGTCGCCACTCGGGTTTTGAAGGTCCGACACCCAAGGAACCGTATTTCGAAGCACTTGCCGCGCTGTTTGATTTTGAAAAAGTTAAGGAACCAGTCCGTCATAACCATATCTGGGTTCAGGAGCCAGGTTACGAGCGGGGAAGGGTTTTATGGCACCCCTCTCGCCCAATCCGGAGATCGGTCTCTACTTAAGTATTTGCGAAAATGTTTGTTTTGCGATTCCATTTAATTAATCAATTTTTAGCCAAATAAGGCGGGGGAACAGTTAATCAGGGATTAAAACTGTAACAATTTGCAGTTTATGATGAATAATAGCATGGATGAATGAAATGACAAGGGAATAAATGAGATAACATTTAACACTGATTCCAGGATGCCAAAACGGTGCCTTGGTCTAAGTTTATCTTGAGCAGTGGCCAACTTGCATGCACGGGAGTTTACGCATGCAAGTCAAACCATCGCGCGACACCCTCAGATCATCGCGCGAGTATTGACATCCCATCAACAGGTTAAATTTTATCTCCTTCTGGGCTCTAGAAGGATCAGTGCACACCCAGGGTCAAACCAAGCAGTTCGTATGTACTGAAAATAAATAATTATTACAATCCGAATGAATAGGAATAAGATACAACCCTTAAACAGTGAGAGTGTTAAAGTAAGGGCCAAAGGCCTAACTGCTCATGCAAGGGCAGTTTCTAGAAATAGCCAAATCGTCGCGCAATGGAGTGAGATCATCGCGCGATTGTTCTAACTGGACTTCCAGGAATTGCTTTACATGCCTGACTTCTGAGACATGTTCAGAGGCAACCCAGGAGCATTCCAAGGTAAGTATAGGCATGAAATGAACTAATATACTGATTTTAGCATGCAAAACAGTGAAATATACCAAATATCATTAGGCAGGAAAGCATGTAACCATATATCTACACCAGGGCAAGGATCCCATCCCCACAAGGACTATATCACACGAGCTAGAAGCATCGCGCGATGAAGTGGGTACCTCGCGCGTGGGTTTGCCAATCCACAGTAACTTGTAAGTTTGCTGGCTTTGGGACCAAGACTGATATTGATTACCAGCCTTGGCCCTATCAGCCCCCCATAGGGATCAAAACAGTAAACAGCAAAGGTTATACCTTTGCTTGAGTGTCTTGAGAATGACTTGAATGGGATGATATGACTTGGGAGGTGATTGAGTGCAAGTAATTTGAGTGAGAGGGGAATGTGGGCTTGTGCTTCTTTCTTCTCTCTTGGATTTTTTTGGTAACCCTTTGGAAGATGAACCATGGGGGTTATTTATAGGAAGGAAGGGTTTGTTGGTGGATGATGCAAGGCATTGCAGCCAGCCAACAATGCTGGCTGCACTTACTTGGTGGAGAAGTAGGGTATGGAGTTTGATGGGAGAGTGGGGTGGAGGTGGTGCAAGGGTGGCCCTGCAAAACGCTGTTTAGCCGACGTAACGGGGTTGCACGGGCCTGTAGACCCCTGATCATCACAAACTCCAGCTGGAAAAAGGTGGATATGACAAGTGTCGACCATCGCGCGATGGAGTGAGACCATCGCGCGAGGGTTCTAGCTTCCCCGTGACGGTCAATCAGTCAAAGTTTGACTTTGACCACCACCTGGCAAGTGAAGCATCGCGCGATGGAGCCAGTGGGTTGCGCGAAGGTTAATACTTCAGTCAAGGTTTGGATTTAAGGGTTTTGGGGTTAAGGATGGGTTCCACACATACCAAGTTCAAGCCACTTCATTTTCTCAAGACTATTTTTGACCTGGCTCATCATCGAGGGAACAAGAAGCTGAAAAAGAAAAGCAAAACGATTGGGAAATCGGATTGGGGTGTCTACAGTAGTCCCTCTTTGATGGCACGCGGAGCACCATTGCCTGGTACGGGTAACGTCAAAGATTTCTAGACACCCATCTAATTCACCCAAAAGCCGATTGAATGAAAAGTGCAAGCTAGCATATACAAATACCGTGCACCAAGGAGCCGGACGGATTGATCGTCGCTGATTTGAATTTGGACGGTTTGATTGTCGCTGATTTGAATTTGGACGGATTGATCGTTGCTGATTTGAATTTGGACGGTTTGATCGTCGCTAATTTGAAATTGGACGATTGGATCGTCGCTGATTTGAATTTGGACGATTTGAAATTGGACGGATGGATCGTCGCTGATTTGAAATTGGACGGATTGATCGTCGCTGATTTGAATTTGGACGATTTGATCGTCGCTGATTTGAAATTGGACGGATTGATCGTCGCTGATTATGTAAGGTGCCGTTGATCACGGTTATCAAGTAGAGATCTAGGATCATTTGCAGGGCTTGATTAAAGCTTATGGGCCATTTATCAAAGTGATCCGCGGGGTTGGGCCAAGCCAGAGGTCAAATCTGGTTAAGGGCCCAAGTTGACCGTCGTGCGATGAAGCCAGACCATCGCGCGATGGTTTCCAGTTAGGGCTTGGATCTGAAACGAGCCCAGACCCGGCCCACTCCTGCTTGCTTCCCTTTTAATCGATGGGGACATTTTGAAACCGCTCACAGCAGTTTCAAAACTCCCTCTAACTCCATTCTGTCTTAAACTCTCTCACAAAATCCATCAAAACCTCTTGATTTCTTGCCAAAATCGAAGAACCCACGCGTGCATATTCACCCATGGCAGACCACGGTGACGGAGGGAGCGGAGGAGAGGTTATTGATCGTCCTCCGGACGAGGGAGGGCCCATGGAAGTTGAAACAGGGGATCAACGGCCGGCGGAGGCTGCTTCGAATACTGGTGCAGAGGTAGCAGGTGGTGGCGATGGCGGACAAGGCCATGCAGAGGTGGTTGGAGACGACGGCGATCATCGCGCGACGTAGTCAAATCGTCACGCAACGGAGTTGGTCGGGGCAGTGAGATCAATGATCGAGCAACTGGACCCAAGCACGATCGTGAATGGTTCCGTTGTAGTTAATGGTAGTTCTGGCGGCACGGGCAGTGGAGACGTTGGTGGTGGTGATGCCGAGACAGGTGAGACTCCGCCGAGGGATCCGGCGAGAGGCAAGGGCGTGGTAACCGAGGAGGAGGGTGCCACAGGGGTTCCGGAGGAGGAGGTACTGTTTCGCCCGGCAGCGACGTCGTCGAGTCACAGACCTATCACGAGGCAGGACCTTGCGGAGTTTTTGAGCGAGGAGAGGCTGGCCTGGCTCCTCGAGGAGGATCCCATGATAGGGGCTGCTGTTTTGGAGGCTCGAGAGGAGCGAGAGCGGGAGATTGCCGCTTCGGAGGCTGCAGCGAGGGCCGAGAGAGAGAGGGCTACCGAGGAGGAGATGCTGAGGGACACGGAGACCGAGGAGAGGGTCGGTGCTAGAGTGCATGGTCCTAGAGTGACAGTAGCGTCAGAGGTGGAGAGCTTGACTCGAGTTCCGTTTTCAGCAGAGGGGTACAAGTTGCCCGTTCCTCATTTGTTTGTGCCGTCGGGTTTTACGGCGTATCGGCCACGGCGGGCGGAGTACGACCTTGAGCTCGTTCTGAGAGACCCTGACACTCATATCTCGAGCAGCTGGTCTGAGGTAACTCCTGATAATCACTCCTTTTCTTTTTGTAATTATCGTACTTGCATACTGAAGCATGTGAAGTAATCTCTGAAGTAGGCTACACTAGTAAGTTCATAATTCCACGTTAAATGTCATGTGAGGGACATAATAACTTGAACCAACCATCTGTCGCCAGGCTGCATTGATTACCTAGAACTTGAAAATGAAAACTTTGCATGCTGAAACATCCTTTGCTGTTTGTTTTTGTGTCTAACGCAGGAGAGAGCGAGGCAGAGGGACATTAGCGGCTTCGGGGGCACGTGTAGTTCCTTGGCACTGTACCAAGGCTTGCCTGAGAGAGTGAGGCAGTTGGTGGACGGGGCAGGTTTCAGGGAGTTCATATAGACTCTCACTCCCGCGAGGAATGACCATGCCATTTTGGTTGCACTTGTAGAGAGGTGGAGGGATACCACGAACACCTTCCACCTATCGGTCGGGGAGATGACGGTGATGCCCACTGACTTTGCGGCGATCACTGGCTTAAGGGTCAGGGGTGAGCCTATTCCGTTTGACTCGGGCATCCAGGAGGACGAGGTAGCCCTGGAGTGGTTTTTGGGTGAGGTGCCCAAGATTGAGGAGGGGATGGCGAGATACGAGCAGTTTGTCCGATATCTTAAGAAGGAGGTGACGACCGATCAGGAGGCGGAGCAGATGGCCCGGGCGTACCTGTTGTACCTTTTTGGCGCTACCCTGTATCCAAACAGGCGTAGCAAAGTGCACTTGTCTTACTTGCCTGTGTTGAGGGATCTGAGGACGGCCTCACGCTTTGACTGGGGAGGAGTGGCGCTTGGCGCAGCTTATGGCTTTCTGGGGGATTCGTCAAGGACGGAGATGAGCACTGCTGGGTACTGGGGGATCTGGGAGGTATGATCTTAATAGAGTAAAGTACATTTCCAATATGCATTTATCCCTTTAATTGCATAACCTGCTCAATAATGTTCCTGTGTTGTACTGATATTTTGACTTCTTGTTAACCACGCAGCTCTGGGCCTACGAAGTTTTGAATATGTGCCATCCAGTGACGAAGAGCTTAGACTTAGGGATCCTCCCACGTGCACACATCTGGAGTAAGAAGAACATGGTAGAGAAGAGAGGCTGTGGGACCTGAACGGCTTCAGGATACACTTGGACGAGCTTCGCCCCTCGCAGGTATAACATGAAACTTTGTAAAAATGGGAATGTGTACCCCTTTTTATTGCTTTAATGTTGTTGCTGATTAATACTTACATTGTTTGCCTGTGCAGGTTGAGTGGGATCCCTGGAGGGTGGCAGAGCCTGAGCCTGAGTACTTGGCTCGCAGCAGGGTTGTCACGGCGAGCAGGGTGTTGCTGGAGTCGGCCTTTGGTTGGTAGTGGTACTTGGGTGACCGAGTGACACGCCAATCACTTGGCTATGCAGGGTTTCAGGTGCCTGGACCGCTTCCACCACGGGCCTCACACACAGGGGAGTATACCTTGGCTGAGCTGGAGATCTTTACACGGCCTGATACCGACCTGACCCGCCACTTGCATCCTGACATGGACTACGCGACCTATCAGAGGGAGCGCTTGGCGGGGCCACTGGGAGTACGAGAGTTCAAGGAGGTTCGGAGCCAGGCTCGAGGAGCTGCCGAGAAGAGGAGAGCTGTCTCAGGGAGGCATGGTAGTGGTGAGAGTCGCGCGAGGCAAGGTCCGAGTGGACCAGTGAGAGGTGGGCCACCAGAGTTGACATGGCAGATAGCAGTAGTAGACTCGCAGGGCAATCCGGCTGAGTTACACATAACCCCTGCCAAAGTCGAGCAAGCGCCTGTTACCGTGCCGGTAAGACATTGTTGCTTTCATTGTTGTACTTTTAATAAGGCTTGAAACGTCTTTGAACCGCTCATGCTCAAATCATCTTTGCAGGTGCCCAATGAGTGGGTGAACGAGGCTATCCGGCGCATGCTTGCGTTGGAGAATGTGATAAGAAGGGCGGCGAGTGGCCTACCATTGAACTTGCGCTATCCTCAGCCGGCAGCTCGGAGATCTCAGGTATGTCTTCTGGAAAACGATACATTCCCGTAAGCAATACATTCTTACATACGATACATTCTTGCTTTTGATACTGGATATATATATGCACACTCTTGCTTGATATTCAGCATGCTTTGATTTTGTAACGCCCCTATTTTGAGGTACGTTAAGGAAATAATTTATTACAGAAATAAGCGAGTCATTGCTCATTATTACAACACGGCTCTCATAAG
>BPLS01000708.1:758661-783468 GCA_019656275.1 Rhododendron kiyosumense
CTGCAAGGTACACTATATATATATATATATATGTATGTATGCATATGTGTCATAAAATGGAAGAAAATCCAATAAAGAATAGGGTTTCTTGGTACTTTGAAATCCAAGTAGATTCAATGCTAGGATTTGCCCACTAACTCAATAAATAGGCAAGGGTACACTAGGAAATATAATAATCATCTTAGGTACTAATATATATATACACATATATATATATATATATAAAAGTGGTTGAAATCCCAATAAAATAATATTAAAGATACACACACACACACACACACACACACACATATATATATATATATATATATATATATAAAAGTGGTTGAAATCCCAATAAAATAATATTAAAGGGTACTTTGGTAACTATGCACTTTTGATTAAAATAATGGTACTTTCCTATGTGATTAAAGAAAATGCTTAATTTAATGACCCAATAGTACTTTGAAAGATTTACCCTTTTATCCAATGGACAAAACTTCCCCTAACATCTATTATCCAATGGATAATAGTTATTAGGCCACAAAAAATAATAAAGTAATCAAAAAGTACAATAAAGTAAGTTTACTTTTTAATATAAACAAATGGGATTCTATTACCCAATGGATAATAGTTCCCCTATCCATTATTGTCCAATGGACAAAGAAGTAATCCAAATTGATTAAAAGAAAAAAAATATTAAAATTTAAAGTCTAGGGTTCAAAAGGGTCAAAAGTTCCAACGAGGGGCAAAACGGTCATTTTGCCAAGACTAGGTAACTTTTCGGTTTAGTTACTCTAACCGGATGGTTAGATGCTAACTCGGCTTGCTAAGTAGGACTAAAGTGCAAGAAATGAAACTTGAGGGGCCAAAGTGCAATTATGGCAAAATTCAAGAATTAACGTAATTCAAGCAATAAAAATAAATAACTCGAATAATAAAATAACTTTTTATTCAATAAAATCCAGAGTTATTACAGTTCCGGTCTCCCGAGTATCCTCACAATGGTTCCGCCGCACCGGGTTCCCATTGGCGCGCGCGCGCACACACACACACACACCATTCACATAATACCCTCGAAATGGTCATTATGTGGTTTCCAAAGTACTTCCTTTTGAAAATACATCACTTCCTTGTTAAACACACCCCTATGTGCTATGTTTCTAACTTTCTTGGTTTTTTGTGTCTCGTTCTCATGCAAGACTCCGCGTGTGAAACTTTACATACAACATGCATTCATTCAACTTCGAAATAGTACAACAAGAACATCTAAGCTACATAGCATGCTTGAATTTCATAAACGACATCATCATGCATTTTTACTTTTTCATCTATGATCAAGTAACTTTTTAAACTTTGGGAAAATTAAATAAAGATTCAAGTAGCAATTTTTTAAACTACTTATCGAAATTAAAGTAAGGATTTAACTACTTGAAAAATAAGTAAGGATCACTACCGTAAGCTTCACTAAACTACTTTAAGGATCGTTGGGTGGTTTTGGGAGTGGTTTGGTGGTCTCGCTCAAAAACTCTCAAGAACAAAGAAAGTTTTGAACTTTAGAACTAAGAATGCTTGGAATTCTAGAGAGAAGGAAGAGTTTTGGTTTGAGGTGTGAGTTCAAAGTGTAGAATGGCCTTCTATTTATAGGCAAAGGCTTGGCTCTCTCCCTCTCTACATGGCTGGCCCCCCTCTCTCTCTCCCAAACTCAAATTTTGACATTTGTCATGCCATTATGGAAGATCAATGGTAGAATCCTAGGGTTGCATGGCTATGGTGTCCTTAGATTTGATCTTTGAATCAAAGGAAGGATGGAGATGAGTTTGTACAAGATTCCTAGGTTAAACAAATACTAAAATGTACAAAAGAGGACATGGAAGTTAAGATTTTGGTTGGAAGAGTAACAACTCAATATTTGAAGTACAATGGAGGTTTAATGGCCAAGTACACCACAATCTCCTTCCTCCTTTCTCCTCCCAACCGGCCCCCCTCCCTCTCTCTCCTCTCTTGCTTTCTAAAGTACAATATATATATATACATGTGTCATATATTGCAAGAAAAACAAATAAAAAAGTAGTTTCTTGGTATTTAAAATCAAAGGTAGCCTTAAGTCTAAGATTTTCCATTTATGCACAAGTAGGCATAGGGTACTAAAGGCAATATTATATCCATCTTAGATACTAATATATATATATATATATATATATATATATATATACATATACAATGAGTGGTTAGAATCCCAATAAAAAAATATAAAAGGGTACTTTTGGAATATTAGTACCATGTACCCTTGGATTAAAATATTAATTACTTTCCTATGTGGTTAAAGAAAAATATTAGTTTAATAATCCCATGATACTTTTGAAAGATTCACCCTATTATCCAATGGGTAAAACTTCCCCTAACTTCTATTATCCAATGGATAATAGCTATTATGACACTTTAAATATTAAAATAATGAAAAAGTACTTTAAAATAAGTATACTTTTAATATAAACAAATGGGATTCTATTATCCAATGGGTAATAGTTTCCCTAACCATTATTGTCCAATGGATAAAGAATATAACCAATTTGATTAAAAGAAAAAGAATATTAAAATTTTAAGTCTAGGGTTCAAAAGGGTCAAAAGTTCCAATGAGGGGCAAAATGGTCATTTTGCGGTGACTAGATGACTTTTTGGTTTAAATACTCTAACTGGATGGTTAGATGCTAACTAGGCTTGCTAAGTAGGACTAAAGCGCAGGAAATGAAACTTGAGGGACTAAAGCGTAATTATGACAAATTACAGGAATTAAAGTAATTCAAGCAATTAAAATTAGTAACTCGAATAATAAAAATTAACTTTTTATTCATTGAAATTCAGAGTTATTACAACCTATCCCCCTTAAACAATTTCGTCCTCGAAATTAGACGCACGCTAGGATTCGAACAGGTGAGGGTAATTCATCTTCATGGTCTCTTCTCGTTCCCAAGTAGTCTCTCCAGCTCCACGATGCTTCCACAAAACTCGAACCAACTTGATCGTCTTGTTACGGATAGTCTTCTCACTTCGGTCTTGAATCTCTATCGGCTCCTCCTCGTACGTTACATCTTTCTCGATGGAAATATCCTCCCAGTTAATAACGTGAGTGGGCAATGCTAGATATTTGCAAAGCATGGACACATGAAACACGTTATGCACTCGATCCAGCTGTGGTGGTAATGCCAAGCGATAAGCAACTTTCCCGATCTTCTCCACGATGTCGAAGTGTCCGATGTAACGCGGGGACAGCTTTCCTTTCTTTCCAAATCTGATGACTCCTTTCTTCGGTCTGATCTTCAGGAACACATGATCTCCCACGGCAAAAGACAAGGGTCGGCTCCTTTTATCCGCATAACTCTTCTGTCGGCTTTGAGCAGTCTGAATCCTTTGCCTGATGGTTTTGACCCTGGCGATCGACAGGGTCGACCGTATAGAGCTTCGTACGGTGCCATCCTGATGCTTGCTTGATAACTGTTGTTGTAGGCGAACTCCACCAATGGTAAGTGCTACTCCCAGCTCCTAGAGAAATCCAAGGCGCAGGCTCTCAGCATATCCTCCAGAGTCTGAATAGTCCTCTCCGCTTGTCCGTCTGTTTGAGGGTGAAAGGCCGTGCTAAGCCTTATGTCAGTTCCCAATGCTTTCTGCAATCCCTTCCAAAAGTGTGACACAAAACGCGGGTCTCTGTCAGACACTATCGAGATCGGTACTCCATGAAGGCGTACAATTTCTCGAATATACAACATGCTTAGTTGCTCCATGTTTTCCGTCATTTTGACAGGTAGAAAGTGTGCAGACTTGGTGAGTCGATCCACAATCACCCAAATAGCAGTATTGGACTTGGCAGATCTCGGTAATCCAGTGACGAAGTCCATTGAGATGTGCTCCCACTTCCACGTTGGTATTGGCAAGGGTTGAAGGTCTCCTCCAGGTTTCTGATGCTTGGCCTTGACTTGCTGACATACCAAACATGTGGACACGAACCGTGCTACATCCTTCTTCATTCCTTCCCACCAGTACGTTCTTCGCAGGTCATGATACATCTTTGTACCACCAGGGTGAACTGCAAAGTTCGAATGGTGAGCTTCTCGGAGTACGTCTTCTCGAAGGGTTCCAACATTAGGCACAAATACCTTTCCCTTGAATTTTAGACTGTTATTCTCCTCGATAGTCCATCCTGGCACCGCCTTTCCTTCTCGGATTCGATGCCGAACGAACTCACAATTCTGTTCGAAGGTTTGGGCTAGTAAGATCTCCTGATGAAGTGCTGGCTCCGCAATTAGAGAGTACAATAGAGCGTTCCCGTTTTCTAATGATGGCCGCAAGTTGAACTCGTTGAGAGTATCAACCATTTCCCATTCCTTGATGGCAGTCTTGACTTTCTGTGCCCTTTCCTTTCGACTAAGAGCGTCAGCTACCACGTTAGCCTTGCCAGGGTGATACTGCAGGGTAAACTTGTAATCTTCCAAATATTCCATCCATCGACGCTGCCTCAAGTTCAACTCCTTCTGAGTGAAAAGGTACTTGAGACTCTTGTGGTCGGTAAAAACTTCGAATTGTTCTCCCCATAGATAGTAATGCCATGACTTGAGAGTGAATACTACTACAGCCAATTCTAAGTCATGGGTGGGGTAGTTCTTCTCGTGGGGTCGGAGTTGTCGAGATCCGTAAGCTACGACCTTTCCATTCTGCATTAGCACACATCCTAAGCCATCTCTTGACGCATCACAGTAGACCGTATAATCGACACCACGCTCAGGAATGATGAGAATCGGTGCGCTGGTCAACCTCTTCTTCAGCTCTTGAAAAGATTTCTCACAGGCTTCATTCCAATCCAGCTTCACTCCTTTCTGAGTTAGCCTGGTCATTGGTTTAGCTAAGATTGAGAAGTCTGGTATAAATCGTCGGTAGTAACCAGCCAATCCTAGAAAACTTCTGATTTCAAATACAGAGGTCGGCTGTTTCCATTTCAGCACTGCTTCGACCTTGCTTTCGTCCATAGCAATTCCATCCTTGGATACTACATGCCCCAAGAACTTAACCACTTCAAGCCAAAACTCGCATTTACTGGCCTTGGCGTAAAGTTGGTTATCTCGGAGTATTTGTAGTGCCATCCGAAGATGCTCTTCGTGCTCCTCCTTGCTGGCAGAATAAATCAAGATGTCGTCAATGAACACCACTACAAACTTGTCTAAGTAGGGTTGAAAAATCTTGTTCATGAGACACATGAATACTGCCGGAGCATTGGTCAGTCCAAACGGCATTACTACAAACTCGCAGTGGCCATATCTAGTGCGGAAAGCCGTCTTGGCAATATCATCATCCCGAATCCTTAGCTGATGATAGCTTGATCGGAGATCGATTTTGGAAAAGCAAGTTGCTCCTCTCAATTGATCAAACAGGTCATCGATCCTAGGCAACGGATATCGGTTCTTGATCAAGACTTGATTCAGCTTCCGATAGTGAATGCACAGCCTAAGCGTTCCTTCCTTCTTCTTCACGAACAAAGCTGGCGCTCCCCAAGGAGATGTGCTTGGTCTAATAAATCCTTTGTCTAGCAGCTCTTGCAACTGAGTCTTGAGCTCCCTCAATTCGGCAGGGGCCATTCGATATGGGGCCATTAAAATTGGAGCGGTTCCTGGTTGAAGCTCTATGGAGAAATCTATCTCCTTTTGAGGTGGTAAACCAGGAAGTTCTTCTGGGAAAACATCGGCGTACTTGCAAACGATGTGTGGCAATCACAGTTCCATCCTGTCGGTTTCTTCCATTTGGAGACTGACTAGCCATCCAAACAGTTGATTCTGCCACCTAGATCTCTTCGTCATTGAACTCGTCGTTTCTCTATCCCCCTTAAAATGAAAATGAGTCCCTTCTGGCGTGTAAGCCGTCACAGTCTTCTGGTGAAAATCGACGATTGCTCGATGAGCCGATAGCCAATCCATTCCAAGGATAACGTCGAAGTCCGCCATGTCGATTACTCGGAGGTCGCAGGTAAGGCATAGATTTGCTACTTCTATCTCGCACCCTCTACACACTAGACTAACAGCTATACTCCCCCACAATGGCGATATTACCCTTGTACTCTTACTTAGAGGTTCTGTTTCTAGTGCTAGAGCAATTACGCAAGCAGTAGATATAAACGAATGCGATGCACCAGAGTCAAACAGAGCTTGTACGCAAGTACTATATAGTAGTAGCGTACCTTGGATCACAGAGGGATCCGACTCTTGTTCCTCGGTTTGCAGCGCAAAGATATGCCCTCCAGCACCTTGCTGTGCTTCCATGGGCTGCTTTCTCTTGTTCTGCCCATTTTGCTGTTGGGCTGAGCCTCTAGGGTTCTGCTTCACAAAGCTGGCTTGTCCGGCCTGTTGAGCCTTCTGGTTTCCGAAGCTTCCGTTCTTCTCCTTCTGAGGCTGGGGGCACTCACGCTTGTAGTGACCCATAGCCTGGCAGTTGAAGCACTGCACAAATGCCTTGTTTTGGCCATACCTCTGTGAATCACCATGTCCTGGCGTAGTGTTCTTCCAAGTCTGATTGCCTTGACCCAGAGCAAAGGTTTTGGTAGGGTAGGGTCGACGGTTGCAGTTGCTGGAGGCCTGGGTTCGGATAGGTCCACCAACATTGCCGGTCGCCTTCCTCCAGCGGGTCTTGAAGTCATTATCCTCACTCTCCAGTCGAAGAGCGCACTTCACCACACCAGAATAGGTGGGGAAAGCCTGAGCAACCACAGCTCTTCTAGCTGTCGTCAGCCCCCACTCGAATCTCCTCGCCTTCTTGTCCTCGGTTGCAACGGCATCCGGGGCGTAGCGAGATAGCTCCTCAAACTTGGCCGCATACTGAGTCACGGTCATAGTCCCTTGCTTCAGATTGTTGAACTCTTGTTCCTTAGCCAAACGAACTGGCGTAGGGAAGTATTTGTCGAGGAACAACGTCTTGAACTAAGCAAACGTCATGGCAGCCACGTCATGTGTTGCCTCCATCAGCTCCCACCAATAGCGGGTTTCTCCCTTCAGCTGGTATGTGGCAAGGGCCACACGGTCTCCATCACGAGTGATCTCCAAGGTGTCCATGATCACCTTGACTTCCTTCAGCCATGCTTCAGCCACGGTCGGGTTGGTATCACCTTTGAAGGTCGGAGGTCGACGCTTGCAGAACTCGTTCATCGCACGGGTTCGAGTCATAGGTCCTTCGTTCGGGTTTGGGTTTTGGAGGGCAGCGTTCAAAGCAGTCACGAGTGCTTGCATGACTTGAGCGAGGTCAGGGTTGGGGTTAGGGTTAGAAGAATCACCGGTCTCATACCCTAGTCCACTGCGTCGGTTCACCGTCTACGAGCGAAAATTGAAAAGGGGAAGGTTTAGTTTTTAGCTAAACTATTTTCTTTGTTCAACATGAGAAACAATCAATAGAGTAGTATGCAACAATATTCTAAAAACAAACAAGCTTTTTCATAGATAAGCAGAAAGTTACAAGTAGAAAACATTGAGTTCTACTATAAAATAACTTACTAACAAACTTCCTACTATATGCTGCGGTAATCTTACACGACAAACCTACACATCATACTACTTGGTTCTTCTAGCATAAGTGCTTGAAAGGCAACTCAAGCTTTTGGAACCTTATTCTAATAGCACTCCTACTCTACTAACTAGGTGGAACGACTCCAAAGAACTCCCTTAGCTGAATCTTCCACTCCTTCTCCCTCTTCTCCAGCTAACGCTCTCCATCACGGCGAATCTTTTCCGCGAGCTCTCTAAGGTACAAGTTCTGAGGATCGATGTCCTCGGTGGTGCCAGGTGAGAACACAACTATCTCATAATACTGGTCGCCAGTCTCGGGGTCACGGATCCCTAGATGAGGTATCGGTGTGAGACTCTCAGGTGCAAGTAGTGCCTTGTAGTACAAGAGGTTAGCCATAGACTCGGCAACGAAATAGCGATCCATATCTACAATAAGGAAAGTTATATATTAGACTTAACAGTGGAAAGCAGGAATCGTGCATACCAAGTACAAGTAAGCATAACAGAGATCACAATAGATAAAACATAAGTTTTATATTACTTAAAACAGCAAGTACATCACAAACGGCTTACAAGCTAAAGCTTCCTACGGCATACTAGTTACAAAAGATCCTATCCCATTCCGCTTACAACAAAAGATACTACTACTTGCTAGGCTTGCTAGCTAGTCTAGAAAAGGTGAGGGAATTCAATCCTACAAGCTCCTATATCTTCCTCGAAAGGTGGTGGCGGTACGTCTCCAGAGTCGGCAGGTATGTCCATGTAGTCGGGCATAACCAAAGCGGGTGGTATCACTCCGAAATCAATGTCTTCCTCATCATCGAAATCTCCAAACTCTTCAGGGTCTTCGTCCTCGGAATCGTCATCATCAGATGGCAAGTCTGGGTTTGGCATGTTCATCAGATGCTCCCAGTCAGCTGCGTTAAGGGGTGGGTCATTGAACTCCTCAGGATCTTCTTCCTCGGGGTCCTCTTCCTCAGGGTCTTCCTCAACTTCCATGTTGTTGGGAGGTACTACAGCCAAAGGTTCGGCATTGATAGGTTCGGCATTGTTTCCTTCAATCAGAAAGTGCACGTCGCCGGGAGGTGCGAGTTGGACAAGGACAGGTACGGCGTCAACTATGTCTTCCTCCTCCTCATTGATGGGACGGATAAGAGCGCCATGCTCTTGGTAGAAGTCGAAGGTGTAAGGAAAGGCATACGGGAAGTAGGGATCCTTCACTAGTTGATGTGTCATGGACCTCACGGTGATTGCAAGTCGATGAGCTTTGGCTAGAAGGTTGACTTGGTAAGGGCTTAGGTGTTCCATCTACAATAGAAAAACTTCATTAGTATGTTTTGAAAAATATCTAGTTTTTAGTAGAAATTATAATAAAAACTTTTCAGGTTTCTATGTTTCACATTCGATCCTCGATTTAAGTCATCATCCAATTGTTCGGGAATTCCCAGCTCGGCGGTACTGCCAATTTCCGCGCCTTGCTTCAATCCGAAGATTGTTTTGACAGAATTCCACCCAATTTGGGACGGTAAACTTGAAAATCGAAGTCACGTTTGTGCAACGGTCAAACTAGCTTAAGGTTCTACATGGTTCTACCCATTCTACCCATGGCCGAGGTTTTGAACCTAAAGCTCTGATACCAAGTTGTAACGCCCCTATTTTTAGGTACGTTAAGGAAATAATTTATTACAGAAATAAGCGAGTCATTGCTCATTATTACAACACGGCTTTCATAAGAGCATTTGAAATTACAAAATAGATAACAAAAAGGGAACTAAGGATCCTATTCTACGGCTCCTCTTGTTCCTCCAACCTAGCGAGTTCTTCGACTCCGAACGCCTCCAAGGTGAATAATTCGCCCTGTTCATCTATCAAGTCTGACATATTATACCGGCGTCGCCACCCATATAATATGCCAGGGTCACCAAAAAGGCAACACCATGAGCTACGAAGGCTCAATAGTATAATCCTAATACTAGCATCGATTCCACATGATAAGTACATAAGCAGTAATAAAAAGACAATAGTGCTGACACATTCGCGTTTGCTTTATAACTACCGTTGGCGTTGACTCATCGTAAACCATTTCATTATTACCCTTTTTCAAAAACACCTTTTTAACTCACCCAACCTCGGTTCCGCCGTTCCGGGTTCCCGAATATCCTCACAATGGTTCTACCGCACCGAGTTCCCATTGGCACACATTGCATTGGCTCCGTACCGCGGATAACCAAGCTACTCACCCAACCTCGGTTCCGCCGTTCCGGTCTCCCGAGTATCCTCACAATGGTTCCGCCGCACCGGGTTTCCATTGGCACACATTGCATTGGCTCCGTACCGCGGATAACCAAGCTACTCACTCAACCTCGGTTCCGCCGTTCCGGTCTCCTGAGTATCCTCACAATGGTTCCGCCGCACCGGGTTCCCATTGGCACGCGCGCACACACACACACACACCCCATTCACATAATACCCTCGAAATGGTCATTATGTAGTTTCCAAAGTACTTCCTTTTGAAAATACATCACTTCTTTGTTAAACACACCCGTAGGTGCCATGTTTCTAACTTTCTTGGTTTTCCGTGTCTCGTTCTCATGCAAGACTCCGCGTGTGAAACTTTACATACAACATGCATTCATTCAACTTCAAAATAGTACAACAAGAACATCTAAGCTACATAGCATGCTTGAATTTCATAAACGACATCATCATGCATTTTTACTTTTTCATCTATGATCAAGTAACTTTTTAAACTTTGGGAAAATTAAATAAAGATTCAAGTAGCAATTTTTTAAACTACTTATCGAAATTAAAGTAAGGATTTAACTACTTGAAAAATAGGTAAGGATCGCTACCGTTCTTCTAGGCGGTGGTTTGGACGTCGGTTTTGATTTCGGCGGCGTAACGACCCTCAGATTGCTTCGAAAGGAAAAGTTTTGTGTTTCTTTTCCTAGAAACAACTTCCTAAGCTTCACTAAACTACTTTAAGGATCGTTGGGTGGTTTTGGGAGTGGTTTGGTGGTTTCGCTCAAGAACTCTCAAAAACAAAGAAAGTTTTGAACTTTAGAACTAAGAATGCTTGGAATTCTAGAGAGAAGGAAGAGCTTTGGTTTGAGGTGTGAGTTCAAAGTGTAGAATGGCCTTCTATTTATAGGCAAAGGCTTGGCTCTCTCCCTCTCTACATGGCCGGCCCCCCTCTCTGTCTCCCAAGCTCAAATTTTGACATTTGTCATGCCATTATGGAAGATCAATGGTAGAATCCTAGGGTTGCATGGCTATGGTGTCCTTAGATTTGATCTTTGAATCAAAGGAAGGGTGGAGATGAGTTTGTACAAGATTCCTAGGTTAAACAAATACTAAAATGTACAAAAGAGGACATGGAAGTTAAGATTTTGGTTGGAAGAGTAACAACTCAATATTTGAAGTACAATGGAGGTTTAATGGCCAAGTACACCACAATCTCCTTCCTCCTTTCTCCTCCCAACCGGCCCCCCTCTCTCTCTCTCCTCTCTTGCTTTCTAAAGTACAATATATATATATATATATACATGTGTCATATATTGCAAGAAAAACAAATAAAAAAGTAGTTTCTTGGTACTTAAAATCAAAGGTAGCCTTAAGTCTAGGATTTTCCATTTATGCACAGAAGTAGGCATAGGGTACTAAAGGCAATATTATATCCATCTTAGGTACTAATATATATATATATATATATATATATATATATACACATATATACATATACAATATGTGGTTAGAATCCCAATAAAAAAATATAAAAGGGTACTTTTGGAATATTAGTACCATGTACCCTTGGATTAAAATATTAATTATTTTCCCATGTGGTTAAAGAAAAATATTAGTTTAATAATCCCATGATACTTTTGAAAGATTCACCCTATTATCCAATGGGTAAAACTTCCCCTAACTTCTATTATCCAATGGATAATAGCTATTAAGACACTTTAAATATTAAAATAATGAAAAAGTACTTTAAAATAAGTATACTTTTAATATAAACAAATGGGATTCTATTATCCAATGGGTAATAGTTTCCCTAACCATTATTGTCCAATGGATAAAGAATGTAACCAATTTGATTAAAAGAAAAAGAATATTAAAATTTTAAGTCTAGGGTTCAAAAGGGTCAAAAGTTCCAATGAGGGGCAAAATGGTCATTTTGCGGTGACTAGATGACTTTTTGGTTTAAATACTCTAACCGGATGGTTAGATGCTAACTAGGCTTGCTAAGTAGGACTAAAGCGCAGGAAATGAAACTTGAGGGACTAAAGCGTAATTATGACAAATTACAGGAATTAAAGTAATTCAAGCAATTAAAATTAATAACTCGAATAATAAAAATTAACTTTTTATTCATTGAAATTCAGAGTTATTGCAGATTTGCACTTGATTGAGGATCGATTGTACCTGCTTTAAAACATGCAATATGCAAAACATATGCTAACGTATAAAAATTACAATGCAGGCATAGGGACGGGCGGTTCCTAGAAAGAAAAGCGCTAGGGACTCTCCATAGAAGAAGCTGACTGCTAGGATTCCTGCTCCTGCACTTACAACTAGAGAACAGACACGGGGCTCACAGCCACCCGTCGTGAGCGAAGAGGCAGCCCGAGAGGTTGAGGCGCGTGATGAGGAGAGGTACCAGCTGAAGATGCACCAGAGGCCCTCACAAGATGAGTCGGTCCGTAAGAAGCGACTAATCCTACTTGAGGTCTCCGAGGATGAGGACGAAGAGGAGGAGGAAGAAGGAGAGGACGCGTCTGACAGCAGTGGGTCTGACGACTCTGTAGACGATCCTGGCTTTAGACAGGACCCTACGGAGAGAGACGATGATGATGATGACGGAGAGGGTGATTGGTTTGGGGAGGACTGAGGGCCGTTGAGGAGCCTTATCCCATTCTGCACTTTTGATTTTTGCTTTTGGGCCTGTGTGCCCATGTAGATAGATGGATAGAAGGCCGGAGTGCCTTAGTTGATACTTTGATGGATGCTCTTTTTGGAGGGCTGCGTTCCTTTTTGATTTGACGGGCAAGTGTGCCCGAGTTGACATGACGACTTTTGGGTGGCCGAAGTGCCACACGCATAGTAGTTTCCTTCATTTTGACACGGATAGATTGTGGTTTAGCTATAAAATTTGCATTTTCGGTTTATTTTTACTCTTGTAATGAATTAGAGCAAATAAGCGCTTGCCACTACCAAACTTGCATTGATAATGTACTGAGACCGCTCACAGACACATGTATATGTACCGACAGGACTTAGCTCGGAAGAAAAACAATAAAATACCTTAGGATATGGCCAGGATACGAGAAATATGAAGGAATTTTGGACATTTGTAAGCCAAAACTCAAAATATCCCAACTTGGATGAAATTGACGCTATGGTAAGGTCATACACATGCAAAATGACCTATGCGAGCTGACGGAATCGAGAAATGTATTCCCAAAACTCAAACTTGACCAAAAGTGTCATAAAGGACACAAAACAGACACGAAATGAAAAGATATGACTCTATTATGTCCCGGACTGAAACCGACACCTCCATACAGTCACGTTGGGTCACCATGACCTGTACAGCATGAGAGAAGGGAGAGTACACCTTTGAAGTGAGTTTCAAACCCCCGAAATGGTTATTTGCACTTAAAACGGGCCACCGAGGGTCCAAAATCTTCGTTAAACGCAATATTCCGAATCCGATGCTTGGACACAGTCATATATACTCATCATGACTTGCTGGAACCATAAAAGTTACAAAAGAACCCTTGGAATCAAAAGTGACCAAAGTTGGACAGTAGCTGGTATAATCTATCAAATTGCAGGCTGAACCATCGCGCGATGAAGTGAGTCCATCGCGCGATGGAGTGGTGCTCCTCACTTGCGTGATGGAGTGAGACCATCGCACGATGGTCGACCTGTGCCAGGTCACCTTTATTTGACCACTCCAGGTTTCTAAGACCGATGAGCCTTGTCATGTCCTTTAATATTCAGGGTACTTTCAGGGGCAGTCTGCAGATGCCCTTACTTTGAAGAAGGAAAGGCCATGTTATATGGCTGTCTGCATTGAAAATGGAGAGCATCACATATATTCGGACTATAAAGAGGCCAACGCTTCGTTAATGAAAGGCATTCTTCCCACAGTTTGAGAGTTCCAGAGAAATCAAGATGGCAAATAATCTCTCGATTTTGATCAGTCCGTGGCTCACGGCTTTTGTTGCCGGAGATTGGCTGTCATTCCGGTCTCACGGGCTGGCCGCGTTCCATTTTCTTCGCAATGTGGGGCTCCGCCCTGAATTTCTGACGGCAGCCCTGCAATTCTGGGATCTGGATGTCCACGTGTTCAGGTTTGGGATTAATGAGCTGTGCCCAACCGTGGAGGAGTTCCAAGCGTACCTCCAAGGCGTTGCTTCGAGCGTGATTGTCGTGTCGCCTTACAGGAAAATCATACCCAAGCTCCTGCAGTCAAGCCTTAATATCACTGGGGGAGCGGCTGAAAGTTTGTTAGCTGGTGGGCAAATCAATATCATGCGCCTGATGGAATGGTACGGGCCGGAAGGTAATGTCAATGACATAGCCCTACAGGCCCGGCGTCGGTTCGCTCTGCGATCAGCGTGTTGGTTGCTTATTTGCTAGTATCCCCGAATGGGCAAGTGAACCCTGCGCTGGTGAGCGTTGCTGCCTAAATGGGTGCTCGCAAGAACGTGATGCCGCTTGTTCTGGCCGAAACACTAATGGGTTTGGATTTGGTTTTTACTGGCCAAACAAATGTCTTTGGTGGTAGTCCACTTTGGTTGCAGGTGAGTTCTCGCTCAGCTCACCTTTTCCATGTTTTTGAACACTCCATTTTTTTTACCTCGTCGCTCAGCTAAGGCTATATCGAGGCTTCTTACTTGTTTTTTCGCTCAAGCTTTATAGGACTCCTTACTTGTTTTTCCGCTCTTGTAGCTCTGGTTGTCTGACAAATTGGGATTGCTCACGGCACCGGAGGCGAATTGGCCCCATCTGCCCGGTCATATGCATCAACGGGGTATGATCTACCCAGAAATGACCATGCAGCAATGGTATACCTTCATGAGGGAGATGCTACCGAATGAGATCACCTGGGCCTTGAACATCCTGGATATGGCCTTAAATTCTGTTGGTTTCGAAAGAATGGTAATAGTTGGGCTGACCGCTTTCACATTCTATATTCCCGGCTGCATCCTTCGCCAGTTAGGAATGAGCCAGGGGCTTCACCGAGCCGGGATTGAGGATTTCCAAGTCCTTGCCTTCACTGCCTAGAATTTGAGAGGGTATGAGCATAATTGGGGTCTGAGGCAACTCGGAGGAGCTGATCCAGATTTCAGCACAGAGCTTATGCACCGGTATCAAGCATGGTTGAAAAGAGAGGTTGCAAGCAGGCAAAACAACAACTGACTCTTTGACGGACTCGAATGATCTAGAATAAATTGTGAGCCTGTTAAGGCCTCGAGTGCTTTATTCTATTTTTATGCTTAACTGTTTGTAAGACTGTTCAGCCTGTGTAATAGAAGTTATAATTTAAATAAAGATGAAAGCTTGAGAGTTTTCCCCTTTTGCTTTGAGTGTTGAACCACTGCGTCGCTTGTATATCGAGCCAAACTCTGGTAATAGGGAAACCATGGATCAAGTTGATTGATTGTGACCGAATCTCACAGAGAGATTGCCCACGTATCCCTTTTCAAGGAATCAGGTCAGCACGTAGTTCAGGCTAAGGTTCCTCGGGTATTTTGACTTTCCTTTTGCGCTCTAACTTTTGCCTAGAACCGCCCGCTTGGGTTTTCGGTCTAGCAAGCTTTGATTGATGCCTATTTATTTTTGCCTAAACCGCCTTTTCAGGTTTTCAGTCTAGCAGGCTTACTCTAATTTTTGCTTGGAACCGCCCACCCTTGTGGTTTTCGGTCCAACGAGCTTCTCTCAGGGATAATAACGCTTGAGTTGACCAGGTTAACCAGAGTGCTGAATTCGTTGCCGTCGAGATCAATGTGCTGAGCCACTCCGCCAGAAAGGATGGTCTTGATGATATAAGGCCCAGAACGCTTAGGTCGGAATTTACTGCGGGGGTCAAAAACTGGCGCTCGAATCTCCTTTATGACCATGTCCCCTTCGATTAAGTCCCTAGACTTCACTTTCTTATTGAATGCCCGAGCGATTCTCCATTGATACCCCTAAACATGATACAAGGCTCGGAGCCTCCGCTCATCGAAAAGCATAAGTTCGACGAATCTTCCACTGAGCCATTCGGATTCCGAGAGTTCTGATTCGACCATAATCCTCAGAGATGGTACCTTAAGCTTTATAGGGAGAACTGCTTTCATCCCGTAAACTAAGGAATAGGGAGTGGACCCTGTTGACGTTCGGATCGATGTTCGATATCCGCAAAGAGCCAAAGGCAGTTGCTCGTGCCAGTCCTGGCGGATTCCGCGGACTTTTTGATGATTGTCTCAACATTCTTGTTTGCCGCTTCGACTGCCCCATTTGTCTGAGGGCGATAGACAGTTGAATGGTGGATTTGAATCTTGAATTCTTCGAAGAGCTCCAAAACCCTGCCTTTGAAATGATTCCCATTGTCCAATACATTTGCCTGGGGGACCCCATACCGGTAGATGATGTTCTTTCTGAGGAACTGAGCAACTTGGACTGAAGTCTTGTACGACTCAGCTTTAACCCACTTAGTGAAGAAATCTATTGCTACCAGAATGAACCTGTGGCCGTTTGAAGTAGAGGGCCTGACCATGTCGATGACATCAATACCCCATACAGAGAAAGGCCAAGGCGAAGCCATGCCAAATAGGTTAGAGGGTGGAACATGCATTAGATTAGCATGGATTTGGCATTTGTGACATCGCCGCACGTAATCCACACACTGAGATTCCGTAGTAGACCAGAAGTAGCCTTGGCGCAAGATCTTCCTAGCAAGCATAATGCTGCTCATGTGAAGACCACAGACCCCTTCGTGGATTTCTTCCATGATTCTGACAGCCTCGGTGCCGTTGACACAGAGTTTGTGCATCCCGCAGTGAGACCTCTTGTATAACCTTCCCCCACAGATGATGTACTGAGCAGCGATCCTTCGTAATGCAGTTTGATCCTTTTTAGAGGACTCAGTCGGATACAAGCCACTCTCGACAAAGTTCCATATGTCATGGTACCAGGGTAGGCCATCATCGACATCATCGATGGCGTTGACGTATTGATAGGCCGGACAATCCCGTTGTTCGATTAGAATAGGGCGGAGTTTGACCCCCAAGGGCAGTTCAATCATGGAAGCTAAAGTAGCAAGTGCATCGACAAAATGGTTCTTCAATCGGGGAACATGAGTGAAGGTAACTTTGTAGAAACGAGGAATTAGCCCCTCTAAATCCTGATGATAGGGTTTCAACTTCTCTTCACGCACCCTCCAATCCCCATTGGCCTGAGACACGACAAGGTTAGAATCCCCGATGACTTCGAGTTTCTCGACGCCTAGTGCGAGTGCAGCCTCCATGCCTACGATACAAGCTTCATATTCTGTTTGGTTGTTCGTAACATCGAAATTGAGCTTGAATGCGAGCGGAATATGAGAACCGTCGGGGGTGATTAACAAGACCCCAATCCCGAACCCTTTCTGATTGGCTGCCCCATCGAAGTAAAGAGTCCAAACATCTTCGACAACTGCTAACACTTCCTCATCTGGGAACACGAAATCTGAATCCTCCGGTCCGTCCACAGGATGGTCGGCTAAGAATTCTGCAATGGCGCGCCCTTTTACTGATTTTCTTGTGACATATTCGAGGTCGAATTCTGCCAAGAGAAGCAACCAACGTGATAACTTACCAGTGAGCACAGGTTTCTCAAATAGATACTTGAGAGGATCCATTCAAGAGATCAACTTCATTGGGTAAGCCAGCATATAGTGTCTCAATTTCTTGGAGGCCCAGACAAGGGCCCAACATGTGTTTTCCAAGGCAGTGTAGCGTTCCTCAGATCCAACCATCTTCTTACTTAAGTAGTAAATGGCTTTCTCAACTCCCTTGTCCCCTTCTTGAGCTAGTAAGCATCCCACGGACGTAGGGTTCTTAGACAAGTAAAGAATCAGGGGTTTCCCGGGCACCGGCGGCATGAGAACAGGAGGATTCTGCAGATAGTTTTGCATTGAAGCAAAGGCTGCTTGGCATTTGTTCGACCATACAAAGGGGGTATCCTTCTTGAGTAGACGAAACATCGGCTCACAAGTTAAGGTTAACTTGGCGATGAATCTGCTGATGAACTGGACCTTCCCCAAAAAGCTCTGCACTCCCTTTTTAGACTTAGGTGGCTTCATTCCGAGTACGGCCTCGATTTTTGATGGATCAACTTCGATCCCACATGAGGTGATCATGCAACCGAGCATCTTGCCCACTGTGACCCTAAAGGTACACTTTTGTGGATTAAGACGCATCCGGAATCCACGGAGTCTTTTGAAAAGCTTCCTTAGCACGGGAATATGTCCTTCCCGAGTTTTCGACTTGGCGATCATATCGTCGACATAGACTTCAACCTCTTTGTGCATCATGTCATGCAAGATAGTCGTAGCCGCCCTTTGATAAGTGGAACCGGCATTCTTCAACCTAAACGGCATGACCAAATAACAGTAAGTCCCCCATTCAGTGATGAAAGTCATCTTTTCATGGTCTTCGGGTGCCATGAGGATCTGATTGTAGCCCGAGAAACTGTCCATGAATGAAAGCAAAGCGTGCCCCACAGTATTATCCACAAGCACATCGATGTGCGGCAATGGGAAATCGTCTTTAGGGCTTGCTTTGTTTAAGTCCCGGAAGTCAACACAAACGCGAATCTGGCCATTCTTTTTGGGAACCGGTACGATCTTGGCCACCCAAGTAGGATATTGAGAAACTGCGAGGAATCCGGCGTCAATTTGTTTGGTGACTTCCTCTTTGATTTTCTGTACCCAGTCTGGTCGCATTCGTCTGAGTTTCTGCTTTACTGGCTTAGCATCTGGCAACAGAGGGATTCGATGCTCCACTATCTTAGGATCAATACCGGGCATGTCTTGATGAGACCATGCAAAGACATCTTCAAATTCAGTGAGGAGTTCTTTGAAACCACTATGCTCCTCTGGATTTTAACGTGGAGCCCACTTGAACCATTTGGGGATCACTTTCATCTTTCAGATTTATGAAAACTACTTAATCTTTTAGTGGCTGAGCATGCCTTTCGCCTTCCCTCTCGATGAGGGCACGGATTTCCTTGGGAATGTCCCCATCGAAGTCCATCCCTTCATCGTCAGGGTCGACACAGTTTATGTAAAGATCATTCAAGTAGTCAGAAGAGAATTCCTTTATCTCATAAGACCCTGCAGGGTCGCCAAGTACAAGGGAGTCGAATTCAAAGTAAAAGCTATGACATGGAGGGCCGATAGGCACAAACTCTGACTCAGAGCTAGACTTAGACTCAGGAGACTTAACAGACTCAGTGTCAGACTCAGACATGTCATCAATGCAAGTAAGGCGTGGTTTGAAAATGCAATTTTTAAGGCTACCCTCGGCTTCTACAATAAGAGAGGCGGGGTCCTCGAGGGCGTCGGGCCCGAGCATGAACACTTCGGCCTCCTCAACTTCCTTGGCCAAACCCACTTGGGAGAATTCAAAGAACAGCTGTTCCAAGCTCCCTTGACTAAAAGAGCCCAACCAGTCAGTCTTCTACTTGGGTTGGCTAAGCTTCCTTTTGAATTCTATTTTTGATGGTTCCTCGTCACTAGAAGACAAAGTATCGTCAGCGAAGATTTCGAAACCGGGCAACAGCTCCCCAGTGACCGAATCGATAAACGGCTAAGCCTGCCCAATATAGAGATCATTTCCCACTTCACAGACAAAGTAGCTGTCAGGTTCACCGTAGAGAGATCGAGGTTTTCTCGTGCATTTCCTTCTTTTGGCATCTTCGGCAGAGGAAGAGTACCCCAAACCGATAGGACATCCTCCTCATAATGTCTAGAGCGACAGAGCTTATGATGAAGTCCCCATCTATGTTGATGGCTAGAACCGAGCCAAAATTGTCGAAAGAGAAGCCTACGAGGTCGACGTCTTCGTTGTCGTGCGTGATGCCCAGAATGGGTGTGCCATCCTCCTTAAGTGGGCGAATGCCCGCAGATAGTTAAAGTCTCGGTAGGAAGTCCCAGCATGACCTTCTGATGGAAAATGGACGGTACGGCCATGATGTCAGATCTGTGAAGCCATGGCATTCCTAGCAAAAGATTGAAGGAGGCTGGAATGTCAACCACATGGAATTCGACATCCATTTTGAATCCTTCTGCATCGAGCTTGAGCAGAAGGGTGCCTTCGACCACACGACGAGTGTTGTCATATGCCTTGACAGCCATGTTGGAAGGTGTGAAGTCCTTTCTGGTTAGCCCCAGTCGGTAAGCCACCCTTAAAGGGCAAACATTGATTGCCGAGTCATTATCGATAAGAACGGTCGGAACCCAGAGTCCGCGACATTTGACAGTGATGTATAAAGGGCGATTGTGGTCGACTCCTTCAATTGGCAGGTCCTTGTCGGTGAAGGTCACAGTGTGCTTAGAAGTAGGCAGGAGGATAAGAGATATCATTGCTTCGGGCGTGATGTCCGGTTGAATCTCGAGACGAGAGAGAGCGTGGCAAAATTTCTGACGGTGCTCACGGGAGGAATAGATTAGTCCCCACAACGATATGGCAGCAGGAATCCGCTCCAGTTGTCTTTGAATCAGGTTATCAGTCGAGGAGCAGGCGGGCACCTCAAATGGTGCAGACTTTGAGAAAGTAGGAGGTTCATTCTTCCGGTTAGAAGAATTGGACGAACTTCCAGCTTGTAGATTAGCAGGCTGAAAAACTCGTCCCTTCCTTGTAACGTTAAGAACGTTCTCTAAAGAGGGCACCACCTGAAGGTCTTGACTATCATCCCAAAGATCAGCAGGGACTTCCCCCAACTTGCGCTTTCCTTTGTCAGAGGCTGGTAGGGTTATAAGTACTTCCATGTCCAAGCTTAGGTCTTCGGCCAGATCTTTCAACAGCAGAGAATCCCAGAAGTCCGGATCCCTAACGGCTATAGCCTCCCGGATAGGTTCCGTATTAGCAACGAAAGGGACATTGCAAAGTCCTCCATTAGCGAAGGAACGATTGACGGTCCAAACCTCAGATCCAATTTGGATATTGACTACATCATCGACGTCCCAAAGGTTGGCTGGTGGTACAAGATCTGTGACCATGATGTTGCAATCCTCTTCCGGCGGGAAAGGTACCACGGGGTGTGGGAGGTTTTCATCGGTGATGTAGAAAGTAGGATCATATTCGGCATCGGTCACCGAATTAGCCAATCTGTCCAGGGTAGAAGGGAAGAAGCATTCCCCTAAGACGCGAGTCTCATCTTGAACAAGGTTATCCTCCAGGTATTGAATTTCATGATTGGGTAGAGCGTAACCCTGGAGAGGATTAGGGTCAAATCCCAACGGAAATTGCCAAGCGGGCTCGGGATCCCAATAGTTCTCCTCCTCGGGTAAAATAGGTTAAGGCTGTTGGAATAGTATGTCCAATGAGAAACCATCCAAAGGATCAAGCATGGCTGCTTCATAGTTGGCCATCCAAGCATCATACCAAGCATGGTCAAAAGGGACGTATTCAAGGTTCTGAGGAAAACCGTTTAGTTCCAGTTCTGTCCATTCATTGATTATGGGGGTGGCATAGTCGTCATTGTCAGCTATGGCCCACCCTACGGCTTGCATATCGAGTTGCTGCTCTGATTGAGAGGGAACAGCAGATCCAAAACAATGCATCAAACTTGGAGAGGGATTGGGATCCGTCATGTTGAAATATGGGCTGTCCAAGGCAGAAGCAGAGTTGAGCTGCACAGCAGGGATGGATTGATGGAAGAGGTCACTAATGGAGGCATTAAACACAAATGCTCCATTCTGCAGGCGTGCAGAGTGCGCATTAGAATTGGACGACTGTCCTTCTTCGGAGTGGATATAAGAAATCTCAGCTTCGGGTTGGGAAGGTATAGGAACGATTGGCCCAGGTTGTTCTGTTGAGGTTATGTAGTCGGTGGGGTTGAATATAGTGGAGCTGGGGTTGATATCAGTGGAGCTGATGGATATTTGGTTGATGTGTGGAGCAGCATTGTGCTTTGGCATGGAATTGGAAAGGATATTTTGCTTTTGAGTAGATGGAGGTGGAGTGTGAAGGGTTCCCTCATCTATAAGATCCTGAATCGCATGACGGAGACGGAAGCAGGAATCCGTAAGATGGCCGGCCCCTTGGTGGTAGGCACAATAAAGATTGGCCTTGAAATTGGGTGACGGTTTCTTAGGCAAGGGAGCTGGGTCGAGAGGTTTTAGATGCCCTGATTGGATCAATTTTTCCAGTACCGAAGACAATGGAGCCTCAAACGTGGAGAAGCTGCGGGGTTGATTACGAGGTCAGTTATTCTGCGGAGCCTGCACTTGGTTGACATCGGCAATGTGATTAGTAGCATTGGAGGAAAAGGCATTGGTACCACTAGTCGCGGTGTTGGAGTAAGTCCCTCCCCCAAACAGTGCATTGGTATTCCCAGAATATGCGCGAGGCTTTGACTTTGGCGGATTAGGAGACTCCCCTTTCGACAGGATCCCACTTTGCAGCGCATCTTCGATGGCCAGGCCAGAATCGAAGAAGGTGTCGAAATTGGAGGATGCTTGAACAAGAACCAAGTGCCTACCATAATCAGGCTGGAGATTGCGGGAGATGATGCGGAGCTAATCGCTCTCGCTCGGGCGTTCGGTCATTTGAGCGGCCTTGGCCCTCCACCTTTTGACAAAATCCGCGAAGGATTCCTTAGCTTCCATTTTGGTGGATTCCAACTCACGAGTAGTCATTTTGAGCTGGGAATTGTAGCTGTACTGCGAAATAAACGCAGCCCCGATGTCTTCCCAAGTCTTTTGCTTGGCTATGTCGAGTGATAAGAACCAGTGGAAAGCAGGGCTCGAGAGGGTTTGAGGAAACAGCTGAGACATGGCCGCAGGCTCGACCGACAGGAGCTTCATGGCAGCATGGTAACTATAGAGATGAGTCTTAGGATCGCCACTGCCGTTGAATTTGGCCATGTCCAGCATTTTGAACTTGTCAGGGAGTTTGGCATTAGGATAAAGGCAGAGACGATCCAAATCGATCCCTCCAGCACTGATCTTCTCAGATTTTGAAATGGATTCCTCCAGCCTAGCCATCTTGGCGACAAGAGTAGTCTTATTAGGGTTCTGAACGGTCTTAACAGCAGTACTGCTTGGATTTTGAAAAGAAATTTGAGCCCTCCTAGGGTAGAGCAAAGTTACCAAACGCCCTGGATGGTCTGGATCTTCGACCATGACAGGTTGTTCATGCACGTCCTCTTCGGCCTCGCCTTCCTCTTGAACAGATGGAGGAAGACGAGTGTTAAAGAGGTCATTCAAGCGGGTCATGTTGGCATCTGTCTGAGCGGCCCTCTGTTGTATAGCTGTGATACTAGTTTGGATGTTCATGAGAATGGCTTCCACAGTGAGCTGTTGTGGTTAATCTGCCATAATTGGTGGTCCCGAGGTAATTGATGTAGAGGATGGAGTAGGTGACTCTGGAGATTCCGTTTCCTCAAGGATAAGAGACGAGGCTGACTGTAAAGTGGCGAGCAGTGAACGCGGTGAGTCTTCTGTAGTGACTGACTGGGCTTGAGATCTGACTAGCCTTTGAACCTGATTGCGATACAGACGTTCCCAAGTGGGTTTGGCTTTCTGCCTCGATACTTTCCTCAGTGGTGCAATGATTCAGAACCTTTGCTTGAAGAAAGTGAGAAAAGGCTTAATAAGGGCCCTGCAGCAATTCTATTCTAAATAAAGGACTAAAAATGAAAGCACAGCAGCCATCGTCAGTGTCGCCCTTAGACTCTAAGACTAGAGGACAAGTCTGTCTTATAATGTTCGGACATTGCCAGCGATCCTCAGAAATCTTTTCGAGGGTGTATCCTTACTTGAATCAACTAACACTAAGAGATGTCAAAACAGTCTAAGGCTTTGACTATTCCGTCTCGGAAGTCCCAACTTTGAACTTGGAGCAACTTGGTGTAGACGACGTGGTGCTATAACCAGGGTGGCGTAGGCAGCACAGTGCCATAGCCTAAATGGTGTATATGCTTCGCATAACAACCAAGGTGGTGTAAGCATCATGGCATTTTCCCGTTTGTTCCTTTCTTTCTGTTTGAAACCTTGATTGGGTAATAGGCAAAGATTTAGAAAGTTATGATTTTCCAAGGTTTAATTGATCTAAGGATTTTTTGAGAAAATGATAACATGCACCGTCAGGATGCATGACTCTTCATCGGGCCAAGCAGTGTCCTAATAAGCATAAGACAGACTCGAAAGAGAGAACTTAGGAGCCGCCCTAAACATGCTTCTACGCGAAACGGTATGTATGTATAGTGCATGCAATAAGGAAAGCATTAACACATAGACAGTATATGGGGTTAGATGCACATAGATCCTACCCTGTAGGTACCTGTCCTATTTTGGAGAGCGCTAGTGTTTAGTATATGCAAAGGCTGATTTTGGCTTGTAATGGGTTCCTCGGACTAGAGCCAAGATATACCTCCTGTTGCCCGCGTAACCGCAGAGCAACAGTCGAACGGTAGAATGACTCATCATCGTCGAAAGTTGTTGGTCATTCGGGGTCCCCGGGCTCCGTAAACGGTGCCGGATTGCCAAAACGATCCAACGAGGCTTATCCCACATCGATGCAAATGAGAATGCTAAAAAATTGATTAATGGAACAGAATCGCAAATTCACAAATGTCTTTTCAAATTTGGCTCTCTTTATTTAGTCAAAACCTTGTAATAACTCTGAATTTTGTGGAATAAAAAGTTATTTTTGTTATTCGAGTTATTAATTTTAATTGTTTGAATTACGTTAATTCTTGAATTTTGCCATAATTGCACTTTGGCCCCCTCAAGTTTCAATTCTTGCACTTTAGTCCTACTTAGCAAGCCTAGTTAGCATCCAACTATCCGGTTAGGGTAACTAAACCGAAAAGTTGCCTAGTCTTGGCAAAATTACCGTTTTGCCCCTCGTTGGAACTTTTGACCTTTTTGGACCCTAGACTTTAAATTTTAATATTCATTTTCTTTTATTCAAATTGGATTATTTCTTTGACCATTGGACAATAATGGTTAGGGGAATTATTATCCATTGGGTAATAGAATCCCATTTGTTTATATTAAAAAGTAAACTTACTTTATTGTACTTTTTGA
>BPLS01000708.1:793468-849439 GCA_019656275.1 Rhododendron kiyosumense
GTAATAAATTTCTTTCATTAACGTACCTAAAATTTAGGGGCGTTACAAACATAGAAGAAACTACACAAGAGAACAATCGGAAAAGCCCAAGATTGGATGGCCGGACACGAGGTCCTGTTAAATCACCAATCCTTTCTTTAGCAGCGCGAAGCTCATTATTTTGACAGACTTTTGTGGGATTGTTCTCAATCGTATTAAATTTTAAGTATAGACCAATATTGATTCGATCCCCAGCAGAGTCGGCACTATGGGCACGCGGGCGCCCAATTTTTCTTTCCTTTTGGGAAGGGATTTCGTTCCCCTCCTAAGGAAGAGAAAATGCTGCCAGTTCGATGGAGCGCTTTTAAAGCTGAATGACAAGCGCTCGCGAAAATACAGAGTCGCCACTCGGGTTTTGAAGGTCCGACACCCAAGGAACCGTATTTCGAAGCACTTGCTGCGCTGTTTGATTTTGAAAAAGTTAAGGAACCAGTCCGTCATAACCATATCTGAGTTCGGGAGCCAGGTTACAAGAGGGGAAGAGTTTTATGGCACCCCTCTCGCCCAATCAGGAGATCGATCTCTACTTAAGCATTTGCGAAAATGTTTGTTTTGCGATTCCATTTAATTAATCAATTTTTAGCCAATTAGGGCAGGGGAACAGTTAATCGGGGATTAAAACTGTAACAATTTGCAGTTTATGATGAATAATAGCATGGATGAATGAAATGACAAGGGAATAAATGAGATAACATTTAACACTGATTCCAGGATGCCAAAACGGTGCCTTGGTCTAAGTTTATCGTGAGTAGTGGCCAACTTGCATGCACGGGAGTTTACGCATGCAAGTCAAACAATCGCGCGACACTCTCAGATCATCGCGCGAGTATTGACATCCCATCAACAGGTTAAATTTTATCTCCTTCTGGGCTCTAGAAGGACCAATGCATACCCAGGGTCAAACCAAGCAGTTCGTATGTATTGAAAATAAATAATTATTACAATCCGAATGAATAGGAATAAGATAAGACCCTTAAACAATGCGGGTGTTAAAGCAAAGGCCAAAGGCCTAGCTGCTCATGCAAGGGCAGTTTCTGGAAATAGCCAAACCGTCGTGCGATGGAGTGAGACCATCGCGCGATTGTTCTGACTGGACTTCTAGGAATTGCATTGCATGCCTGAGCTCTAAGACATGTTCAGAGGCAACCCAGGAGCATTCCAAGGTAAGTATAGGCATGAAATGAACTAATATACTGATTTTAGCATGCAAAACAGTGAAATATACCAAATATCATTAGGCAAGAAAGCATGTAACCATATATCTACACCAGGGCAAGGATCCCATCCCCACAAGGACCATATCACATGAGCTAGAAGCATCGCACGATGAAGTGGGTACCTCCCGCGTGGGTTTGCCAATCCACAGTAACTTGTAAGTTTGCTGGCTTTGGGACCGAGTTTGATATTGATTACCAGCCTTGGCCCTATCAGCCCCCCTCAGGGATCAAAACAGTAAACAACAAAGGTTATACCTTTGCTTGAGTGTCTTGAGAATGACTTGAATAGGATGATATGACTTGGGAGGTGATTGAGTGCAAGTAATTTGAGTGAGAGGGGAATGTCGGCTTGTGCTTCTTTCTTCTCTCTTGGATTTTTTTGGTAACCCTTTGGAAGATGAACCATGGGGGTTATTTATAGGAAGGGAGGGTTTGTTGGTGGATGTTGCAAGGCAATACATCCAGCCAACAATGCTGGCTGCACTTACTTGGTGGAGAAGTAGGGTATGGAGTTTGATGGGAGAGTGGGGTGGAGGTGGTGCAAGGGTGGCCCTGCAAAATGCTATTTAGCCGACGTAACGGGGTTGCACAGGCCTGTAGACCCCTGATCATCACAAACTCCAGCTGGAAAAAGGTGGATATGACAGGTGTCGACCATCGCGTGATGGAGTGAGACCATCGCGCGAGGGTTCTAGCTTCCCCGCGATGGTCAATCAGTCAAAGTTTGACTTTGACCACCACCAGGCAAGTGAAGCATCGCGTGATGGAGCCAGTGGGTCGCGCGAAGGTTAATACTTCAGTCAAGGTTTGGATTTAAGGGTTTTGGGGTTAAGGATGGGTTCCACACATACCAAGTTCAAGCCACTTCATTTTCTCAAGACTATTTTGACCTGATTCATCATCGGGGGAACAAGATACTGAAAAAGAAAAGCAAAACAATTGGGAAATCGGATTGGGGTGTCTACACAGAGCACCAGTGGTGCCTCTACTTCAACTGCCCCTCAATCATGGGGAGTGAGAACCGACGTTGGAGTCACGGTTGCTGGGGAGCCAGGCGAATTTCCAATATCGGAAGGCGTTCCCCTACCGTGCCTGGTGCTCAAGAGATCTCGTAGGCAGACAGCTTCTCAACATCATTCTGAACAACCAATCCCAACCCTTGATACAAGCTAGTCATCCTCTTACGGGTATTCTCCATCTCCTTCAAATCCAGGTACGATGACTCACCAACCCGTTAACCTTAGCAATACCGTGCCCTCACGGGGACGCGGTGCTGCCAGTAGGGTGGCATCAATCGGTGCTGCCCCCCCACGATCTTGTCGCATAGGGGGGGGTTAACACAATCATCTTCCTCTCCTCGGGAACAAGATAGTTCCCTTGACCCTGTCGATGCTCATCGGGACAAACGTCCCCGGAGCCAAGAAGCCAAACATATCGACACACAGGTTATTTCAACAACCCTGGAAACTCCACCACTAAGCACCCAGATAACACACGACGCTTGGGCCCCTCAGCTCATGAGGGGAGACCGTCAAGTAAATGTTGGGGATAGTGCCAGCTCCTCGGAGACCGCACTTGCCCTAGCACAGGGCTTACTGCTACCAGTAGACATGTAGAAAGAGTCTTTGTCCCCTGTTGACCGGCTCGTGTCCACTGGACTCGTAAATGGTATTAAGGTATCATATGTCATAGCTTTAACCCTAATCTTTTCCTTCTTCATGGTACATAAAAGATTCTAACTTCAAGTTATTTTTTTGTTCTTCTTTAGTTTATCCAGAAAATGGTCACATTGGGGCAGAAGTTTCAGGAAGCTGAAACCAAAAGAATCAGACTCTTGAATGACAACACAAGGCTTCTCCGAACAGTCTCAAGGTTGGAGAGAGAGAGAGACAAAGCCAAAGCAGAAGTTAATTAAACGAAGAACAAGTTAAAGACTGCCGAGGATAGTCTCAGTCAAGCCCTGGGAGAGATTGACAGCGCTAAGAAGGCGGCCTTTGAAGCCGGATACGAAAAGGGATATGACGCTACAACAGCCAGCTACGTGGGATAGATGCCAGCGATTCAAGATCAGATCTGGGTTGCAAGCTGGGAGGCATGCCTCACAAAGGTAGGTGTTGCTGAGGACTCTCCACTCTGAGTAGACAACGACTTACCGAGCACCCGTGATGCAAATGTGCACGAACCAGTGGAGCAGCCAGAGGAAGATATTGAGTAACAAATTGAGAACTTTACAGATGCTGGAGAAAACATAGGTAATGAATCGATGGCCGAACGTTCACCTGTTCGGGAGGAGACCAACAATCCCATTATTTTAGAAGAACATACAACTGGTGGTGGTCCCAGCACTGAAGCTGTTGCAGGAGCCTCAAACGAATCTCCCCCAGAAATTCAAGATTTGGACTAGCTTTTGGAGTGTGATTATTCCTACTTATCTCCTCGGAACAATTTGCAGGTCCTTCGTGACCGTAGTTATTTCAGCCCTGCGTGGCATTAGAAACAGCTCTTTGTTTTTTTCTTTTGATGACACAGGCATCTGGCTTCCTCCAGGACATTGGATCTGTTCCGCTATGGTTGTTATAGCTTTTACTTAGGTTTTGAACGATGTTGTGGGTATCTCATACCTCTCTTTGCATGTGTTCAAATGCACATCCAAGTCTTTATTAAGTGTCTCATGCTTGACTATTGCAACTAACATATGCTCGTTATGTTTTTAAGCCAAATGTTTCATATTAGCTTATAAGTATCTCGTACTTTACTTGATGTTTGCACGTTCTCGTATTTTAGTTATGAAATCATAAGTGTAGAACCCAAGTATTTTGTACTTGATGTTTCTATTTGCAGGCCTCACTTGTTTTTAAAACACAAGTCATATTTTCATATGCACTCGTACTGACGAATTTCTAAGTTTCTCATACTTAGACATGTGAGCATGGTCACGTATGCTCGTTTTTGCTACACATGCATATATTCAAATGCATATATTTTGCTAAGAATCTCGTTCCTAATCAAAATAACATTTCTCGTATTTAGTTTAAGTGTCTCGTACTTACTCAAGTATTTCGTACCTTATTATCAAATGTGCAAGGTTCAAGTATTTGGTCTAAATATTTCATATTTGGTCTAAGCTAAGTATTCTCTTTACCATGCGTATATTCGTACGTTGCATTCGTGCCCATTCTCTGCTCCCCAATATGAAAAAGGAAAATAATACCAAATTGATTTTTCATATTTCAAAAACAAAAACATCAAAAAAGCTTGATATGCTCGAAAGAAAATGACTTTATTCATAACTTTGAACTAATGGGGGCGTTATTCGTATCCCTTACAACTAAAACAGAATAGAAGCAAAAACAAGGGAATTCTATTCGTAATTCCCACACAATCACGTAGGGCTATCTAAAATAAAATTTAATTCTTTTAAACAAAGAATTTTCTCAGATTATGGAAATTCCATGGTCTCGAAATTGGATTGCCGTCCAGATCAGCCAATCTGTAGGCCCCTGTGCCCACAATCTCAGTTACTCGATACGGGCCTTCCCAGTTGGCCCCTAGCTTGCCTTCGTTGGTTACTTTGGTGTTGCCAAGCACCTTTCGTAGTACAAGGTCCCTAAAACCAAATTCTCGAGGATGAACGTGCTTGTTCTAGCTTTTCATCAGCTATTCCTGGTAAGAAGCTAGATGTACCAGGGCTCTTTCCCTCCTTTCCTCGGCGAGATCAAGCTCAATTTCGAGGGCTCTGTCATTGCCCCCACTTTCAACCAATACAGTCCTGTTGGTTGGAAGGCTTACCTCTAAAGGTATGACTGCTTCTGCGTCATATGCCAACGAATAGGGGGTCTCTCCCGTAGACCTCCTAGGTGTTGTCCTATGTGCCCATAAAACAAGAGGCAATTCATCGGGCCATTTCCCGTTGGCCTTGTCCAACCTCTTCTTGATCCCGTCAAGAATGGTTTTGTTGGATGCTTCTGCCTACCCATTACTCTGAGGGTAGGCTGGAGTTGAATAATAGTTCCGCATTCCATACTGGGCACAAAAAGCCTTGAATTTCTTTTGAAATTGGGACCCATTATCTGTAATCAAAGAATAGGGAACCCCAAATCGAGTAATGATACACTTCCACACGAACCTTTCTATCATAGGCTCGGTGATTTTGGCCAACGGCTCTGCCTCTATCCACTTAGTAAAATAATCTGTTGCAACTAACAGGAATTTTCGATTCCCGGTTGCTTTGTGTAGTGGACCCACAATGTCCATTCCCCATTGAGCAAACGGCCAAGGACTTGTTAAAGGCACCAGATCCCCGGCTGGTGTTCGAATCATTGGCGAGAATTTCTGACACTTCTCACAAATTTTGACATATACCTTGGCATCCTCTTGCATGTGTGGCCACCAATAGCCTTGCGTAATTGCTCGGTGGGCAATTGATCTACCCCCAGCGTGGCTTCCACAAGTCCCTTCGTGGATTTCATGCAGAAATTTTTGCACCATCTCGGGGTTCACACAGAGTAAATACGGACCTGTAAAGGATTTCCTGTAAAGCTTTCCTTCTGGGGATAGCCAAAACCTTGTGGACTTGGTTTTGATCTTATGAGCTTCCTTTTTATCAGTGGGGAGTATTTCATCTCGTAAAAACTCCACAATTTGATCCATCCAGCTTGGTCCTTGGTTCACGTCCAAGACTAGTTCAACACTTCTCCCAATGGTCGGCTCCATCAGGTACTCAACTACTACCCTCCGTTTGAGTTCGGTTGGCACAACTGTGGCTAACCAAGCCAGAAAATCGGCATAAGCATTCTGTCCAGAACTTATCTGTACAATATAAACCTTTTCGAAGGTATCGAATAGATCTTTGGCTGCCTCCACATATGCCGCCATCTTCTCACTTCGGGCTTGGTATTCCCCGGACAGTTAATTTACCACAAGCTGTGAATCACAATACACCCTGACTCGTTCTGCTTTTAAAGTCCTTATACTCCTCAATCCTGCTAGAAGTGCCTCATACTCCGCAACATTATTCAAAGCACTAAAACTGAGCCGAACAGATAGTTCAATCATTACTAACCCCAATTCTTGAACCAGTATTACAAGCTGATCCATCAACGAATAATTTCCATTCCGTGCCGTCCTGTTCGGCTGAGACTTTGTCCTTCGTGGACAATGTCTTAGTCTCTTGTTCCTTTTTCATAGGAGGCAGGGGAGCTATCGTGGGAGAAAATTCTGCCACAAAATTAGCCAACACCTGGCCTTTAATTGCTGCACGCGGCTGATAATCAATATCATATTGACTCAACTCGACAGACCACGTCGAGATTCTTCCTGAGAAATCTATTTTTCATAACAGTGATTTTAATGGAAATTCAGTATAAACCACAACCTTGTGGCTTTGGAAATAGTGTGGCAATTTCCTCGTTGCTGTCCTAAGTGCCAGGACAAGTTTTTCTAGGGGCAGATATCTCGTCTCTGCATCCAACAGTGTCTTACTAAAATAATAGATTTGGATTTGCTCGGTTCCCAAATCCCTTAACAGGACTGCACTTATAGCATGTTCAGAAAGAGCTAAGTACAAAATTAAAGACTCACCTGGCTGTGGGGTTGACAAAAGTGGAGGCTCGGCCAGATACTTCTTCAGGTCCTGGAAAGCTTGCTCACATTCTGCTCCCCATTCAAATCCCTCCCTATTTTTCAGTAACTGAAAAAAAGGTCTGCACTTATCACTTGATCTGCTGATAAATCTATTAAGTGCTGCAGCCATCCCGGTCAGTCTCTAGACTTCCTTCGTAGTTTTGGGACTTTGCAGCCTCTGCAGGGCTGAAATTTGATCGGGGTTGGCCTTAATTCCCCTCATGGTCACCAGATGCCCCAGGAACTTTCCAGAACCAACCCCAAGCGCACATTTCGAGGCGTTGAGCTTCAGCTTGTACTTCCTCAAGATTTCAAAAACCTCTTTCAAATCCGTAATATGCCCTCGTTTATCTCGACTCTTCACTACTATATTGTCTATGTAAACCTCCATAGTTTTTCCAAGCAGCTCTTTGAACATGATAGTTGCAAGTCTTTGGTATGTCGCCCCAGCGTTTCTCAGCCCAAATGGCTTAACACTATAGTAGTACAATCCTCGTGGAGTGATAAAAGAAGTCTTCTCTTGATCAGGTCCAAACATGGCAATTTGATGATATCCTTGATATGCATCAAGAAAACTCATTCGCTCGTAACCAGTAGTCGCATCAACCAACTGGTCCATCCTCGGAAGAGGAAAACTATCCTTTGGACATGCCTTGTTGAGGTCTGTGAAATCCACACAGACACGCCACTTCCCATTCTTCTTCTTCACAAGCACGGTGTTGGACAGCCATTCGGGGTAGTAAACCTCACGTATTGCTTTTGCCTCTAGCAAACGATTGACTTATTCAACAACAGCATCCACGTCCTGCATGCTTGCCCTACGTTTTTTCTGAATGACTGGCTTACGCTGAGGGTCAACATTCAAATGGTGACAGATTATATCAGCGTCTACGCCGGGCATCTCTTTTGGTACCCACGCAAATACGTCGACATATTCTTTCAGAAATTGTATCGATTCAGCCTTTTCCTCTTCTGGCAATGATTCCCCGATTAAAAAATATCTTTCAGGATCAGTCTCGTTGATCTGAATTTTGTCCAAGCCCTCGATCACCTTATCAGCCGAACATCTTCCGACATCCTCGATAGTCGATTGATCTAGTACTTCCAACGTATGAACGTGATGGGCCTTGGGGGCTTTTTTGATGATGGAGATCAGGCATTGTTGGGCCACTTTCTGATTGCCTTTAATCGCTTCGACCCCATTGGATCCTGGGAACTTCACCATTTGGTGATAAGTTGAAGAGACGGCTTTCATTTTGTGCAGCCATGTCCTTCCAATAATCGTGTTATAGGAAGAAGGGACATCAACAACTAAAAAGTCAGTTCTCAATACAATTGACCCAGCCCGAATAGGCAATGTCACTTTCCCAAGGGGCCAGACTGCTCCTGCACCAAATCCAATTAGAGGCATTGTAGATTGCTCTAAGTCTGTTTGGGCCAGTCCCAGCTTCTTGAATGCATCGTAGTACATTACCTCTGTACAACTTCCTGAATCTACCAAAATCCTCTCGATGTCATATTCCCCAACTCGTAGGGTTATGACCAAAGCGTCGTTGTGGGGTATTTGGACTTCCCCCAGATCATCATCCGTGAACGCTATGCTTTCTTTGCACACGTCGTTCTCACATCCTCTTTTATTTCCCAACCACATCACATGCTGATCGTGCTTGACCTGCCTTTGTAATAGCCTAACCTCATTTCTCATATAAGGCATGGCCAACCCATGTATCATATGGATCACCCCTTTAGGATTTTGCTCGTAATCCAGTTCCATGGCTCTCCCTTTATCGTTGGGATCTTCCTGGATAAATTCCTTGAGATAGCCTCGAGAGACCAAATCGTCAAGGTGTCTTTTGTACATCTCACAATCTTCAGTCATATGGCCCCAATCTTTGTGGTAGTTGCAGTACTGATTCGTAGCACGTTTTGCGTCTTTATCTCCACCAAGACTTGGGGGCCACTTAAAGTATGGCTGATTCTTTATTCGATAAAGAATCCTATAAATTGGTTCCTTCCAAACCGTAGTGACAGAAAAGAAAGATTTGGGGTTAGGAGCCTGCTTATCCTTGTATGGCTCTTTCTTAGCCTGCCCGTACTCCTTTCTCTCTTTGTAAGTCTTGGGCTCTGGCTTATCCACCTTTTTGACAGGTGGTTTGGGCTGTTCGGCAACAATCTTGCCATCCTCGCGGAGTATGTCATCCTCCATTCTGGCGTGTTGCTCTATCCGTTCCATCAATTTAGCCAATGTCGCTACCGGATGTTTATTCAATGAATGGCGCAACTCACCCCGAACAGGTAAACTAGTTTTGAAGGTTGCAATAGCGTATTCCTCATTGCAACTTTCAATCTCGTTGAAAGTTTTCCAGTATTTCTTTGCATAATCTCTGATCGGCTCGTTGTCTACCTGCTTCTTGGTAGAAATGCTTTCAAACGTCTTTGGGGCTTTTCTGCTCGTTAAAAACCAAGCAGTGAATTCCTCAGCCAACTGTCTCCATGCTCGTATGGATCGTGGGGCCAGTTTGTGAAACCAAGATAAAGCCACCTTGCCCAGACTCGATGGGAACATCTTGCACAGGATGGCATCATCGCCGTCGTGCATGAACATGGCCTGTTAATAGTGCTGAATGTGAGCTACGGGGTCTGCGTTTGTCTCATAAAGTATGAACGTACTGTGCTTCACTCTGCTCGGCAACCTGGCCTCCTGTAGCCTCCTTGCAAAAGGGGAGGCTGCAATGTTACTTAGGGCCTTCTGTGCTGCTTCTCGTGCAGTCACTGTCCCATCCTCGATGTCCTTAGTTTTGTGAGCCGTAGCTTTGGCCCAGTCAGCATCAGGCCTCTCATACCTATCACGATGATGTTTCCTTGTTTCTTCCTCCTCTGGGGTTGAACTTCGGTCTCTACTCCTCCTTTTTCGTGAAGAAGCCCTACGTCTTTCCGTTGTTCGGCTTTTACTTCTGTTCCTCTTTTTTCGTGGAGAAACTTCATATCGTCTTGTGATAGGACTCGTGCTGCTGCTCCTTCTTTCTCATGAATGAGCATTTTTGTGGATTAATAGAGCCTGTCTGTCTCCTCCAGAATTCCCTCGTGAAAGTCCGAAATCTTTTGGGTGATCTCATACCCATTGTAACACCCGTATCTCGTACTCTTATTTTTTGATGAAACGAGCGTAGCCTTGAATTTCCTTCCTCTTTCTGTCGAGGATATCTTCGCTACTATGTGTACTCCGCGAGTACTCTACCGACTCCTCTGCTCGGTGGGACTTGCTCCTTCTTGTGGAGCCTAAAGCAGTTTTGTCCCCCTTTTCTTTGGTGATGTCTTTGCTCGTCGTTTTTCTCCCATGTCCACCAGTAGGCTTTTTTGGAGCACCTGGAGGGGACCTATATCCTCCCCCACCCAACTGGTTTTTCGGATCGAACGGCGTGATTGGATCTTCTCCTACCATGATTATTTTTCAGGGAATTCTTTCGTTTCCCACAAATGGCGCCAATTGTAGGGGGATGAAAACAATTGATGCTCTGAACAACACCAATATGCAACGGCTACTCGTGCCTCTTCACCGGAACCCTAGTTCGTCGTCGGAAACCTAATCTACAAAACAGACAAGGGATGAGTGCACCTTTGCCTCTCGTGGCAAAGGCCCTTCGATGCCTAAGTTAGTATCACGTACTGATAACAAACCCTAATTATCGGTAGGAAAACAATGTGAATGCCAAGAATTGCGTACCTCTTACCTCCAGGTTTACCTCGTATTTATAGATTCACAGGTGCTTACTGCCCAAGCATCCCTATTGCCTTAGGATTCCTATCTCGTATAGGAAACCTAGTATCTCATTGATTCTCATTCCCTTATCAGTATAATAGCGTAGTCCTTTTGGAACTCTCAGTTCTTTTGGGACTCTTTCCCCTAATCACCCGAATATCCCATTCACGTTGGGTGTCTTGCTTTGATCCTATAGACTCAGGATTTCATTCCTTTACGGAATATCACTATTCTAAAACCTTCTGGAGCATTCTTGCCATGTCATGATTTAGGGCAACATCTTCCCCTGTTCGGCTATCTCATTGCCGAACAGTCCATACGGACCAATGACCTCACATATAACTGGTCCTCATTGCTACATTTGGATAAATGACCTCACTTGTCTTTTGTCCTTATTAGCCGAGCAGACTGCCTGGGTCAATGACTTCTCATGTCACTGGTCCACATCGTCGTTCATCACACTACCCGGCGATAAGCCTATCACACCTACCACGTGCCCCTGTACATCATGTGTTTGGTGACTAATTGTACCTGTTCGGGAATACCTCCCTACAGCAACTATCGATGAGATCCAATTGGAAGAGGCGCCTGATCACCGTCCCTTCTAGATGGAAGTCTCGGAAAGTCAATTGGACACTAGGATTGTGTATAGGGGCTAAAACTTTAGGTTTGAGAAAGCTATAATGTTGTAGTCGTCATTATTGTGGTGAATGTTATGATGGTGTCGTTATGGTAGATTGACAGAAAATAGTGATAGCATCATGGGAAAAAAAAAATCAAAATGAAAGTGGAGAGAAAAAAACTTGGGGTGTACTATATCGATGTGATTGAGGTGAGTGATTGATGTCAGTGTGTGGTGAAAGACTTGTTTGAAGTGAGGGCAATATGAATGAGGACCGTTGTGAGTTAAAAGGTTGGAGTGTGGAGATTGTGTGTGATGTGAAATTGGCGACGTAGACTAGACTGATGATAGTATACGACACATTGAGGTGATAGATTAGTGAAGGACTTGGGCTTAAATAGTGGTAGTGATATCAGTGACGGTGATGGGAATGGTGTGGTCGATATTGTTGAGGTTCAATGCAACTATGGTAAATATCTTTGAGGAAAATTGATGTCGTTATGACTACTTAGTTGAGAGAATAAATTTGTAAGCTATGAAACTTGTGGTGAGCGAAACTATTAGAAAATATTGGTGCGAGAAAATTGATTCCTAAGTGGTGAGGTACTTGGAGAGTTGGAGTCTTAGAACATAATGAGAAGTATATACTTATTGTCTAAAATCCCGGAGTTTTGTGGGTATTTAAGAAATTTTTTTTTATTCAATTGGTTTGTATTGGTGATTGGATATTAGCATAGAGATATTCGAGATTATTAAATGTTTGTTGGTGCAGCCATGGCACCTATTTTGTGTAACTCTTTGAGTAATGAGATATTGTCAGGTTGTATTGCTTTCGAGTCATAGATTTGATTAAGTGTTAAAGAGTACGTATGCTCAGTGTGTATATTATATATGCCGTGATGTTTAAAGTTGTGAGTGTATTGAATACCTAGCTTGACTAGAGTAACTGAATGTGAGTATTTGAGATTGATGAGCGAATGGAAGACATGAGAGGCATTGCGAGGATGAGATGAAATGATTACTATTAGGCTTGCTAGAGCCAGAGAATTTTGATGTACTAGATATTGAGTGAGTTTGTTGATATGTGGATAAATTTGGCATTGGGTAAGTCAGTAATTCGTATGAATAGTTTGTTGTTATACTTCATGTACGAAATTTGTCATTATTTAGCATGCATGCTTAATTTGATGTGTATTCCCGATGAGTGCGACTTGCCTTAATGTACGGTACAGAGTAGACACCGATGGGTATGTGGGTACGAAGAGAGGATTCTTAGTTAGAATCTGGCATGTGGCTCTGTTATCTTTTTGTATGAAATGATTAGAAGGATAGATATGGAAGGTATTAGTAGGGTGTCAACCTATAGTTGAGAGTAGTTAATGGTTTGTGATAAGGGAAAATAGTGAACTTGGGAATTTCTCAGAACATATCTAAAGTTGCGTTGAATTATCTAGCAAAGATGTAATTCCATAGAAGCAAGTTTGGATTTTCGAAAAGTAGAAACTAGTAATGATTTTGAGTGGACTAAGGAAAGTGGAGTAGTGTTAGATTTTTTATTGTATTCGAATGTTAAAAAAAATGGCATTTGAGGTTTATGTAGAATTTATATGAGAGTTGTGTGGGTAATAGATATGTGAAATGGAGGTAATTGCTAGCAGCTTTGTGTTATAAGTGTGTTGATGCACTAATAGAGGTTAATTGTGTCCTTATGAGAAGCAGGTGAATGTCACGAGGCAAGGGGTCATTTGAGAAACGTTAAGGGAAATGGTGTTATAGTCGGTAAATAGCAATATCAATATTATGAATCAGTTGTAAGGTATGTTTATTCTTGACGTTGAGAGAAAGATCAATAACTTGAAGCGTGAAAGGTTTGACTATGGTCAGTGGACGTTTATAATTGATCCAAGGGTGATGAGACATTATGTGGTTTAAGGATTCAAGGCTTATTAGTTTTGTTCCAGTGGAGATTATTTGAGGTTCTTTGAATTGGTGGGTGAAGTGATTCGTTGTTTGATGTTGGTTAGGAAAGATAGAACTTAGAGTTTAGAATTTGAGTTTCTATGAGCAGTTCAATTTATCCTTCTAGAAAGTTCGATGCGTACTTGGTAGAATAAGGCGCATGGAACGAAGATGTAGAATTCAGAATTTGGGAAATGGGAGGTTATTTTTTGTCGGGTTGTGGTTTGACTATCATGATTGGTGTGTGGAACTAGGATTCTTGTACTGATATTGGGATTTAAGGATGTGATCAAATAATAGAGGTTTAAAATTGAGTGTTGAATGGTAGAACCATACCGATAGTGAGAATTTTGAAGAGTAATTAGGACAAAAAAAATTACGTAGAAAAGAGTGGATGATGTGATGATTATGAGGTTGTAATATGAGATTTGATATTATGGTTGGTGACTCGGTTGGAGTTGAGTTAGCAAATTTCAAGGACGATCCAAATTTTGGAAGTTATGCTTCGGGCATGTGTCATGGATTTTTCGGGGTAGTTGGGAAGATCACTTGCCATTAGTCGAATTCGCATACAATAATAGTTATAAATCTAGCATTAAGATGGCACCGTATGAAGCCTTGTATGGGAGACCGTGTCGATCACTCGTTTGTTGGACCGAGTTGGGTGAGGCTATGTTGGTCGGGCCGGAATTGATCCAAGAAACTTCCGAGAGCATGAAAGTAATTCGTCAACGTCTTCTTGAAGCGCAAAAGAGAACTACTGAGCAAGTCAAAGTGATTCGCCAATGGTTACTAACCGCACAAAGTAGACAAAAGAGTTACGCCGATCGTCGTCGCCGACTGTTATTATTTGAAATGGGGGATCACGTGTTTCTAAAGGTATCGTCGCGTCGGGGACTATCTCGTTTTGGACAAAAGGGCAAGCTTTCACCACATTATATCGTACCGTTTGATATTATCGAGAAAATTGGGGAAGTCGCATATCGATTGGCCTTACCACCGAGATTATCAAATGTTCATGATGTGTTCCATGTATCGATGTTGCGAAAGTATGAACCGGATCCGTCACACGTTCTAGAGTGGTTCCGAACTCGAGTTCGGAGCCGATGCATCTTATGGGGAGGAGCCAATGCGTATCCTAGATTCGCGCGAGCAACGCTTGAAGGGTAAGACCATTCCGTTAGTGCGAGTCTTATGGAGTCATCTCGGGAAAGAAGAGTCAACGTGGAAAAGAGAAGACGAAGTAAGGGAGAAGTATCCGCATTTATTTCCGAATTGATCAATGTGAGTTATAAATTTCAACGTTATGATTGTTAGTTGATTGATTGGTAATATGTATTGTTGCATGAGCATGATTACTTAATGCATGATTTTAGTTGGCTTACGTTGTAAATTTCGGGACGAAATTTCTTTAAGGATGGTAGATTGTAGAGACCCGAATAATTTTGATTTTTTTTTAAATATTTATTAAATGACTAATGGAGAAAATATGAATTATTTGATTATTAATTAGATTGGGGCTTGATTTGAAAGAGTAGAAAGTTGAGGGAGTGTGCGTGTGATTTAGAGATATGTGGGTATATAAGGTGCGTGTGTGTGCATTGTAGGAGATATTTTTATCTCCCATTCTCTCCCTCTTACACCGTCTCTCTCTCCCCCTCTCATCCGGCTATCTCTCTCTCCTCTCCTCTCACCCAAAATTCCACTCTATCTCCCAAAATCTTCAAGAAACAACCTCCCTCCGGCCTTGCAATCACGTTCTTGCACTTGGAATTCCTTGGGTCGAGCCTAAATCGAAGTTTCGGAGTTCAAAAGATTAGGGCTCGTTCAAAAACGCTTGAATCTCGGCCATTGTTGTGAGATAGGGATTCTTTTACCCCTTTTTTGTGTTTATATGTTGATTTGGTGTGAAATCGTGCCTTGGGTTGTTGGATTTTGGTTGTTGTTCACGCTTTGAAAATCTGCAGAAATCGCTACCCGAAGCCTCGTGGTATCGATACGGATTAAGGATCGTATCGATACCATAAGCTTATCTTTTGATCAAAGAATATTGTATCGATACGGATTTCGTGTGTATCGATACCAGGAGCTTAACTCCAATTTTGCACCTATTACTTCTCCGTCAATTGTTTTGACTTACAAACACTTCTAAACCCTTTGGGGCACCTCCTAATCTATCTCAAGCATGTCTATTTGACTTCCTACGATGGCTCGATGCATTCCTTGGTTCGTTGGTATTCCATTAGCAAGAATCGGATAAGATTTGACTTAGTTAAACGTTGTTAATGTGCATTCTATAGATTGTTGGTATTTGTGAGCATTTGTGATGACGTTGGTATAACGTAGGATGTTCTATCTAAGAATGTGTTCATAGGGAGGTCCTAGTTTGCATGTTGTATGAGAAAATAGTTGATTTTGGGTCAGAAGTGGGAATAGGAAGTCCCGTAACGCAAGTGGTGGTAATACGGAGACTTAAAGGGTTTCATAACGCAAGTGGTGGTAATACGGTAACCTGAGTCGTTAGGGATCACCGTGACGCAAGTGGTGGTAACACGGTAATCCTTTTGGTGTTATACAGCAACGCAAGTGGTGGAAATACCGATGGTGGAGTTTTGGGTTAGCAAGTCGAGTTGGAATTGTTAGAGGGGTTGGCATCGTATGGTTCATGCATTCGATTTCGTTAAGGGTTCATTTGCAAATTGATTGGTTATCGTTTACCGAGCTGTATTTCCTTATCCTCTCTTGTTTGCACCCGTCATCATGTTTACATATAAATTTGGTAAAGATTTTCCTACTGGATAGTGTAGCTCAACAAAATCCTTCTTTTCAGGTTTGAATGTCGGGCAGTAGACTGCATGCGGTGGCGTGATTGGACATGAAGATTATAATTTTGAAAGCTAACTCGTTTTAGTTACTTAATCATCTTTTGTAATTGATTTGCTCTTGGTAAAGATGAGTTTGGAACTAATTATTCTTCAATTCCTTTTGACTAAAAGGTTTGTAGTATTCTGAACATGTAATATATGTATCTAAGTTAATTTGGGCCGTGGTGCCAAAATTGTATTGCGTTGAACATGGGGACTGGTTTGTAAATTTGAACAAGTGGGAAACTCTTTTGGGTAATACGTATGATATGTGAGGTTCTTATATCAAATGGTATTATTTATTTATGTTGAAAGTTGAGGTTGTGACAATTTTGTATAGTGATCTGCCGATCAACCACATCGCCTGTCTCAGTCCATTCAGCGATGACAATCAACAACGGTCAGCCATATCGTCCAACTCAATCAACTTGATGGTCAGCCATATCATCAACGACGGTCAGCCATATCGTCCGACTCAATCAACCCGATGGTCAGCCATATCATCAACGATAGTCAGCCATATCGTCCAACCCAATCAACCCGATGGTCAGCCATATCATCAACGACGGTCAGCCATATCATCCGACTCAGTCATTCCCGATGGTCAGCCATATCATCAACGATAACCAGCCATGTCGCCTGTCTCTGCCCATTCAGTGACGATAATCAGCCATCGCCTGTCTCTGTCCATTCAGCGTTGACAACCAATCACGTCGCCTGTCTCTGCCCATTCAGCGACGACAATCAGCCATCGCCTGTCTCTGTCCATTCAGCAATGATAACCAGCCACGTCGCCTGTCTCTATCCATTTAGCGATGACAACCTGCCACATTGCCTGTCTCTGTCCATTCAGCGATGACAATCAGCCATATTGTCCATGTTCACCCCGATCAACAACGATCAGGATATTGTACGATGGTTCATCCAATCCGCAACTAGTTGTTCCCCAAGAGAGTCCGGCTCGATCTGCCCTTGAACGACTACCTCTACATCAGTCTAGCTTCATGCGCATCTTCCAGCAGGCTTATTGCTCTTTCTCGGATGGTCTTTGATAAGGAGATTGGCTCTGATTCCCAACCGATGGAATTCAACCTGCCTGACACAACCTACCCATGTTTGTTGGAATGCTTCGTTCTGAGGATAGCTTGATCCCCAGTAACGATGGCCTGTCTCGTCCACATCTGCAATGACAGCCTGTTTTGTACAAATTCGATCAACAAGCGGCGATTTGCTTGTCCACTTCTACTTCCATCCCCGGCAATGGACAGCCAGTCCATTCCACCGATTAGGTTCCTTAAGTTTACTTATCTACTTTGCTAGTATGCTTTGCTCTGGATTGCCTTGAGGGGTATCTAGAATTCTTTGACGTTACTTGTACCAAGTCGATGGTGCTTCAAGTGCCGTCAAAGCGGGGCTACTGTAGACACCCCAATCTGGGCTTCCAGATTAGTTTACTTATGGTTTTTGATTCCCAGATGATGAAATAGATCAAGAACACCGTAGGAATGATAGCGTGTTTATGCTTTTGAGTGTTTGTAAAACCCTTGAACCTAACATATCTTAAGCCACTTCAAAAGGCCAAAAACCCTACTGACGCGCGCTGCTCCCAGTCTCTCGCACGACGGTCAAACTGCCAGGTGGTGGTCAACAGTCAAAGCTTGACCGTTGACCATCGCGCCTAGGCGCAACCATCGCGCGCAGGGTGCACCATCGTGCGACAAACTGACTCTGTCGCGCGACGGACCAATCTGCCACCAACTTTTCTTAAGGAGGACAATTGGCCACCAATGCAACTCTCAACCAGGCCTCGTGGAAAGGCTGAACTCCTCTCCTGGCACCAACCAGATCCACCATCCCTCCCTATAAATACCCTTCTCCTTCTTCCATTTCAAAGGGTTAACATTTTTTTCAAAAAGGGTTCAAGAATTTCAAAAGGGGTAGCATTTTCCAAAGGTTTCAAAAAATTGAAAGGTTAAGCACAAGCTCTAGTGTTTTTTTTCCAAATTCACGTTCCTCAAAATACTTAAACGCCTCAATCAAGCCTCAAACACATCAAAGCTCAATACCTCTCAAACTCAAAAACCAAAGGTATAGTTTACCTTTGTTCTATTTTCTGTTCTGATCCCTAAGGGGGGCTGGCAGGGCCAAGGCTGGTAATCAATACCAGTCTTGGTCCAAAAGCTGGCAAGGTTTCAAAAACCGTCGAGGTAGGAACCAACGCGCGATGGTCCCACTCTCGTGCGCGACTGTTTCAGTCCAATGCGCGATGGACCACGTGGGGATTGGTGTCCTACTGTTTTATGTTGTATTTTGTATATAGATCACTGCTAAGCGTGTTAAAAACTAGTTTACTGCTTTCCTTTGTTAGAAATTGCTAGCTATAGTTCAATTTGCATGTCTGCTGTTTTGGAGTACCTCTGGGATCATTCTGGACCTGTCCCAGAACCCAAAAATGTGTAAACCAAGCACTGGTCTGGTTGCGCCAGGGCGCATCCATCCCGTGCCAGGGCACACCATCGCGTGCCAGAGTGACTCCATCATGCGACAGTCTGCCTCTGACTAGTGAGTGGCCTTGCATGGGTAGCTCGGCCTTAGGCCATTATTTTGTCCCCACACTGTTTATGGGGTGTATTATTAATTTGTAGGGCTTTTCAGCATTTAAACTGTGTATTATTCTACTATATGAACTGCGTAGTTTGTCCTGGGTGTGCATTGGTCCTTCCAGAGCCCAGAGAGTTTGAGAATAAGAGTTGTGGGTTTAAGCTCACTGGCGCGCGCGTGTCTTGGAGTTATGCGCGTAGGAGTGAACAACATGCAGTGACTTGTTCAATGCATGCTGGTTTCTTCCTGCTCACGTCACTCCAAAACAGGGGCTCCTCAGTTTGTTTAAACTCCCACAGCAGTCTGTTCCCATCCTATACTAACTGCTCATCCATGCTATCATTCACATCTTGCAAGTTGTTACAGTTTTAATCCCATTAAACTGTTCCCCCGCCCTAAATGGCTAAGAATTGATTAATTAAACAGAATCACAAACAAACAACGTTTTTCGCAAATGCCTAAGTAGAGAGCGATCTCTGGATTGGGCGAGAGGGGTGCCTTAAAACCTTTCCCCTCTCGTAACCTGGCTCCCGACTCCCGAACCCAGATATGGTTATGACGGACGGGTTCCTTAACTTTTTCAAATCAAATAGCGCGGCAAGTGCTTCGAAGTACAGTTCCTTGGGTGTCGGACCTTCAAACCCGAGTGGCGACTCTGTATTTTTGTGAGCGCTTGTCGTCCAGCTTAAAGCGCTCCCGCTAACCTGCACTTTCTTTAGGGAAGGGAACGGAATCCTTTCCCCGAGAAAAGGGCGCACGCTGCCCACACATTCTTTTTGTATCAAACCCTTCAAATACCTATAACACAAAAATAAAGCATAAAACTCCGAGTGATAGTATATAATAGACTTAACAAGGATAAATTAGGGGGTGCGTATGTGAACATTTACGCGTCTATTGCACCCCCCAACTTACATTTTGCAAGTCCCGAGTAAAGAAAATAAAATGCAACTAAAGAAAACAAATTAAAACCGATAGTTCTTTTAAACCCAAGCGGCCCCGGTAGGACGAGTGAAGTCTCGTGAGGGTTTTCAGTAGTGATCACCCACAAAACACATTGAAGCTTTTCACATGGAATCCAAAACTTGTCGTACAACTCATTGGTCCATCAAGCAAAGAATGCGTAGCTACCCCAAATATATAAGAAGGCACAAATAGTTCCAAACACTATCAAGTCAAGAAATAAACGATGGCACCTAGGCTTAGTGTGTGTGTGATATGGGCCTCAACCAAAAGTGTCCAATAACTAACTACTCTCTCTTGACCGAGTCTTGACTTCAATTCTCACTGTGTCTTGCACTCACAAATAAAACCACTCAAAACAAGGTGCATTATGAACTCTCAAGTGTGCGGTTAGAAGTTATGTATATGAAAAGCAAAGTACCTCGCAAATAAGACACGAAAAGAACGCTTTGTACGGTGAACACAGGGTCTCATGAATAGAATACCAAGTATTGAAACTCTCTCTCACATCATTCAAACCACTTCCCATCACCCCAAGGATCAAATAGAACTTTAATTTTGGTTGTAATGTGGGGTAAAGAAAATTATTTCCAGGTTAGGGTAAAACATCACGTGTTGGAGAATAGGCAAACAACTTAGGGCTAGTTTAATAGTGTGTGCCCAATTTTTTCCACTCTTTTCAACTCCACATTATCTCTCCTTCTAACCTTTTAACATTTTTCAACAATAAAGCACGATTCCTCCTTTTCATCCATATCGGTGCCCCTTTTATTTTTCTCTTTCTTTTGTTTTTTTTTTGTTTTTTTTTAAGGGGCACCGCCAATTCAAGCACAAAAGTTCATCCAAAAATTACACCTACTTTTGCCTTTCTCCGAATCAATATGAAAGGTGGAGCTAACCAAGAAAAGGCTAAATATATAAGGGTCAAAGTGGCTCGCAAGGGATAAATGGAAAAACAAAGGAACAAACCGGCTCGAGTATCAAGAAAATGCCTATAATCCTCTCCCAGGGGTGTAACATCCATGTGACTAACCAAAATCCAAGAGATATTGTTATGCATTCAAGTTCCAACACTCAACAATAAAAAATAATGAGACCACAATAAATAGACTCTTTCCATGACAAACTAAGAGTTAAAGTGACACCACTCCAATAAAAGATATGGGCCAAAAGCTCACTAGGGAGTCTCCACTAATCTAGCCATCAAGATTGGTTAAGTCACAGCTCACAAGTGGTCAAAGCCCAAATAAACGTGACGTGCAATAGTTCTATACAAGAGTGTCATGATCAACTTCTTAAGACAAGCTAACAAGTAGAACTACCAATCCAAAAACAGATATCACTATGGTAGGTAACACACCTCAACTCAAATATTCAACAAGTAATCACAACAAGTGCCAAATCGCATGCAAAAAGAGTCCCACTATTTTTGAAATTGTTGAAATTTTTCTCTTTTTTTTTAGAATTTTAATAGTTTGAGAAAAAAATAAAATAAATAAATTACCAAAGTAATTCCTCCCCCAACTTGAACCATCCGATGTCCTCATTGAATGCAAGAACAGAAATGGGACATAAATGAAAAAGAAGGGAAAGGTATCACCTCGCAACGGAGAACTATGCAAGAAATAATATTGCGGGAAGAAGACCCCCAACTTGAACGAAGCATCTTGTAATGTTAGTTCTCACAAAAAAAAAAAAAAAAAAGTAGCTAATTTGAGGAAGAGAAAAGAAAAAAAAACTATACAAAAAGTTAATGACATTCATTCTCATTATGTGAAATCCAACCATTCATTACACTACGAAGAGCAATCAAAATCAACATCTCACCCCACTTCAAGCACTCCGTTAAAAATTGTACGCGACCATGCCACAAAACCAAATACTTAGAATATCTTAATTGCCTTTGTAACGACTCTGATTTTCAGTAAATAAAAATTCATTTTAATATTTGAAATTCTATTTTAATTACTTGGATTGTTTTTAAAATTCCTTTTTAATTTTTAATAATCCATTATAATTAGATTTTAGTTCTTAAAAATTATATTCCTTGACTAGAAACCCTAATTGGCAAATGAAAAGGATTCCAACCAATTAGTTGGACGAACCGGACTACCATTTCTCCTAGTTACACTTCCCTAATCCTAGATGGACCTTTTTGACCATCTTTGGGCCTTATGAACCCACCTAAACCCTAATTGAATCCTTGAACCCTTGAAGTAAGCATTTTACTTCCATGACTAGTCATTCCAAACCCTAATTATCACCAATATTCCTTTGTCGATTAGGTAATAAATGTTAGGGAAAAAATTATCCATTGGATAATAGATATTGGCATACCAATGAATGTATATACTTGACAAGACAAGTCATACCAAGGAAGTGATCATTTTACTTCCATGACAAATCATAAATGTCACCCATATTCCTTTACCCTTTGGTAAATAAATGCTAGTGGAATTTTTGACCATTGGTCAATAGTAATTAGGTTGCCAATGAAGCCTTGATTTGACTAGACAAAGTCATGGGCCAAAGAAGCCATCATTTGGCTTCCAAAAGAAACAACCATAATCTTACCATACTTACAACCCTAAGACTAATAGGCCTAAGCCTAAATTACCCACCAAAGTTACTTTAATAGATTCTCTAAGTACATATATGTGCTTATATATAGGTATATACACCTCATAGCCTATTCTAAGCATGCCTATATATGGTTATATGTACATATATGCACTTTCTAGGAAAAACCTTAACCATTGGACAATGTCCTTGTCATTGAAAGCCTTAGCACAATCATATCCTCTTCCATAGACCTAATTGGACTATGTTGTACTTTAGTGTACTTATATACATATAAATACATAGACATATAAATGTACATAGTACAAGAGAGAGAGAGAGAGAGAGAGAGAGAGAGAGAGCCGAGAGGGAGAGAGAGAGAGGCCGAGAGTGAGGGAGAGATGAGGAGTGTGTGCATGTGTTTTGATTACTTACACAAGTTAACCTTTCAAAGTACACTTTCCAACCCATTTCTAGCCTTTCAAAGTACAAACCAAGCCAATGATTTTGTGTTTTCTTGCAAGCAACCTTTCTAGGACTTGACTAACCATAAAAACCCTTCATGATTGCCTAATTTATGGCCTAAAAGGAAGTGACATTGCTTGGCAAGCTTGGAAGGCTTGCCATGCTTGAAATGACAAGTCCATGGAGCAAAAAAGTGGGAGAAAAAGAGAGAGAGAGGGGCCGGCCAAGAAGAGGGGAGAGGGAGACCAAATTTTGCTATAAATAGGACCCCTCCACCCACCATTCAACTCACACCATCAATCTCCAACTTCTCTCTCTAGAAAAGTCTTGAATTCTTACTTTGTTCTAGCTAAGTTCTTAGTTTCTTAAAGTTCTTTATAAGTTCTTATAAGTTCTTCAAGAAACTCATCCTAGGCCACCACAAAACTGCCACTCAACCACCCTTTCGATCCAAAAGTTTAGTAGTAGTAGTCAAGATCAAGTTTCGAGAGAAACCTTTCTCTTTCAAAGCTACCAGGAGACCACTGTAGAAAGTTACTCCGTTTGACCACCGACTCACTTTCCGTAGCCGTCACCACCGCCAAGAAGAATGGTAGAATACTCCTAACCACTATTCCTAAGTATAAAGTTCGTATACGTAGAGTATATCTACTTACTTTCCCTAAGTATGTATAAAGCTTGTTAATTGCTTAAAATGTTTGAAGTGCATGAAAGTTAGCTAGTAAATTTATTTTGCTAAAGGATGTATAAGCATGATGAATAAATGTCTTTTACTTCAATAAACATATGTTGTTTTGAACTTCCCACAAAAGAAAGAGAGAGCGAGTTTCAAAAAATAGAAATTTGATGCTTAATTGTAAGCATTCGTATTTTGATCTTAGAAATGGTTATGAGAATGCATACATGTTTATTAGGATTTCTTGTCTTGATGTGTGATAAAGCATAAGTGGTCTCCACTCCAAAAGTGTCCGTACATGTGGCGTTATGCTTTAAAGTTGTGATTTGAGCATGCTAAATAATATAGAATTAGATGATCTTGCTAATTTAGTTTCAAGATTACAATGAATGATTATGATTACTTATGTGAAAACCCCTACTGCAGAGTCTATGCATGAAAACGAGACACCATAATTAAGAAAGTTAGAAATATGAAACCTAGGGTGTGATTAATGGAAAAATGTGTTCCGGAGAAGGAGATATTTTTAAAATTACATTATGACCAGTTGTGGTAGCATAATGTGAGTTGTGTGTGTGTGTGTGCACCAATGGAAACCCAGTATGGCGGAACCATTATGAGGATACTCAGGAACCCAGAACGGCGGAACCAAGGTTGGGTGTGTAGCTTGGTTATCCGAGGAGAGGAGCCAATGCAAATGTGTGCCAATGGGAACCCGGGATGGCGGAACCATTGCGAGGATATTTGGGAACCCGGAACGGCGGAATCGAGGTTGGGTGTGTTAAAAACGATTTTGGAAATGTTGATTTGGTAAAGAAAAGAGAAAATGATGGCACGGTCTACGACAAGTCGCGTAGGAGAAACTCAGAAAAATCATGGACACCAACGTTAGTTTGTATAATGAATGTGGATGCGTTATTATTAGCAAATTTGGGTTAAACATGCATGATCGATGCGGAAACCTTATCAAATGTTTATAAGCTAAGAGTTAGTGGATATGGTTTATTCTATTGAGATTTTGTAGCTTATGGTGTTACCTTTGGTGACCCTGACATATTATATGGGTGGCGACGCCGGTATAATATGTTAGATCTTATAGATGAACATGGCGAACTCTTCACCTTGGAGGCTTTCGGAGCCGAAGAACTTGCTAGGATGGAGGAACAAGCGGAGCAGTAGATAGGGACCCTAATTTCCCTTTTTGTGTTTTAATAAAAATGCTCTTGCGAGAGTTATGTTGTAATAATGAGCGCCATGACTCCATTTAAGTTTTCAATAAAATTTTCCAATTAACATACCTAAAATTATGGGCGTTACAGCCTTAACCGCATTTGAAATTTAAATTCTACCAATTGCATATTCCCAACCAAATTAACTATCAAGTTGATGAGTTTTAAGAAAAATGGATAGTAAACCACATTAAAATTATCAACACCGAGAAAATCTATTTGTTCTAACCTAACAATCTTTTGCAATGGTGGATGCTAAATAGGAGTGATGACATCAATATCTATGGCTGGGGATATTTGACCATCAAGAACAAGTGGACTTTGCACAATTATTGGCAATGACTCCTTAGGAGTCACGTCATGAAAATCTATCTCAAGTGTACTAGAATGCTCCCGAGAATATTGTTGCACTTCAAGTGAACCAACTATTTCGTTAGTTATAAGTGACTCTGTTGTTTCATCTTCCAATACACAAGAATTAATCACTTGAAAATTTTCAACTTGATTGCAAGAAAGAGAATCAGCTAATGGATCAAAATAAGGCGGCTCTATTTCCTCTTTTTCCCTCCCATCAGAATTGGTATCCTCAAACTTTCAGTCAATTCACAAAATTGGAGCTTTTGGGTTAATTCATTTAGGTAATCCCTAGCCTCTTCAGCATTTTTATCTAGGAATTCATCAGTGGACCTAAAATTCCCCTGGCATGTCTTAGGGTTTAAACCATGGCAAAAGATAACCAGAAGACTGCCAAGCTCACAATTAAAACTCGATCAAGAGAATACGGAAAATTTAAATTGCTCCCAATACTGCGACAAAGACTCATCATCTTGTTGATAGAAATCTGATAGTTCTTGTAAAAGCATATGAGTCTCATATGAGGGATTGAAAGTTTTGAAAAATTGTATTACAATCTCACTCCATGTCAATCTTGGACTCAAAAATTAAATCAATCTTGCGCACTACCACGCAAAGATGCTGGGAATACATATAAAAGAGCCACTTCATCGCTAGCAAAAACTTTCTCAATGTCATGAACATGCAAAAAAGGATTTTCTAAGGCCAAACCACAAAATATAGGAAGTGACACTGAACAATCAAATTGGTTCGCATAACCTCCATAACACCTTGCAAAATGGGCAATTTTTTTTTTCCTTTTTTTCAATGATAAAAAAAATAAAGAACTAAAAAGAAAACAAATAAAAAATAATTACTCGAATTTTTAACACACGTTACCGTTCCCGGCAACAGCGCCAAAAATGCTTGACATTTTCTAGTCCCAAAATAATGGGTTGCCCCAAGCGTAGGGCAGAGACCGACGTAGCATAATATCCGATAAGTCCGGAGTTGAATCCACAGAGACAGTTATGTGTGCTGAGTAAAAATTTGGTTGTTGCTGATTAAACTAGCTTTTAGGTAGCCACCCCTTGTGGATTTGATTGAAAGATTAGCTAAAACTAAGAAATTGTTTGATTTTTCTAATAATTAAAATGGAGGTACGGTCGTAGGGTTCATAGCACTCGTAACCATTTCGGATTAACCTATTCCATTCAGTGTTCTTAAAAATGTTCAACTTTAGTTTAAGAAAGATACCCTGCTAGATGCGAGATCCTATGGTCGCCGTATACCCATGCGTAGCGGAGAATAAGTTTTAGACCCCCGTTCCCCTGTTCAAATGAACTCCGACAATACCCGGGTTCGTCCGCGGGAAGTATTTTTCCAATCAAAAATCATTTTTCATTGTTTGAAAATAGGAGCAGTACCCGAACTGGCCACGGTGTGCTAATCACCCCGTGACTCTACCTAAACGACTACTCACTATGCATTGAGTAAGAAACATGAGAAATCCGAATTTGAAACATGCTTCTAAATATGAAATAAACAAAAGATACGAATTAAACAAGTACTAAAGAACAACTTTATTAAAGAATAAAAATTAATACGATGTAGGGAGGTAATCCCGAACAGGTAAGTTTAGTCGCCGAACATGTGATATATTAGGGGCACGTGGCAGGCGTGATGAGTCTATCGCCGGGCAGTGCGATGAGCAGCGATCTGGACCAGTAACATGTGAAGATCATTAGTCCAGACAGTCTGTTCGGCTGATAAGGACAAAGACATGTGAAGTCATTTGTCCAGATATAACGACATGGACCAGTTGCATGTGAGGTCACTAGTCTAGGAGGACTGTTCGGCAAAGAAGAAGCCGAACAGTAGGAGAAGTTGCCCTAAGTCGTGACGTGACAAGAACACTCCGGAATGGTAATATTCCGTAAAAGGATAAGATCCCGAGTATATAGGATCGAGGCAAGAGACCCAACGTGAGTGGGGTGTTCGGATAATTATGGGAAAGAATCCCATAAAGGTTGAGCTATTATACAGATAAGGGAACGAGAATCCATAAGATATTAGGTTTCCTATACGAGGTAAGAATCCTAAGACAACAGGGATGCTTGGGCAGCAAGCATCCGTGAATCTATAAATACTGGGTAAACTTGGAGGTAAAGGTACGCAGTTTTTGGCCATCTCTTATTGCTTTCCTACTAATAGTTAGGGTTGTTTGTTAGTACGTGATACTAACTTAGGCATCGGAGGGCCTTTGCCACGAGAGGCAAAGGTGCACTCACCCCTTGTCTGTTTTGCAGATTAGGGTTCTGACGAAGAATTAGGGTTCCTGTGTAGAGGCACGTGAAGCCGTTGCAGTTTGGTGTTGTTCAGAGCACTAATTGTTTTCATCCCCCTACAATTGGCGCCGTCTGTGGGAAACGAACGAGTTTTGCGAAAAAGATAACCATGATGGAAGAAGATCCAACCACACCGTTCAATCCAAAGAACCAGTTAAGTGGTGGATGGGATAAATCTCCACCAGGTGCTCCGAAAAAGCCCACTGGAAGGGAAGACAAAGCAACTACTGGCTCCACGAGAAGGAGCAAGTCCTACTGAAGAAAGGCATCGATGGACCGTTCGAAAAGTGTCCATAACAGCGATGATATCCTCGACCTAAAGAGGAAAGAGATTAAGGAGTACGCTCGTTTGATTAAAAGACGAGAGTACGAGATACGAGAGCTACAGCGGGTACGAGATCACCCGGAAGACTCCGGACTTTCGCGAAGGAATTCTGGAGAAGATAGGAAGGCCCTGCTGGTCCATAAAGAGCCTCATTCACGAGGAAGAAGAAGCAGGAGCAATAGTCCTTCCACGAGACGATATGAAGCTTCCCCACGAAGGAGGAGAAGCAGAAGCAAAGACCACACACTAGAAAGGCGAAGGGCTTCTTCACGAAGAAGAAGGAGCAGAGAACGAAGTTCCTCATCCGAGGAAAAGACAAGGAAGCATCACCGTGACAGGTACGAGAGACCTGATGCTGACTGGGCCAAAGTTACGGCCCACAAGACGAAGGAAAATGAGGAAGGGACAGTGTCCGCACGAGAAGCGGCACGTAAAGCCCTGAGTAACATCGCAGCCTCCCCTTTTGCAAGGAGGCTGCAGGAGGCCAGGTTGCCGAGCAGAGTGAAGCACGGAGCGTTTGTGCTTTACGAGACAAACACGGACCCTGTGGCTCACATACAGCACTACCAGCAAGCCATGTTCATGGACGATGGTGATGATGCCATTCTGTGCAAGATGTTCCCGTCGAGTCTTGGCAAAGTGGCCTTGAGTTGGTTTCATAAACTAGCACCACGATCCATAAGGGGATGGAGGCAGTTGGCCGAGGAATTCACTGCTCGGTTTTTAACAAGCAGAAAGGCCCCAAAGACTTTTGAGAGTCTATCCACCATGAAACAGGCGGAAAGCGAACCGATCAGAGATTACGCGAAGAAGTACTGGGAAACTTTTAACGAGATTGAAAGTTGCAGTGAGGAATATGCCATAGCAACCTTCAAAACTGGTTTGCCTGTTCGGGGAGAACTGCGCCACTCGTTGAATAAACATCCGGTGGCTACGTTGGCCAAACTGATGGAGCGAATAGAGCAACACGCCAGAATGGAGGATGACATACTCCGCGAAGACGGCAGGATTGCTGCCGAACAGCCCAAGACACCAGCAAAGAAGGTGGACAAACCTGAGCCCAAAACGTACAAGGAGCGCAAGGAGTACGGGCAGGCTAAGAAGGATCCGTACAAGGAAAAGCAAGCCCCTGACCCCAAGTCCTTCTTTTCTATCACTACTGTTTGGAAGGAGCCAATCTACAGGATTCTTTATCGAATAAAGAATCAGCCGTACTTCAAGTGGCCCCCGAGTCTTGGGGGAGATAAAGACGCTAAACGTGCTACGAATCAGCATTGCAGCTACCACAAGGATTGGGGCCACATGACTGAAGATTGCGAGATGTACAAGAAACACTTTGATGATTTGGTCTCTTGGGGCTATCTCAAGGAGTTTATCCAAGAAGATCCCAAGGAAAAGGGGAAGGCCATGGAACTAGATTACGAGCAGAATCCTAAGGGGGTAATCCATATGATACATGGGCTAGCCGCGCCTTATACGAGAAATGAGGTTAGACTGTTGCAAAGACAGTTTAAGCATGATCAGTATGTGATGCGATTGGGTAATAAAAGAGGGCGAGAAAGCGACGTATGCAATGAGAGCATAGCCTTCACAGATGATGATTTGGGAGAGGTCCAGATACCTCATAACGATGCTCTGGTCATAACCCTACGAGTTGGGGAGTATGACATTGAAAGGATCCTAGTGGATTCAGGAAGTTGTACAGAGGTGATGTACTACGACGCGTTCAAGAAGCTGGGTCTGGCCCAAACAGATTTGGAACAGTCCACAACACCATTGATTGGGTTTGGTGCAGGGGCAGTCTGGCCCCTTGGAAAGGTAACACTTCCTGTATGGGCAGGATCAGTTGTTTTAAGAACGGACTTTCTGGTTGTGGACGTCCCTTCTTCTTATAACGTGATTATAGGAAGAACCTGGTTACACAAAATGAGGGCAGTCTCCTCGACTTACCACCAGATGGTGAAATTCCCAGGATCCAATGGGATCGAATCAATTAGGGGTAACCAGAAAGCGGCCCAATAATGTTTGATCTCCATCATTAAGAAGGCCCCGAAGGCCCACCATGTTAATACACTGGAAGTGCCAGATCAACCAACTATCGAGGATGTCGGAAGATGCCCGGCCGATAAGGTAATCGAAGGCTTGGAAAAAATTCAGATCAACGAGGCTGATCCTGAAAGATATTTTTTGATTGGGGAATCACTACCAGCAGAGGAAAAGACCGAGTCAATACAGTTTCTGCAGGAATATGTTGATGTGTTTGCATGGGTACCAGAGGAGATGCCTGGTGTAGATGCTGACATAATCTGTCACCATCTGAATGTTGACTCTCAGCATAAGCCAATTATTCAAAAGAAACGTAGGGCGGCCGTACAGCACGTGGATGCTGTTGTTGAAGAGGTTAATCGATTGCTTGAGGCAAAAGCAATACGCGAGGTTCACTACCCTGAGTGGCTGTCCAACACCGTGGTCGTAAAAAAGAAGAATGGGAAGTGGCGTGTCTGTGTGGATTACACAGATTTGAACAAGGTCTGCCCTAAGGATAGTTTTCCCCTCCCAAGGATAGACCAGTTGGTCGACGCAACAGCTGGCTACGAGCGAATGAGTTTTCTTGATGCGTATCGAGGATACCATCAAATTGCTATGTTTGGGCCCGATCAGGAGAAGACATCTTTCATCACCCCACGGGGTTTGTACTGCTATAGTGTCATGCCGTTTGGGCTCAGGAACGCAGGGGCCACATACCAAAGGCTTGCGACTATCATGTTCAGAGAGCTGCTCGGAAAAACTATGGAGGTTTACATAGACGATATGGTGGTGAAAAGCCGAGACAAGCGGGGGCATATTACAGACTTGAGAGAAGTCTTTGAGGTCTTGAGGAAGTACAAATTGAAACTCAACGCCTCGAAATGTGCGTTTGGGGTTGGTTCTGGGAAATTCCTAGGGCATTTGGTCACTATGAGAGAAATTGAGGCTAACCCAGATCAGATTGTGGCCTTACAGAGGCTGCAAAGTCCCAAAACCACGAAGGAGGTCTAGAGACTAACCGGGATGGCTGCAGCACTCAATAGGTTTATCAGCAGATCAAGTGACAAGTGTAGGCCTTTCTTTCAGTTATTGAAGAAAAGGAAAGGATTTGAATGGGGAGCAGAATGTGAGCAAGCTTTCCAGGACCTGAAGAAGTATCTGGCCGAGCCTCCTCTTCTGTCAACCCCGCAGCCAGGTGAGTCCTTGATTTTGTACTTAGCTGTTTCTGAGCATGTTGTGAGTGCAGTCCTGTTAAGGGATTTGGGAATTGAGCAAATCCCAATATATTATGTTAGCAAGACATTGCTGGATGCAAAGACGAGATATCTGCCCCTAGAGAAACTTGTCCTGGCGCTTAGGACAGCAACGAGAAAGCTGCTACACTATTTCCAGAGTCATAAAGTTGTGGTGTATACTGAATTTCCACTGAAGTCCCTGCTACGAAAGGCAGATTTTTCAGGAAGAATCTCGACGTGGTCCGTCGAGTTGAGTCAATACGATATCGATTATCAACCACGAAAAGCAATCAAAGGCCAAGTGCTGGCTGATTTTGTGGCAGAGTTTTCTCCCACGGTAGCTCCCCTGCCTCCTACGAAAAAGGGACAGGAGAGCAGAACATTGTCCACGAAGGACAAGGTTTCAGCCGAACAGGATGATACGAAATGGAATTTATTCGTTGACGGATTAGCTTGTAATACTGGTTCGGGAATTGGTGTTGTTCTTTTTCCTCCTGGAGGAATTATGATAGAACTGTCTGTTTGGCTGGAATTCAGTGCATCGAATAACGTGGCAGAGTACGAGGCACTCCTAGCTGGATTAAGAAGTGCGAAGACTCTGAAGGCAAAAAGAGTTAGGGTGCACTGTGACTCGCAGCTTGTGGTAAATCAGCTGTCCGGCGAGTATCAGGCCCGGAATGAGAAAATGGAGGCATACATGGAAGCCGCCAAAGATTTACTTGACACCTTCGAGAGGGTCCACATTGAACAAATAAGTTCCGCACAGAATGCACATGCCGATTCACTGGCATGGCTGGCTGCAGCGGTCCCAACCGAACTCAAGCGAAGAGTTGCAGTTGAGTATCTGAGTGAGCCAAGTATTGGGAGAAGCGTGGAGTTAGTTTTGGAAGTAAACCAAGGTCCAAGTTGGATGGACCCAATCGTGGAGTTTTTACGAGATGAAATACTCCCCATTGACAAGAAGGAGGCACATAAGGTCAAAACCAAGTCTGCAAGGTTTTGGCTGTCCCCAGAAGGAAAGCTTTACAGAAAGTCTTTCACAGGCCCATATTTGCTGTGCGTACACCCCGAGATGGTGCAGAAATTTCTTCATGAAATACATGAAGGAACGTGTGGAAGTCATGCTGGGGGCAGATCCATAGCCCACCGAGCAATTACTCAAGGCTACTGGTGGCCACATATGCAGGAGGATGCAAAGATGTATGTTAAAATTTGTGAGAAGTGTCAGAAATTTTCACCAATGATTCGAACGCCAGCGGAGGATCTGGTGCCCTTGACAAGTCCTTGGTCGTTTGCTCAATGGGGAATGGACATCGTGGGTCCATTGCACAAAGCAACTGGGAATCGAAAATTCCTTTTAGTTGCAACGGATTACTTCACCAAGTGGATTGAGGCTGAACCGCTGGCCAAAATCACCGAACCCATGGTCGAGAGGTTCGTGTGGAAGAGTATTATTACTCGATTTGGGGTTCCCTATTCTTTGATCACAGATAACGGGTCCCAATTTCAAAAGAAATTCAAGGCGTTTTGTGCCCAATATGGAATTCGAAACCACTATTCAACTCCAGCATACCCTCAGAGTAATGGACAGGCGGAAGCATCTAATAAAACCATTCTTGACGGAATCAAGAAGAGGTTGGATAAGGCCAAGGGGAAATGGCCCGATGAATTGCCCCTTGTCCTGTGGGCACATAGGACAACACCTAGGAGGTCTACGGGAGAGACCCCCTATTCATTGGCATACGGCACAGAGGCAGTTATACCTCTGGAAGTGGGACTTCCAACCAACAGGACTGTGTTGGTTGAAAGTGGGGGCAATGACAGAGCCCTCGAAATTGAGCTTGATCTAGCCGAAGAGAGGAGAGAAGGGCCCTAGTCCATTTAGCCTCTTATCAGGAACAACTGATGAAGAGCTATAACAATCATGTTCACCCTCGAGAATTTGGTGTTGGGGACCTTGTACTACGAAAGGTGCTCGGCAACACCAAAGTAGCCAATGAAGGCAAGCTAGGGGCCAACTGGGAAGGCCCGTATCGGGTAACGGAAATTGTGGGCATTGGGGCCTACAGATTGGCTGATCTGGACGGCGTCCCAATCCCAAGGCCATGGAATGTTCATAATCTGAGAAAATTCTTTGTTTAGAAGAATTTAGTTTTATTGCACTACGTGATTGTGTGGGAATTACGAATAAAATTCCCTTGTGTTTCTTACTCTGTTTTAGTTGTAAGGGGTACGAATAACGCCCCCTTAAGTTCAGTCTATGAATAAAGACGTTCTTTTCCTCACAGTATATTCAGCTTTTTGAAATATTTGGTTTTTTAATATGAATACTAATTTTTCTTTTCTTTATTCATATTGGGGAGCATGGGATTGGCACGAATGCCATATATGAATATATCTATGCTTGATAGCGCACGAAAAAATGCTAAAACTCTTAAACAAATGTACCCCAAGTATGAAAACTCTTGGGATGCATACAAAACACATGCAGCTGTTCGGGTACAATCATTTGAGTAAATGATTATACTATAAGGTATGAGATACTGTAAGTTTCTCATTTGTATTAAATTCGATTTAAGTTCAAGCAACATCTGGTATGAGATACCTCAAGTACAAAATACTTATGAAATGCGTAAGTACGAATATACCCTGAGGCTTGCATACGTAGACATGCAAAATAACCAAGTACGAAATACTTGATTCTGTAAGGCATAACGAGACATGTCAAATACTTAGTAAAATCCAAGTACGAGAAACTTATCCCAAGTATAACACACACGGCTGTTCGGGTACGGATACAAACATTTGAGGCTTGCATATGTGGACATGCAAGAAATCAAGTACGAAAGGCTTGGTTCTGTTATGACGAAATATGTCAAAACAGTTGATAAACAATTTTAAGTTCGAACATACTTAAGGGAAGTCCAAGTACGAAACACTTGCAGAAAGCTACAAACGAAAAAAGATTAAAAGCACGAGGTGTTTCGAAACAGAAGTACGAGATACCCACACAAAGGCCACGAAAGGCCGAGCAAACAGATGAAATACAGAGTCACGCCACGAAGGGCCAAGTACTTGCTTCATCTCAAACAAAAAAGAAAGAAGAGATATCAAAGTCAAGCGCCTCGCAGGGCTGAAAATACTACGGTCACACAGGACCTGCATGTTGTTTGGGAAAAACGATCATACTTACCAAGCTGCCTCAATCCAAGTTTTGGATCTCAGGGAGCACATCTACCGCAACATCCACAATGGCATCACCTCCCTCTTCAACAGTAGGCTCACCAACAACCTCCTGAGCCGATAACTGTTCGGCTCCTGGACCCCGTGGCTCCACCTGAGTTTCTTCGTCAGCTTCAGCGAACTCGTCGATTTGCTGGTCCACGTCATCAGCAGGGGCATCGTCTTGCTCCTCAGCTGCTGCTGCACGGCCACTGAGGAGATCATTCTCAACCCATAATGGAGAGTCGTCCGGAACACCAACCTTGGTCAAACAGGCCTCCCAGCTTGCTGCCCAGATTTGATCTTGGATGCCAGGCATCTGTTCGACGTAGCTGGCGGTAGTAGCATCGAAGCCCTTCTCGAATCCAGCATCGAAGGCTGCTTTCTTGGTGTTGTCGATCTCAACCAAAGCTTGCTTAAGGTTGTCCTCAGCAGTCTCTAGGTTGCCTTTGGCCTCAGCATAGTCTGCTTTGGCATTGTCTCTCTCTCTCTCAAGCCTAGTGACTGTTCGGAGCAGCCTTGTGTTATCATTTAGCAACTTGACTCTTTCGGCCTCAGCAGCTTGGAACTTTTGCCCCAGAGTCATCATCTTTTGAATAAGCAGTGCAAACACCAGACGTTTGTTAAGGAAATTTCTAATTAAAGTCTTTTGCTATGAAAGAAAATTTCGTTTACCTTGATCCCACTGACGAGACCAGTGGACACAAGCCTATCTGCTGGCGATGCGGCTTCCTTTTGCATGTCCACAGGCAGAGATAGTGCCTGCGCCAGAGCAAGTGCCGTCTCAGAAGAGCTGGCGCTGTCCCCGACGTGAACGGGGCAATCGCCTCTGATAAGCGTAGGAGCCCACGTTTGGGGAAGCACTTGGAGAGGAGGCGATTGAGGCTGGCTGATGTCTGCGTCAGCTGGCACGTCGGAGGAGGACGGGTCCTCAGTCCTTGGGCGTTTGTCCCGCTGAGCGTCATTAGCTTCCTGAGAGCTGTCCCGTTCACGTTTCAACGAAGATGCCCCCCCTCTAGTCCGACGGGAGCGTGGGGGAGGAGCACCTGTGGATGCCACTCTGCTAGCGGCACCACGTCCTCTTGTCGAGACAGAAAGAAGGGAGCTAAGGTTAAGAGGCTTGCGTGCCATCGTACCTGACTCAGGGGGAGATCGAGAGTAGCCCGAAGAAGACGACTGGCTCGTAGTGCCAAAGGTAACGGCTGCTCGGTCACCTGCTTGGGTATGTTCTGCCTTCGTCTAGACCTCCTGAGAACCACCCGGGTTGTGGGAACGCCCTCAGGAATCCTGACTTCACCAGGCTGTCCGGCAAGGGTGACTTAAGCCTGTAGTCCTGAGCTCTGCGTTTGAGGAGGTGCTGAGGTTGAGGCGCCGCTGGTGCTCGGATGGGCAAGTTTTCTGTCGATGACCCCTCTGTATGCAGGAGTGTATCCTAGCAGCACGTCTGCATTTCGACCCCTACCAGCTGTTCGGGAACCAACCTCCCCTGTGTATCTCAGGATTCGATTAATATCCTCTGTTTGGATGTGACTCAGAACATGTCTGGGCCGTTTGTTGGCGTTGTCAGCTGCAAGATCGAAATATAGAAACGAAAGATTATAAAGCATGGAAAAGCTACGAGAAAGCAGTAGACAAAGCACTACAGAACAGAATTGAGAGCATACGTGGGTAACCCCATATGTGCGGGCAATGGAGCCCTATCACTTGGCCATGTTCCCCTATTGGTTTGAATGCTCCCGTTATGTAGAGGAAATCAATCTCGTGGTCACGAGCGGAGTCAGGCAGATTTAGCACGAGCCGTTTGTCTGCCCTCCTACCTTTGAAGTAAAAGGTGTTGTACTCGGGGTTTAGCACAATGCTATACCACCATTGGATGTCCCAAATCCCCAGTTGGGTCCCTAAGATCCTATTCAAAGCTACAATCCCATCACTAGCCTAAAAACGTTTGTAGAAACTTGCATAGGGGTGAGGCGATACCAATTCAAAACTTGACGAAGTAGGGGGTGGAGGGGGAATCTAACTCCTCCCTCAACAATGGCTACGATAGGGATACACATCCTATCCCATGTGCCCCCGTCCCTGTCTGCATCCAATGGGGCGAGTTCAAGCCCTACATTGTCAGGAACGTCGTACTTTATCCTAAAAGCCGCCATGGCTGACGGGGTTTCGCAGAGTTTCCTAAACTTTCCTGGTTTAGGGCCGCTATTGCCCTCGTTCGCCATTTGAAATATGGAGAGGGGACTATGAAACGAGTAAAGAGGATACGAGTAAATCCCTAAAACTGATGAATGAGAAGGAGCGAAGAGCCTTACGAGGTGAACTACGACGATGTCGGAGGTTGCAGACGGCGGCGATGGCGTTTCGAGTCACTCAGGGTGAAGAAGACGAGAGAAAAGGATTTGAAATTGTTAGCCCAAATGAAACCCTTTCAGAGGTTTAAGGGCTGGGAACGGAGACGAAACGTCTCTTTCCACGCCGTTACAAGTTAAAGTAACGGAAAGCGGAAATTACGCTAACGACGTTTGAGGGAAACGTCAGTTCACATTAAATACAGGGGGTACGAAACACGCCACGTGGAATTATTACCCCGAGACGGTATAATGGCAAAGCCGCCAAAGCACCTTAAAGGGTATCAATCGAATAGCTGCCCGGAAGCTAACAAGTGTGGTCCAGAATCGTTGTTTCTAAAAGCTTCACCCATTGCCCCCGAACAGTGGCAAGCGGATAAAGCTGGGGAGCAATTGTAGGGAGGTAATCCCGAACAGGTAAGTTTAGTCGCCGAACATGTGATATATTAGGGGCACGTGGCAGGCGTGATGAGTCTATCGCCGGGCAGTGCGATGAGCAGCGATCTGGACCAGTGACATGTGAAGATCATTAGTCCAGACAGTCTGTTCGGCTGATAAGGACAAAGACATGTGAAGTCATTTGTCCAGATATATCGACATGGACCAGTTGCATGTGAGGTCACTAGTCCAGGAGGACTGTTCGGCAAAGAGGAAGCCGAACAGTAGGAGAAGTTGCCCTAAGTCGTGACGTGACAAGAACACTCCGGAATGGTAATATTCCGTAAAAGGATAAGATCTCGAGTATATAGGATCGAGGCAAGAGACCCAACGTGAGTGGGGTGTTCGGATAATTATGGGAAAGAATCCCATAAAGGTTGAGTTATTATACAGATAAGGGAACGAGAATCCATAAGATATTAGGTTTCCTATACGAGATAAGAATCCTAAGACAACAGGGATGCTTGGGCAGCAAGCATCCGTGAATCTATAAATACGAGGTAAACTTGGAGGTAAAGGTACGCAATTTTGGCCATCTCTTATTGCTTTCCTACTAATAATTAGGGTTGTTTGTTAGTACGTGATACTAACTTAGGCATCGGAGGGCCTTTGCCACGAGAGGCAAAGGTGCACTCACCCCTTGTCTGTTTTGCAGATTAGGGTTCCGACGAAGAATTAGGGTTCCGGTGTAGAGGCACGTGAAGCCGTTGCAGTTTGGTGTTGTTCAGAGTACTAATTGTTTTCATCCCCCTACATACGAGTTACTGACGTGTGAGTAATTGAATAAAGCATCAAAAACATGAAAGGAAAACTCCGGAAGAAAAGTAAATAATATTTGAAACAAAAGCTTGGCGCGGTAGCCCGTTCTCCGTTTCTCCCCTCCGTGGGAATCCTCTGAATATGCAACCCTACTACCCTTTTATATGTTGGACTTGAATGACCACTGACGTGCTAAAAAAGAATTACGTACTATCTCTTTAGCAAAATATTGCTCCATGGGCCCACCTATTGACAAAGTGCAAGCCCAATTTTCTTGGCTAATTAGCTTCCAAATCAATAGTACATTCCAATTGTCAACGGGCCCACCAATTAAAACTATTTTGATAATGGGCTTTTGCCTGGACAACAAATAAAACTCAATTTTGCATGCGCTCTTTGTGTATCAAACCATTTAAATACCTAAAACACAAATATAAAGCATAAAACTCTGAGTGATAATATATAATAGACTTAACAATGATAAATTAGTGGACGCGTATTTGAATATTTACGCGCCTATCAGTAATTAAGTGGGGTAGGGGAAAATCGAGAGGGAGGGAGAGAGAGACCTCTGTTCGTTGGTTCGAGCCCTAAATCTGGTTCGAAGCCCTAACTTGCAGAAAATACATAGATTGGTCAATCGAGAGAGACACCTTCTTCTTCTTCTTCGTTTGTCCATCTTCTTCCTCTTCGTTCATTACTTTGTTCACTCTTCTTCGTCTTTGTGCCTGCTCTTCTCTCTCTCTCTCTCTCTCTCTCTCTCTCTCTCTCTCTCTCTCTCTTTTGTTTCAAATGACACATATAGTGGAAGTCATGGGGTGTTGTTTTGACCCGGAGTGGATCCCCTTACTTTTACCCGCGCGTCTCCCCTTTTATCACAGCCGTTGAATGAGATCCAACGGCTAGCATAAAACGTCCGCATCTTCAAATTCTAAGGGCGTCTGCAATAGAAGCCCCTGTGTGTGTATATATAAAGGGCGTTCGCAATAGAAGCCCGTGTGTGTATATGTGTGTGTGTATGTATGTATGTATGAAAGATATTTTACAGGAATTTATCGTCATCATCATAGCGAAAATAACATCTATATATTGTGCTACCCATGATGTTATTGGCAATTAATCTTCTGTCTCTTCAGTTCCAATTGTCAACAATGTAGGCGATGGTGAAGGTGATGGACGAATTCAATCACAATTTAGAAAATGCGATTACGTGTTTTGTATTGATGATTGATTTTGATCATTAGTATTGAGCAGGACTATTGTTGGATGCTAAGTTACATTCATTAAGCCGTTTCCTTCGTCATGACTCCTTTTTTAATAGATAGATTTAATGACAAAAAAAATTTAGTTTACAATATCCTTTTAAGAAAATAAAAATTTGATATAGGATCATTTGAGATTAATACACAAACCAACTAGAGTAGTTCAATCAATCATCTTGTACAACTAGAATTGGAAGATCGCGGCGTCGTTCTTCGCCAAAGAGAAGCATTCATCTTTTTTTCTTGGTTACAAGAACACTCTCTCTCTCTCTCTCTCTCTCTCTCTAATAGAGTTTATTCTTGTGGATTGGTGTTGATGGACTTTTTAATCTTATTCTGGACATTTGAGTTTTTCGATTTGAGATCGATTACTGTGAATCATTATACTTTAGCTGCCAATTCTCACATTCTAAAAGAGAATTGGTATACGTAATTTGAGTTGTTGTCATGTAGTATGCCACGGGGAAAGGGGGACACTATAATGTAGGAGTGCATTACAAAAGTGTGGTGAGTGATTGCACAATCTGAATCCTTTTAGTTTTAGAGATGGACGGTTAGGGAAACTATATGGGAAAATGACGGCCCATGACGTGTTTTGATAATTAATATTCGCCAAGAACATGCTAAGAACATTTGTTAATACTGAACATATTTTTTGCAGGTATTAATTATTAAAACACTTCATTGGCCGTCATTTTCCCATATATCCAAGTACCTATAGATTCATTATCAACCCATCACGTTTGAGATAGGCCTATCAACGGACATCATTAGATCCGGATCCAACTTGAATCCGACCCAACACATTCAAAACACAAGCAAGAAAAACGGATCCAATAATCCATTACTTTGATCAGAAAATCAAATCAAATATCCAATTCTCAACGGATATATCCGGTAAGACCCGGTTACAAATCCCATTTGTGGTCGCACTAACTCAAATTTAACGAAAGCCTAGGTGCTATTTCGTTCAAACTCTCAAGTCCGGTTGGGCATCGAAGTTAAAGTTCTAGTGGAGGTTTGGGCTCTGTTCCCTTGGGCCTTGGGACTTGACCCATATGGATAAGGCCTCGTCAACCAAGTCAACGCAGAGGAGTAGGCCCTTTCGGTCAAGGGGAGTCCTTGGATTTGGACTTAATTGGGGCCCAGAACCTTAATTGTGCTATTCTACAATGCACATAGGAAATAACCACACTTCTGGACGGAAGCGGGGTCGCTGTTGTCCCTTAGGGGTAGTAGCTTGCAGCTTTGTTCGAGCTGTGGGTCCATTCCGATCTTACTCCGATGATCGAAAACGTTCATTTTGTAGAGCTCATTGAGTAGAACAACTATAAAAAAAATTAGCTCAATTGGATATCATTAAGTGCCTAATTAGAACACATATAACTCTCAGTCCATGTGTTACAATGGATTTGATCTACTGTTTCATATCCATTCTTTTCAAGTAAAAAGGTTCCGATCAGACAGTTAATGATATTTAATTGAGCTGATTTTTTGCATAATTATTCTACTTGACGAGCTCTACGAAGTGAATGCTTCCGATCATCAGAGTGAGATTGGAGTGGACCCACAACTCGGGCACAGCCACAAGCTGCTGCCCCTAAGGGACAGCAACGCCCCCACATCCTCCTTCTGGACTACTTGTGCTTTTTTAGCACCATAAATATTATATTTGTCACTGGAACCAGGGGGCTGTGCGCACTGTACGGAGCTCTAAAATTTGATCCAAAACGTTTACTTTGTGGACCTTTATGTGTAGAATAGCCCGGTAACATATCAAGTCAGTAAGCAAATCCATGTTATTAATTCTTTGCATTAATGACAAATACAGTTAAAAAATAACTAGCAAGTTTATTTGATTCATTTGGTAAGCTACCGTTGTCCGATGGTCTTTTTAGAGTGGTAGTTAGTGACTAAATCTAAAGAGTGAAAGGTTCTAATTATGTTTTCAAGCTCGAGATAATATCCAAATCAAGGGCTCATCAGAGGCCGGTTGTAGTAAATTTGTAGGAAAAAAAAAATTACATTTTTTAAGAATAAATAGAACACAAAAGTGATTATGTAAGCGCTTGTTATGGTAATATAAATAAATCATTACGGTAAAAGGTTTTATAATATATTATGTATTCATAGCGATGCCCTTTATAAATTATAATAATTACTTCTTCTTTTTAAAGGGATATTATTAATTACTTTGAGATTCACAGTTTCTGAATTTAGTTGGTCTGAGTTGATCTTCTTTAGAAAAGAAAAACTAAAAGGCTGAGGATCAGATGCAAAGCAAGCACAGTACGATTTTACAAAATCAAAGTTCAGCCTCTACTCTACATACAAGAAATACTAAATTACTAGAAAGAAAAGACTCCATTGAGGAGATAAATCTTGGCTTTCAACTTTTTAAAAATAAAAAAAGAGAAAGTCTATTGACACTGCGCAGTTTATACTCCATGAATACAAGTGTGGTGGGTTCTTGCTCTAAAAAAAATATGGATTTCACTGAATCAGATCAACCATGCATAACCCACTTGGGAAACCAACCAGTGGCAGTCTTTCCAATGTCCTCAAACAACCATAGATGGAGGATGACGAAAACCATTGTCCACTTGGAGAGAAACTTAATAATGGAATATGTGGAAATTAAAGGATTCTTCCATCACTACTACTACTTTTCATTCACATCACTCAGCTTTGATTTATGCATGTAGCATATGCTCTGTTGCATCACCACATATTTCTTGAATTAGAATCACCTAGTTAGTTCTTAAATTTAGCAGGTAAAAATGGCAAGTGGAGGCAGGGGGGTTATAAATTTTTTTTTTACGGTCAAGGTTGTCCGGATCAGTTTACGTACACCTCAACTAATCTCCTCTCTGGTCCGATCAAATGCAGACTATCTACACAAAGACTAGGCAATTGACAAAAAAAATTTGTTTGCGGTCTGACCCTAAAAATCGAACCCCTAGCCTAGCTTGGTCAATTGTGTGGAAAGAAAACCCACCAACTAACCAAACTAACCCATAAGGGATGGGACTTTAAATTTTAAGGGTTCAAGTATCTAAGATGACTCTAACATGTGTAGTGAAACTCAAATGGTTTTCTAATTCAATGTGTAACGCCCTGAATTTTAGGTATGTTAAATAAACAATTTTATTGAAAATTTAAATAGAGTCTGGCTCATTATTACATTATAATTCCCATGATTACACAAAGGGAGGGAAACTAAGGTTCCTAACTACAGCTCTGCCTGCTCTTCCATCCTAGCCAGCTCTTCGGCTCCAAAAGCCTCCAAGGTGTACAACTCACCATGTTTATCTACAAGGTCTGACATATTATACCGGCGTTGCCACCAATATAATATGTCAGGGCCACCAAAGGTAACACCATGAGCTATATGAGCTCAATAGAATAATCGAAACCCACTAACCCGTAACTCACAAACAATAGATGTAGAGACCCGTAAATTCATTTCATAATTTTATTGTTTTATAAATGGAAAAAGGTGGTGGATTAATGAAAATAAAATGAAATAAAATTAAATTGGGGTCAATGTGAGGGAATATGAAAGATCAGGGGTGGTGGTGTAATTTGTGCATGTGTGCAACGTGTATATTACCAGGGAAACTTTTTCCTTTTTTCATTTTTTTCATCTCAGTTCTCTCTCTCTCGATCTCTCTCGCTCTCTCAACCAAAAATGCATCTCCAAACCCAAAACCCACAATAATCAACTCCCAAATAATTTTCTACTCGCATTTTGGAGCTCGTATTGCGTTGGACAAAACTCGGTTCGGTGTATTTTTGCTTGGTTTGGAACTCCGGAAGCAAGGCTTGCTCCGTTGGTTCGATTTGTGTTTGGGTACTCGAGGTAGGGAATTCTACCTCTCTTTATATGTTATTTGGATTCTCTTATGTTCTATTTGAGTATCTCCATGTTTTGTTTGAGCTTATGTTGATTGTGGTTTGGTCTGGACGAAAATCTGATATCTGATGAAAATCGCCAAATTCTGGATATCTACCGGTAGGCCTGTCCTTTCTACCGGTAGAACGTTGTTGCGTTGCCAGAAAAATTAGTTTCCTACCGGTAGAATTTTCCTCCTACCGGTAGGTTGTCTCAAATTTTCCTCGTGCAAAAATAATGGCCTTTCTGTTTTGCATCTGTACCGGTAGGACTTGATCCCTACCGGTAGGAACAATAAAATTTCCAATCTTCTACCGGTAGCCCCAATTTTCCTACCGGTAGGCCACAGTCAAATGTCAAAAAAATATATCTGTTGCCGTTGAAAACCTTTTAGCTTCCTAAAGCTTTTGAAACCTTGACTAATCCATGGTTATAAATATATTATATATACATATAATGACAAGAAAATGACAGCCATGCCTGTAGTCGGATTTGACGTGAAATGCACGCGAAGTTAATTAAACTGGTGGGATTCATGGAACGATATAAATAGGCTTTTCGCACGACATTTGTACGAATGATTCACTTGAGCACATAAACGGCATGCGCCAGCTGGACACGGAATATCGAGTAGTTCGAAGGTTGAGTTGAGATAACAAGTTTGGGAACAAAATGGAAAATACGATTGAGTTGACGTGTGAACTATCTATTTAGCATTACTATCCCTTTCTCATTCGTACTCTTGCAAATCGAAATTTTGGGAACATGTATGGTGAAATGCGAAACGAATAAATGTGAAGTAGATGTACGGGGTCATAAGTACCCGGAAAGTATCGTGGGTATATGGGGCCCTAATCCCGGAATGTAAAGTGGATGTACGGGGTCATGAGTACCCGGAAAGTGTCGTGGGTGTATGGGGCCCTAAGACCCAGAAAGTTCTCTCAAGTTCGTCATTGGATGAGTTAATGGAGGAGGGATTATTTAAACTTATATTGGAGATCAATGGGAGGCGTGCGGTGTTCCTCGAACCGGAATATAAGTCGTTAAATACAAAAATGTACTAAATGGAAGTTTGAACAAAAAGGAAAGATAAAAGTTGACTAATAGTTTGACTATCGATAGAAAAGCACTCCTTGAGCCTCGGTTTGTCGATTCGAAGTTGGTTTCCATACCAACCTCATTTGTTGTCTAGAGCTTGATCTCTTTTGTTCTACTCGTTCTTTCGTCTCACTCAATTGCATATAGAGTTTGTGTAGACTTTTCTACTGGGCTAGTGTAGCTCAAGCTTTATATTATTTTCAGGTACTAATTCGGAACCATAGCTTGCATGCTTGGAGTGCTTGACGTGTGGACATTACTTTTGAAAGCTAACCGAAGGAGTTACCGAATCACTTTTTTTTAAATTTATTTTGGAGATGTATTTGTAATTAAATGGTAATTCTTTTGACTTGGAATATTGTATCTATTAATTCTCTTTCGAAATTCAATACTTATGTCAATTTGGGGCCATCGAGCCAATATTGTAATATTTTGGAACCGTGTGAATTTGGAAGTATTTGCCGGGGGAATGAGAATGCGTTGATTATTTTGGGTACCGTAAGGAATATTTGTGAGTATTTTATTATAAAAATCATTTATGTTTATGTTGAAAATTCAGGACGTGACAATAGATCATATACAACAGACAGTAACAAAAACACATCCACATCAAACTATCGCAGGTGTCCATGATTTTCTGGGTTTCTCCTACGCGACTCATCGTAGACCGTGTCATCGTTTTCATTTATCAAATCAGCATTTCCAAAATCGTTTTTAACACACCCAACCTCGGTTCCGCCGCTCTGGGTTCCCGAGTATCCTCACAATAGTTCCGCCGTCCCGGGTTTCCATTGGCACACATTTGCATTAGCTCCTCTCCGCGGATAACCAAGCCATACCTCACCATGGTTCCGTTGTTCCGGGTTCCCATGGGAACGCACACAACCTCACAATGGTTCCGCTATTCCGGATTCCCATTGGAAACACACACACATTTCACATAATGCCACCAAAACTGGTCATTATGTAGTTTCAAAAATATTTCGAAAACGTTTCCACACACACACACCACATAATGCGCTGCCAAGTCCGGCCCCATTGTGGTTTCAAAACTTATCTTGTCTTTAACACACCCTAGGTGTCATATTTCTACTTTCTTGGTTTTTGTGTCTCGTTCTCATGCATAGACTCCGCGGTAGGACTTTCCACATAAGTATTCATAAATCATACATTGTAATCTTGAAACTAAACTAGCAAGGTCATCCAACTCTATATTGTTTAGCATGCTTAAATCACAACTTAAAGCATAACGCCACATGTACGGACGCCCTTGGAGTGAAAATTCACTTATGCTTTATCAACAACCACAAGTAATGCAAGCAATTCATGTATACATGCTCATAATCATCCTAAAGATCAAAATACGAATACTTACATTCAAACGATAAAATTATTATCCTTCGAAACTCATTCTTTCTTTCTTTTTGGGAAGTTCAAAACAACATATACTTTTCCGAAAAATAAGGTTGATATGTTTAACATACTCCCCTTCCTTTTCATCTTTTTAAGGAAAACACTTTTCATGTTTCTCATGCATCTCAAACATTATAGGTGACAGATAACCTTATATACTTAGAGTAAGAGTGCTAAGATAATCTACGTATACTTAGAGTAGTGAGTAGAGGTATTCTACATATAATTAGGGATAGGAGTAAGATTATCCTACCATTCTTCTTGGTGGTAGTGACGATTACGAAATGTAAGTTGACAATCGAACGGAGTGACTTCCTATGGTAGGCTTCTGGTAGCTTTGGAAGAGAAAGGTTTCTCTCAAAATTAGATCTTGACTAAACTACTTAAACTTTTTGGATCGAAGGGTAGTTGAGGGGCAGTTTAGTGGCAGTCTTGGATGAGTTTCTTGAAAAACACAAGAAGAACTCAAGAACCCCAAGAACAAGCAAGAACAAAGGAAGAACACAAGTTTTTGTAGAGAGAGAAATTGCTAGGTTGGAAGGTGTGAGTTTAATGGCAAAAATGAGATGCTATTTATAGCAAAAGTCTTGGTTATTACCCAAGGGATAAAATTTTCCCTAACAATTATTGTCCAATGGGTAAAACGGCAATTATGAAAGATATGATTTTGAAAAACTAGATTTTGTACTATGGATTTGATTTGGATGAATTTTGTGTAAGAAGATCAAATCCCATCTCTCTCCCTCTCTCTCTCTCTCTCTCTCTCTCTCTCTCTCTTTCGGCCACTCTCTCTCTCTCCCTCTCTCTCTCTCTCTCTCTCGGCCCTCCTCGCTCTCTCTCTCTCTCTCTCTCTCTCTCTCTCGGCCACTCTCTCTCCCCCCCCCCTCTCTCTCTCTCTCTCTTTCTCTTGTACAATATGTATGTGTGTGTGTGTGTGTATATATATATATATATATATATATAGTTAAGAATGGCCAAGTATAAAAGTACAAGGGTACTAGATTTTTAAAATCAAATATCCCATTAAAGTAATCTAATTAGGCACATGTTCTTATTAAACAAATAGATTATGTACTTTTAGGAAATCTAGGGCTTTATATAATATGGTATATATGTACTCATGTCCAATATTTAAATATGGAAGTAAGTACCAAGTATCAAATTGATTAAAAGGCTATGATTCTCCCATTAAGATAATCATGAAGTACTAGTACTAATTTATTCATCATAGTACTAAAAATCTGGGAATTAGATTTACCCATATATTTTAATGCATAAAAGCACATGGGAAATCTATGGAGGGATTATTTAAAGAAATCCTTGTACTTTGTTGGAAGATTGGTTTTATTACCCATTGGGTAATAATTCCCCATGCGGTTAATGACCAATGGATAATGGGGGTGAGGTGATTTCTACTTAAATAATGCCTATTTGTCCTTTAAGCATGTGTATATAAACCTATATATAAGTATATATAAGAGTACTTTGATATTCTAGCATAAAATATCTTAAATGGAAAATCTAGGGTTTCTATGATCCAATAGATAAAAGTTTTCCTAACTTTTATTATCCAATGGGTAAAGATCCAAGGAATAAAATAATAAAAGAAAATATAATGATTTTCTAGTCTAGGGTTTGAAAGGTTCACAAGGCTCAAAGATGGTCAAAAAGGTCTATCTAGGGTTAGGAAATTGTAACTAGGTGAATTGGTAGTTTGACTTCTCGAACTAGTAGGTTAGAAGCTAACTAGACTTGCCAAGTAGGGCCTCAAATGAAGAAAAAATAATTTTAAAGACTTAAATCTAATTATGATGGATTATAGAAATTTAAAAGGAATTTTTAAAAGCAAATCCAAGTAATTAAAATAAAATTCAAATATTTAACGAAATTTTTATTGACTAATAATCATGTTGTTACAATCTATCCCCCTTAAAATAATTTCATCCTCGAAATTGGTGCGTGACTACGAATCAGGCATAGTTGCTACACTGGTCGCTGAATCATTGTCTATCCCCCTTAAAATAGAAGCAGGTCACCTTCAATTACTCGCGTGATGTTGAAATGATCATCTTCGAAACCATATGAGGATATCTCCATTGTGTAACCTTCGTGGATTTGGTTGATGGCTATTCTTCCTCCTGAAGTAATAATAGGTTCAACGGCGATCTTATGGGTTCAGTTTCTAGTTTTGTACAAGTATGCAGTGAATAACAGTTTTGGAAGAGCCTTCCCATGCAAAGGGTAGATTCTCGATTAGAAGAGAATAGAACACATTACATGGGTATAAGTACCGTTGCAGTGTTGATCAAGCTTGGAATTTAGGATTTCAACTTATAACTGAAGGGAGAGGGGTGATGTCAAGGAACGAAAGAAACGCCCCTGCAAGTCAAAAATGACTTTATAGGCATGTTTTAAATCAATCAGCGATCTAATCAAGATTCGAATACTTGGCAGCCTACAAAATGCTTCGGCTTCACACGGCCACTGTCTCAGGCTTTGGCAGGTCCTAAAAGTGTCTCTGAGTAAGATGACAGCGTTTCAGGCATTCCTTACAATCTTTTGCATGTTTTCTTAATCGGATTGAGCCTTATCACTTGCTTAGCATGACGGGTTTGAAGTTGCTTCAGCCATCGAACAATTTGCCTCATTGTACACCTTTGATGAAGTTTCCATCGTAAATACCAACGTCAAATGCAAAACTTCTGCCAAATCATCATGTGGACTATATCCTACAAATGTTTCATTAGCACGATCCTTTCCCACTTAACGATATTAAACCCATTTTCAAAACTATGAAATAATGGGTCAACTCGAACAAAATCACTCCAAAATTGTAAAGCGTAAGTACTCCATCCTCATTCAGGGGAAAGCCATACGATATTCTACAAATTTGGACATTATTAGCTAAGGCACTGAAAGAACCTATGCAGTCACGGGAAAATAAGTCCTTGGCAGCGTCAGCTTCCGGCAGTAATTAAAGGGGTACGACAATCCAATCGTATTTATTCAAGATAATCCTAGGCGTTGGGATGGAAATGACTGATTTAAGCTGCCCTCAAGTAGCGCAAGCTTTTGATAAGGAGTTGATGATACTTAGTTAGTTCAAGGACGAGTACCCATTTCCCATAGAGATTAGTTTCAACAATTTTGAAAGAGTTGTACTTGAAGGATCGTATCATGTGAATGAAACAAAAGGTTTTTCCGAAATGATTTGAATATCATCAAGAGATGATCCGAAATTATTGATTGCGGATGAAATGGGAAGATATCTGTGATTGAATGGACCAATCATCAAATTTCGTTTATTGCGAAATGGCATTGCCATTCATTATTGAAAGTGTCAAAAATGGTAGTTATGATTTTCCAGGTTCAAAACTCGAGGATTAACAGCAAGGAATTATGAAAATATTCCAGGGATAGTGAAAGGTTCCCTTTGTTGAATGATAATGATTAGGATCAGTAACACCATAGGGTGTACTACTGAGTTGAATTGTTGACCAATAAGGTTGGGTCACGAAAGATACCCAAGATTACGCCACTCTTGTCAATAAGTGTCGTAAGGAGTTAAAATGGATGATTTCATTACTTGGAACCATGATGGTTTCCTTCACAAGGATGTCGATTTCAAACAGAGATTTGGGAGAAGCAATTTAGTTGGGAAATAGTACGGATATAACTAGTCGATTGGTATATACTTCCTACTAAGATTTAACCGACGGACGTAATTGTCGTTCCCTTCGAGCATTCCCAATCTAAATGAACTCTTCGAGCTCAGTGTTCCCGGTTTGGATCCGGTATAGGTGGTTAGCATCCGCAGCCCTTGAGCAATTTCACGCCTTCCTTTGTCAATTTACGATTCTAAGGAATCTCACGGTGTTTAGAGGTTAGAATGGAAGCTCTAGGAGTAATGGTTGATCTTGTTGGCTTCAGATGTTGCGTTGGGAGGCTCTTTTAACTTCTGCATCAATGTCGCCCTTGTTGCTTGTGGTGGCAACCTCACCGTTGGTGCTGGCATCTTGACTTGTTCTCGTAGTCCTCTCTTTTTAGTGTTAGAAGGGAGTTATCCTCGATCTAGTTTCCTACGGTTGCGTAACTCGAAACCGCAAGGTTCTTACTCCTAGTGAAAGGGCTATGAGGTGAGAAAAAACCATCGAGATTTTGAAATGCGAATCAATTTTCAAAGCAGCAATAGAATAGGATGCAATTGAATTCGGCTATGGTTCCGGCTGCTTCGGCCTAGGGTTGGTTAGTGCTAAGAATGGCTACACTAACTTAGTTAGACCTATTTTGCGTTAGAGGGTCCGCCATTATCGTATCCAAATCTGTGGCATGTATTCACCATCTTCGAGGGGGGGGGGGGGGGGGGTTTAGTCTACGAAAATAAAATTTTCTTTTGCAAATGGTGTTTCTTTTAGAGTTGAAAGTAGTTTATCGAGTAGTATGCAACAGTACTCTTTCAATAAGCAAAGTTTTCATAGATAAGCAGAAAAACTACAATCATAAGCATAGAGTTCCACTATAAGGCAAGTAGACCTAAGACAAGATTTCCTAATACAATTTGAAACACAATCCTAATCTTCGACATCCTACATCCCGAAGGTCGGCCTAAGATATGCCTAGTTGGTATCCTCGGTTTCTCGCCCTCCTCGAGGTTCCCTACCATTTCTCATCAAAGGCTTAGTGCAAATGACGTTCGTATTCTTTTATGACCGCTGCAAGTGCGACGGCCACGACGAGAGCCCAGTACCAGAAGGTGTTGAGGTGGTTATTCTCGGCGAACCATTGTGGCATGCTTATTGTAAGTACCGCAAAAAACAAGATGAGGGTGAAGAGTTGCAACCATAGGGTTTGGATTGTTATGGTTATTTCGGCTCGCTCAATTTCTCGAAACAAAGCGTCTTCCGGAAATCCTCGTCATCGGGATGTCATGGCTCTGTACGGTAGGATAGGATTTGGAGAGGTTAAGATGGTGAGGGAGATGAAGAGATGGAAGTGGTGGTGGGGTATATATAAGGGACGAAAAAAGGGGTGTTAAGGAGGGAAAAAAAATTTGAAATTTGAAGTTTATATGAATTTTGAAGGTTGAAATTTTTGAAATTTGAAGTTTGGAGGGTGCGGTTTTGCCGCGCCTAAAGCGATTTGTGCTCGGCACTTGGTGCTAGGTTCCGCTCTCGTCCTTTAAGAGGCGTGGGAAAATATTTATCCAAGAACGAGACGCAAAGGTTTACTAACACCAAAAATGTTTTTGAGTTTCTAAGTTCCACATTCAATTCTTGATTTAAGTCATCATCCAATTGTTCTGGAATTCCCAGCTCGGCTGTACTGCTAATTCCGCACCTTACTTCAATCCGAAGATTGTTTTGACAGAATTCCACCCAATTTGGGACGGTAAACTTAAACTCAATTCACGTTTTTGCAACAGGTCAAACTTATCTTATGGTCTACCCATTCTACCCATGGCTGAGGTTTAAACCTAAAGCTCTCTGATACCAAGTTGTAATGCCCCGAATTTTGGGTACGTTAAATAGACAATTTCATTGAAAATTTAAATAGAGTCTGGCTTATTATTACATCATAATTCCCATAATTACACAAAGGGAGGGAAACTAAGGTTCCTAACTACAGCTTCGCTTGCTCTTCCATCCTAGCCAGCTCTTTGGCTCCAAAAGCCTCCAAGGTGTACAGCTCACTCTGTTCATCTACAAGGTCTGACACATTATACTGGCATCGCCACCAATATAATATGTCAGGGTCACCAAAGCTAACACCATTAGCTACAGGAGCTCAATAGAATAATTCAAACACTAACCCATAACTTATAAACAATAGATCATATACAATAGACAATAAAAAAAACACATCCACATTCGCTATTCAAACTATCGTAGGTGTCCATGATTTTCTGGGTTTGTCCTATGCGGCTCATCGTAGACCGTGTCATCGTCTTCATTTATCAAATCAACATTTCCAAAATCGTTTTTAACACACCCAACCTCGGTTCCGCCGTTCCGGGTTCCCGAGTATCCTCACAATGCTTCCGCCGTCCCGGGTTCCCATTGGCACACATTTGCATTGGCTCCTCTCTGCGGATAACCAAGCCATACCTCACCATGGTTCCGCTATTTCAGGTTCCCATGGGAATGCACACAACCTCACAATGATTCCGCTATTTCGGATTCCCATTGGAAACACACACACATTTCACATAATGCCACCAAAACTGGTCATTATGTAGTTTCAAAAATATTTCAAAAACGTTTTCACACACACACCACATAATGCGCTGCCAAGTCCGGCCCCATTGTGGTTTCAAAACTTATCTTGTCTTTAACACACCCTAGGTGTCATATTTCTACTTTCTTGGTTTTTGTGTCTCGTTCTCATGCATAGACTCCGCGGTAGGACTTTCCACATAAGTATTCATAAATCATACATTGTAATCTTTAAACTAAACTAGCAAGATCATCCAACTCTATATTGTTTAGCATGCTTAAATCACAATTTAAAGCATAACTCCACATGTACGGACGCCCTTGGAGTAAAAATTCACTTATGCTTTATCAACAACCACAAGTAATGCAAGCAATTCATGTATACATGCTCATAACCTTCTTAAAGATCAAAATACGAATACTTACATTCAAACGTTAAAATTATTATCCTTCGAAACTCGTTCTTTCTTTCTTTTTGGGAAGTGCAAAATAACATATGCTTTTCTGAAAAGTAAGGTTGATATGTTTAACATACTTCCTTTCCTTTTCATCTTTTTAAGGAAAACACTTTTAATGTTTCTCATGCATCTCAAATATTATAGGTGACAGATAACCTTATATACTTACGACAGATAGCCTTATATAGTTAAAGTAGTGAGTAGAGGTATTCTACATATAATTAGGGATAGGAGTAAGAGTATCCTACCGTTCTTCTTGGTTGTAGTGATGATTACGAAATGTAAGTTGACAATCGGATGGAGTGACTTCCTATGGTAGGCTTCCGGTAGCTTCGGAAGAGAAAGGTTTCTCTCGAAACTAGATCTTGACTAAACTACTTAAACTTTTTGGATCGAAGGGTGGTTGAGGGGCGGTTTAGTGGCGGTCTTGGATGAATTTCTTGAAGAACACAAGAAGAACCCCAAGAACAAGCAAGAACAAAGGAAGAACACAAGTTTTTCTAGAGAGAGAAGTTGCTAGGTTGGAAGATGTGAGTTGAATGGCAAAAATGAGGTGCTATTTATAGCAAAAGTCTTGGTTATTACGCAAGGATAAAATTTTCCCTAACAATTACTGTCCAATGGGTAAAAGGGCAATTATGAAAGATATGACTTTGAAAGACTAGATTTTGTACTATGGATTTGATTTGGATGGATTTTGTGTAATAAAATCAAATCCCATATCTCTCCCTCTCTCTCTCTCTCTCTCCCTCTCTCTCTCGGCCCTCCTCGCTCTCTCTCTCTCTCTCTCTTGTACAATATATATATATATATATATATATATATATATGCAAAGTTAAGAATGGCCAAGTATAAAAGTACAAGGGTACTAGATTTTCAAAAATCAAATATCCCATTAAAGTAATCTAATTAGGCACATGTTATTAAACAAATAGATTATGTACTTTTAGGAAATCTAGGGCTTTATATAATATGGTATATATGTACTCATGTCTAATATTTAAATATGGAAGTAAGTACGAAGTATCAAATTGATTAAAAGGCTATGATTCTTCCATTAAGATAATCATAAAGTACTAGTACTAATGTATTCATCATAGTACTAAAAATCTAGGAATTAGGTTTACCCATATATTTTAATGCATAAAAGCACATGGTAAATCTATGGAGGGATTATTTAAAGAAATCATTGTACTTTGTTGGAAGATTGGTTTTATTACCCATTGGGTAATAATTTCCCTTGCGGTTAATGACCAATGGATAATGGGGGTGATGTGATATCTACTTAAATAATGCCTATTTGTCCTTTAAGCATGTGTATATAAACCTATATATAAGTGTATATATATGAGTACTTTGATATTCTAGCATAAAATATCTTAAATGGAAAATCTAGGATTTCTATGATCCAACGGATAAAAATTTCCCTAACTTTTATTATCCAATGGGTAAAGATCCAAGGAATAAAATAATAAAAGAAAATATAATGATTTTCTAGTTTAGGGTTGGAAAGGTTCATAAGGCTCAAAGATGGTCAAAAAGGTCCATATAGGATTAGGAAATTGTAACTAGATGAATTGGTAGTTTGGCTTCTTCAACTAGTAGGTTAGAAGCTAACTAGACTTGCCAAATAGGGCCTCAAATCAAGAAAAAATAATTTTAAGGACTTAAATCGAATTATAACGGATTATAGAAATTTAAAAGGAATTTTTAAAAGCAAATCTAAGTAATTAAAATAAATTTCAAATATTTAACGAAATTTTTATTTACCAAAAATCGGGGTTGTTACACAATGAGATCTAGTGACCTGGGTATCAGAACATCTCCAATTCAGTACTCTATTTTTACCTCCATTTGAGAATATCAACATAATGTATTTTAATACAAAAGTAATTTTGAAGAAAATCTAACTCTAACCCAATACGAACTTTGGTATTTCAACTCCGTTTTCTTTTTGAAATCTTTCTTCATTCATTTTTTCGCCTCTTTTGTTCTATGCCAAATTGTATACTTTTATTTGGAGTCAGATTATCAGACTGTGGGTTTTCTTTTGCAAAGCCCCAAATTTTGAGACCGTTAATATAGACAATTTTTATTGAAAATCTAAATAGAGTTTGGCTAATTATTACATCATAACCCCATAAGAGCACTTTCATTACATAAAGGAAGAGAAACTAGGATTCCTATCTACAGCTCCACCTGCTCCTCCATCCTAGCCAGTTTCTCGGCTTCGAAAGCCTCTAAAGTGTACAACTCATCCTGATCATCTACAAGCCAGTTTCTCGGCTTCGAAAGCCTTCAAAGTGTATAGCTCATCCTGATCATCTACAAAATCTGACACATTATACCAGCGTCGCCCCCGGTATAATATATCAGGGTCGCCAAAAGTAACACTATGAGCTACAAGAGCTTAGCAAAATAATCTCATACCCGCTAACCCATAAATTACAAACAATAGATCATAGAAATAATATGTCACTCAGGAATTTCAAATAGCACATGCATATTCAATAAAGCACTTAACAATGACACATCCACATTCGTTGTTCAACTGACGTTGGTGTCTGTGATATCTGTGTTTCTCCTACGCGACTCATCGTAGACCATGTCTCATTTTCATTTACCAAATCAACATTTTGAAAAACACTTTTTAAACACGCCACGTTACCAATGAGGCTACTACGTCCGGCTCCATTGGCAACACACAATGGGCTACCAAGTTCGGTCACATTGAGGTTTCAAAAATCCATACATACAAATGGACTACCACGTCGGGCCACATTGTGATTTCAAAACATTTTTCTTTCTTGGCTTCTCTCCACGGATAACCAAGTCACACCTCCAATAAGACTACCAAGTCCGATCCCATTGGTAACACACATCAGACAATGGGCTACCATGTCTGGCCACATTGTGGTTTCAAAACACGTCTTTTCATTAATCACACCCTAGGTGTCATGTTTCTAACTTTCTCAATTTTTGTGTCTCGTTTTCTTGCAATGACTCCACGGCAGAATTTTTCACATAAGTAATCATAAATCATTCATTGTAATCTTGAAATTAAACTAGCAAGATCATCCAACTCTATATTACTTTATCATGCTCATATTTATGGAATCACATTCAAACAATTACCACACTTAAAGCATAGTGTCACATGGATTGACGCATTTGGAGTGGAAACCACTTCTGCTTTATCACACATCAAAACAAGAAATCCTAGTAAACATGTATACATACTCATAACCATCCAAAGATCAAAATACAAATACTTTCAATCAAACCGTTATTTCTTACGTTTCAAAGTCTGTTCTTTCTTTCTTTTTGGGAAGTTCAAAACAACATATGTTTTTCTTGTAATTCAAATCGAGATATTCGACATGATCATATTTCCTTTCGAGATTTTCATAAAGTAAGTTACTAGCTTTTACTTTCTTTCATGTATTTCAAACATACAAACAATCTACCATTTCTACTTATATTTAGAGATAGTGAGTAAGGATAATCTACATGATCATATTTCAGTTCAAAATTTTAGTAAAACAAGTTTGCTAGCTATTTTTAGTACTTTAACTTAACATGCATTTTCAAACATAACAATAACTATAATTTTCTTTTTTACTAGAGAAAGTGAGTAGAGATATTCTACCATTCTTCTTGGCGGTAGGTGCAGCTACAGAAAAAGTACGTCGGCTATCGAACGGAGTGACTTCCTACGGGAAGCTTACGATAATTTCAAAAGAGAAAAGATAAGACTTTCCTTTTTGCTTGAAACTAATTCTTGACTAAACTACTAAACTTTTTGGATCGAGAGGGTGGTCAAGTGGTGGTTTGGTGGCGGCCTTGGATGAGTTCTTGAAGAACTCAAGAAAAACAAAATTCTAGCGAGAGAAGTTGAAAGGTGTGAAGGTGTGAGTTAAATGGCAAGAGGGGGTGCTATTTATAGCGAAATTTTGGACTCTCTCCCTCTCTCTCTCTCTCTCTCTCTCTCTCTCTCTCTCTCTCTCTCTCTCTCCCTCTT
>BPLS01000708.1:849893-861504 GCA_019656275.1 Rhododendron kiyosumense
TCTATTGGCCATGTGTTTGTATATATGTAATGCCCTTAATTTTGGGAATGTTAAATAAACATTTTTAGTAAAAATTTAAATAAAGTCTGGCTCATTATTATATCATAATTCCCATGAGGGTCTTTTATTACACAAGGGAAGGGAAACTAAGGTTCCTAACTACAGCTCCGCCTGCTCCTCCATTCTTGCTAGCTCTTCGGCTCCGAAAGCCTCCAAGGTATACTGTTCACCCTGATTATCTACAAAGTCTGACACATTATACCAGCGTCGCCCCCAGTATAATATGTTAGGGTCACCAAAGGTAACACCATAAGTTACAGGAGCTCAATAGAATAATCCATACCCATTAACCCTTAACTTTCAACAATAGATTATAAAATTAACGATTTCCTCATAGTACGTACATGTTTAACAAAATAGTTAACAATGACACATCCACATTCACTATTCAAACTAATGTTGGTGTCCATGATTTTCTGAGTTCCTCCTACGCAATATTTCGTAGAACGAGTCACTATTTTCACCTTTCCTTTACCAAATCAACATTTTCAAAATCGTTTTTAACACACCCAACCTCGGTTCTACCGTTCCGGTCTCCCGAGTATCCTCGATCACAATCGTTCCGCCATCTCGAGTTCCCATTGGCACACAAAACTTTGCATTAGCTCCTCTCCCAGATAACGAAGCTACACACCCAACCTCAGTTCCGCCATTCCGGTCTCTCGAATATCCTCACAATGGTTCTACCGTCCCGTGTTCCCATTGGCGCGCGCGCGCGCACACACATACTCACACTACACAATGAACTACTACGTCCGGCCACATTGTGGTTTTTAAACCATTTTTCTTTTTCAAATCACATCTTTGCATTAACGACACCCTAGGTGTCATATTTCTATTTTCTCGATTTCTGTGTTTTGTTTTCATGCAAAGACTCCGCGGTAGGAACCTTGTACACTATAATATAAATCATTCATTGTAATCTTGAAACTAAACTAGCAAGATCATCTAACTTTATGTTATCATGCTTATATTATCACGTAGTCATGCTCAAACATTTAGCACACAATATAAAGCATAGTGTCACATGGACGGATACCTTTGCAGTGGATACCACTTATGCTTTATCACACATCAAACAATTAACCCTAGTAATCACATATACATTCTCATAACCATCCTTAAGATCAAAATACGAATACTTTTAATCAAGCATTAAAGTCTTATCTTTCAAACTATGTTATTTCTTTCTTTTGGAGAAGTTCGAAACAACATATGTTTATTTAGAGTAAAAATCGAGTTATTCATCATGCTCGTATTTCTCTTCACGTTTTTAGTAGAACAAGTTTATTAGTTATTTCTTTCATACCATTTCAAACACAAAACGTGAATATAGTTTTCTAGAGTACGGAGAATCTACATATACTAAACCTTATACTTAGAGAAAGTGGTTAGAAGTATTTTACCGTTCTTCTTGGTGGTAGGGTGGCTACGAACAAGTTGGCTATCGGACGGAGTGAGTTCCTACGAAAAGCTTCGGTAGCTTTGAAAGCGAAAAGGTTTCTTTAGAAACTAGTTCTTGACTAACTACTAAATTTTTTTGGATCGAAAGAGTGGTCGAGTGGCGGTTTAGTGGCGGTCTTGGATGAGTTTCTTAAAGAATTTCAAGAAGAACTCAAGAACAAAAAGAACAAAGAACAAACTCAAGAATTCTAGGGAGAGAAGTTGAAAGGTTTCAAGGTGTGAGTTGAATGACATGAGGGGGGGTCCTATTTATAGTAAAATTTTGCCTCCCTTCTCCCTCCTATGTCCGGCCCCCTTCTTTCTCTTTTTCTCCCATGGATTTGTTCCATGGTGTAGTCAAATCACATCTTTAAGCATGTCATGCCTTGTCATCCAATTTTAGGTTCAAAATCTAGGTTATCATGAAGGGTTTTGGTCTTGTCTTGTCCTAGGATGGCTTGCTTGTAAGAAAGAGCAAAATGATTGGCTAAGTTTGTGTTTAAAGAAGCCTAGAAATGGGTTGTCAAATAGTACTTAGGTTGAGTGTGAGGTTGGCTAAAAGAAGTCGCTTGATGAAGTGTACAAAACACAAGCACACACTCACTCTCTCCCTCTCACTCTCTCTCGGCCTCTCTCCCTCTCTCTCTCTCTCTCTCTCTCTCTCTCTCTCTCTCTCAAGTACTAAGAGTGTGTGTGTGTGTGTGTGTGTGTGTGTATATATATGTATAAGCACACTAAAGTACCAAATAGTCCTATTAGGTCTATGAAAGAGGAGGTGATGAGTGGTAAGGCTTCCAATGACAAGAACATTGTCCCTTAGGTAATATTTTTCTAGAAAGTGCATATATGTGTGTATATATATATAGGCATGCTTAAAATAGCCTAAGAGGTATATATACCAATATACATGTATATATAAGTACTTGGGAAATCTAGGAAAGTGACTTTGGTGGGTAACTTAGTTTTAGGACTATTAGTCTTAGGGTTGCATGCATGGCAAGGCTAAGTTTGCTTCTTTTGGAAGCAAAATGATAGCTTCCTATGGTCCATGATTTGTCTTGTCAAATCTATATATTCATTGGCAAATTCTAATATCTATTATCCAAGGCATAAAAATTTCCCTAACAACTATTATTCAATGGGTAGAGGGATAATAATGATAAGTAAGGTTGAGATGACTAGTCATGAGGTATAATGATTACCTCCCTATGTCTAAAAGGTTCACTTAGGGTTGGAGAGATTCATAAGGCTCAAAGATGTTCAAAAAGGTTCATCTAGGGTTAGGAGATTGTAACTAGGTAGTTCGATTCCTCCAACTAATCGGTTGGAAACTAATTCTACTTGTCATGTAGGATTTCTAGCCAAGAAATAAAATTTTAAAGAGCTAAAATCTAATTATGACATATTATTTAAAAAGAAATTTTAAAAGCAATCCAAGTAATTCAAATATTTAACGAATTTTTTTATTTACTGAAAATTTGAATCGTTACACACACACACACACACACACACACACACACATATATATATATATATATAATATACAAAAAATTTCAAGTAAAGACCTTATATGCGGACTTCCCATTTCTTGCCTTTTCCGATCAGATTTCGATGATCCGAGCCTGTCAATGTGTTCAAAATGTGATTTTAAGGGTACCCGCAAGAAATCGGCAAAAAAAATGACTTGAAAAGGCTTGATTTGAGCAGTTTTTATATGAACCGTTCGATAAAAAACAAACAAAAACTGCTCGGATGAAGTCCTTCCCGATCTTTTTTTTCGCTGATTTCACATGGGTACCCTTAAAATCACGTTCTGAATACATTGAGCGGCTCGGATCATCGAAATTTGATTAGAAAAGGGAGGTCCACATTTTATTAAAATAAGGTAGTCCTTATAGGAAGGGGACTATATATATATATATATATATATATATATATATAGACATAAACACACGCACACATATGTGTATTTCGGTACTAAATAGCCCTAATAAGTCTAGGAAGAGGTAATGATTTAAGGAAAAGGCTTTCAAGTGATATCCCATTGACCAATGGTTAAGACTTTCCTAGAAAGTTTATGTATGTGTACATAGACATGATTATGGTAGGCTATTATTTGTGTATATATATATATATATATATATATATATATATATATACACACCTAGGAAAAATCTAGGAAAGTGATCTTTGGAGGGTAATTTGGTTCAAGACTATTATTCTTAGCCTTGCATGCATGGCAAGTCAAAGTATACTACTTTTGAAAGCATAATGATTACATCTCTAGGTCCAAAAGGTTCATAAGGTTCATCTAGGGTTAGGAAAATGTAATTAGATGAAATGATATATAATTAGATTTCTCTAACTAATCCGTTGGAAGCTAGTTCTACTTGCCAAGTAGGATTTCTAGCAAAAAAAAAAATACAATTTTAAGAATTTATTTTACTCACTAGGAAAATATACAAGTGCTTCTATAAGTATATTCGTCTTTTGAAGAAGACTGGATTGTCCGGTGCGAAAAAATATATTTTTATAAGTCTCAAATCTAATTATGATAGATTATTAAAATTAAAAGGAAATTTTACTAAGCAATCTAGGGTTTAAATAAGGATTTTCAAATATTTAACGAGATATTTATTTACTAAAAATCAGAGTTGTTACATCCTTTAAAATTTTTTTTTTTCAATTTCCATCAATAACAATTTTTTTCTTGTCAAGTATCAACACACAGTCGTGCTACAGGTACAGTAAAAGCTGTGCAGCAGCCGCGCAGAGATCGATTTTGCACCCGTCTCGAGTCCAACAAAGATGATCGGAGCCGCTTATTTTGTTCAAAATATTTGTTTTAGGATTCCTGGAAAAAATTATCTCAATCCAATATCGAAAATGGCGTTTACGAATCATTCATCTTTGCTTCAGAATATGCCCTTATCCATATTGGATTGAGATGATTTTTTACAGGATTCCTAAACAAAATAAGCAGCTTCGATCTTTTTTGTGGAACTTGAGACGAGCGCAAAATCGATCTGTGCACGGCTGCTGTACAACCTTTGTTGTACTCATATCAGTACTGATTAGCAAAGTTATGTTCAAACAATCATAATAGAATCAGTGGCGGAGCCAAAATCTGGAATCAGAGGTGCGCAGCACCCACAAGCATCATTATACGTAATACTTCCACACACACAAAAATGTACACACGTGTTGTAAGGGTAGCCAATTGCAATAATCAATAAAAAAAAAACAAAAATGTTCAAAGGTTTTGATTTTTGATCGACATAAAACAACAATAAACTCATCTTGTGCCTATACTCTCTTTTTTTACCCATAGTATAAAGATTTACTAAGGAATCCATCTCGGGGGTCTCACATAAATGATCCAAACAGTTCATTTTGTTTAAAATATTATTTTAAAGATTATTATACTCCATCCGTCCCAAAATAAATGTCTAGTCCACAAAATGAGAACTTAAAAATAGTATGAATTTTCTAAGAAAAATTCAAAATTTTTTCAACAATTTACTATATATCCACGATTTTTTTTTAATTTATGAAAAAAGTTAAATTTTTTTTTGTAGAAAACGTATTATTTTTAAGTCCTCATTTTGCGAACCGTACATTTATTTTGGGATTGAGGTAGTAGAAAATAAGCTCAATTGGATATCTGAAAGGGGTTGGCCGATTCATTAAAGTTTTGGACCCTACGAATTTAAAAACCAAAAATTGAATTAGAAAATCAAGTTCTTACCGATATTTTTTTTTCATGTCCTTACAGATATTTGATTGAGCTGGTTTTTCACGAACACACTTAAAAAACCTTCTTTGAACAAAATAAATTGCTTGGATCATTTATGTGAAATCTTGAAATGGGTCCCACAGATAATCTGTATTGTATCTTCTCGAACTTGAGGTGTCATGTGTCACCTCCCCTCAAGATGGAAACATTAGTTGAAGCTGTATAGATAAACATCGTAGGGTACGTTTAAGTACATCTCATTTTGGTGGTTTAGATGGGTACAAGTCAAAGTTCTTATAAGCCACCTAATTAATGTGCTAATTTTACAATGAATGACATATTGTAGCTAACATTATGTACGTTTGGGGCTTAAATTTAAATGATGGAATCATCAAAGAGTGAAACAGATGAGATCGGTCGTAGTTGGCACAACACCAAATTAAGCTAACTAGTGTAATCTAATCGTAATATACAAGTATATATAGATGAGAGATTTCTAATCATTTGACAACCATGATGAATATAAAATGAACACATAACGGGTGGAGCTACACAGTAAGTGCACTACATTTTGCTCTTTCTTTAATATACTACCAATTATTCATTTGTAATTTTGTAAATCCAATTTATATACCGTATGACTCTACATGCAACAACTAATTAAAATAATAATAGTGCAAGAGTAGTAGAAATTAAAGTTGAAGATAACATGCACCAAAATTAACTTTTCAAAGCACGTCGTATTAAATACTGTAAATCAACTGTGAAACACAGGAAAATGGGCGGCTGCCAATCCATAAAAAGAGGTCGTGAATCTCGACTAGGACCACACCATGGTTACGTTCAATCCCCTTCACTTAATATGACAAGCCGACTATATATATGTATATATATCCAAATTAGACTTTCCCAGATACATATGAACCCCGGCCGGCCCCCTGCAGGCCACTACAATTGCAAACTGATCGCGCGAGTGCAAATATATACAAAGACATATATCATACTCCCATCCATAGAGACTTGAACAAGTGGAAGAGAGAGACCAGCCCGTATTAAAACCTCAAGCTGGCACATGCAGTAACACTACTCAACTGCCGTGTGTGTATATATATACACACCACGGATCCTACGAGGAATCCCTCATTTTGTTAAAATGCGGGACTCTCATTTTCCGATCAAATTTTGAAAATCCGAATCATTCAATGTGTGCAGAACGTGATTTTAAGGGTATTTGTGAGAAATTAGCAAACAAAAATGACCGGGAAGGGCTTCATCTGAGCATTTTTTTTGAACCGTTCAATGAAAAATGCTCGGATGAATCCCTTCCCGGTCATTTTTTTTCGTGATTTCTTGCGGGAACCCTTGAAATCACGTTCTAATCACTTTGAGCGGCTCGGATCATCGAAATTCAATCGGGAAGGGGAATCCCTCATTTTAATAAAATGCGAGATCCCTCACCAGAACCTAACTATAAATATATATATATATATATATATTTATTTATTTATATATATATTTATTTATTTATATATATCCACAGACTTGAAGAAGCCTTTGATCGGGAGTGTGATTTTCACTTTCACGCGCGCACACTATTAATTTCTTTGTTGTCCGAGTATGCAAATTCATACAGATTACGGACTTAATTTGCCTCTATTTTAATTGGACCTGGCTCCCACTAATGGATGGATAGTTAAAAACGAGCAAACCGAGTGCAATACAAAGACATGATATATCTAGTACTGGCAAAGAGACTTGCATTAAAACCTCAAGGTGGACGCGCAGTAGTAGTCGATCGGCTTGAAGAAGGTCTTTGATCAAGGCCGGGTTTAATTTTTACTCAGGTGCTATCAATTTCTTTGTTGGGCACATTCATACAAATTTTGCCTCTGTTGTAATTGGGCCTCCTGCTAATGGATAATGATTGGTCCTCCATAGCTGGTTAGAAGTCAGATACAAACTAATTTATTAAAAGGGGATGGTTCAATGGACACCCTAAAAAAACACCCTAAATCTCAATCTCATAGTTCTCGATCAAATTTTTATGATCTGAACCGTTCAACGTGTGCAGAATGTGATTTTAAGTGTGCCCGTGAGAAATTAGCAAAAAAAATGACCGGAGAAGGCTTGATTTGAACAGTTTTTATTTGAATCGTTCAATAAAAAACTGTTCGAAACTGTTCGGATCAAGCCCTTCCTAGTCATTTTTTTTGCTGGTTTCTCGTGGGTACCCTTAAAATCATATTCTGATCACATTGAGCGGCTCGGATCGTCAAAATTTGATCGGGAACTATGAGGTGTTTTTTTAGGTGTCTCCGGAACCGCCCCGTTATTAAAAAGAAAAAAAAAAAAAGACTAAAAGTAAATCTCCATGATTGCATGTGTAGCACTAAAAATTGAATAGATTTTCTATGAATGTAAATTGATTTCTGCACTTTCTTTTTTATAACCAAGTTTTCTTACTTATATCTTTTTGTCATGTAAATTTACAAAATGAATCTTTCATTTTTTTTACTCTTTCAAACTTGGAAATACAACATTGTAAATTTGCATAACTTCTTTTAAAAAAATCAACTTTTAAATTTATCCTTCTTTTCTGTTAAAAAAAAAAAGTGGGTAAAGAGACGTTGGTATATCTATTCTAATATATCTAGGGAAATGATAATGCCAAAACCGTTTTTGTAGGTGCTAAAATTCAAGTGCATAAAAGTCTTGTACATTGCAAATGGTACAAGCTTTTTGTGCACTAAAATTTTGGCACCAATAAAAATAGTTTTGATACCAACAAAAACGGTTTTGGCATTATTATTTCCCTATATCTATTCTAATATATAAAGGGAGAGCACCCCTCTGGTGTCTCCCTTTTTTGAAGCCATGTCATGTATTTTTCTTTTCCATAATTGCCCTCTTAAAAAAAGAAAAAGCCAATACAAAAGTAACAAAACAATTACTATAACTGTAAGGATATATTTGACATTTTAACACCAAAAAAACTACTGAAAATAGTTGCCACCCATTACATGTCCTCCTACTACATGAACTCCACACATTTCTCTCTTCTTCTCCCCAATTTCTACTAGAAAATTTCCTTTCATGTAGCTTCCATACCTGCAACTTCTGTGAATTGATCTTCTACTCAGGTACCATAATGGCCTTTCCTTTTTTAATTTTTGTTGGTTAATTTCAGTATTTACACTATATCAGTTTGCAATTGCCTCACCAATTGACTCACCTGTCACTTTCATCTCACCTGTTACTTTCTTCCACTTCTGCCTTTTTCAATACCTAATTCAACCTTCATTTTTCTAATTGTTTGAAAAATTATGCTACACATAAAATGGTACAGGGGAAAGGCAACGGTGAGGTCAGGTCAAATTTTGTATTGGCTTCTGTTTTTATTTATTTTTTGCAGAGAATTACAGATTCCTGAACGCAATTTTTGTTCATAAACCAAAAAAAAAAGCATTGAAAGTTGAAACACCTATATTTTTACAAAGGCATGAATTCCCAACTTACAAAAAAAAAAAAAAAAGTATTCATTTTCATGAACTAGAGGCACGCATTGCGTGTGCAAATCGGATTTTGTCAAAATTTGTAAAAATTCGATCGAATATCAAACGGAAAGTTATGTAAAATTAGATAAAATCTGATTTGTATATGTATCACATGTGCCTGGACCTCTAGTATGTTAGTTAAGTTATTAGAATACTACAAAAAGTATCGATACTTTTCCGTCAGTTGAACCCATAACATTCCATCATCCACCTAAGTAGTGGTGCACGGCCAACTCAGTTAGAAGCCGTGGTCTTATTATCATTATTATTACTCCTTATTGGACATGACAGAGTTCAAAATCCAGCAAAAATTAATTGCCACCTGGCCCTATTAAGATAGCCACGTCACAAGAGCATTGTTACTTATACCCAATAGAAAAGCAACTAGTGGTTGGTCAATAACTCGATTGAGAATTAGTGGATTTGTGTTTTTACTGGCATGGGTGCTGCATCCATCATTAGCTAGGTAGCCTAGGAGGATAGGCCACTAAAAATGTTTTATATTATCCTAGCTAGCACTATATGGTGGGAAGATCATTATTCTGGCTTCAATTCTCTATCCCAATCCTATCTAGCTCTATTTTTTAAATAAATAATCCTCTCTCCCAATTCTCTATCTAGCTCTAATATTTTATATTCCTTTTTAAAATTAATCATCGCTTCAAAATTATGCAAATAATTCGAAATCATGAAATTATGAGCATTCTCCAACTAGCTAGAAACACATGAACATGAGACTCTAGAATTATTGAGGCACCATTCGACAAGCCAAGTTTTATTGATCCGTTGTAATATCTACAACTATTCTTGAGAAAATAAGAGTTGATCAAGTGATGATTACATGACAAAAAAGAGAAGTTGGTATGAAGATTTGGGATAGAGAATCCCAATCCCCTCGAGAGTGTTGCAGTTATGATCCCCCTTCTTTTCAAGTCAAACTCAAATAATACTTGTTTGTAATTAGGGATTCTGACGGAAATTGCGCATATCTAGAATTGATGGAGGTTATGAATTGGATTTGGGCTATGAGCAGTTCAGCAGCGGCGGAGATGTCAGGTTCAACCCTTCAATATGCGACGGCACGAGTTCAAGTTGGTGCGGCAGGTCATCTCGAGAGTTGCTCTTACCATACCTTGCCTTTTCCCTTGATCTCTCCATCCACATTCACAAATATGATTGATGGATCCAGCGTTTGGTTCCATGCGACTTTTTATTTTTTTATTGTTTTAGTTTGTTGTTTTTTGTATTTCTAGATTAGTAGTATTCTTTGTTGTAGTTGTACTATTTTTTGTTTTAATATAAATGAGATTTTCTTGCTCGTCGAGAATTAACATAGAGGTTGAAGTCGAAAATGCTAGGGGTACCGACGAAGAGAGTACCGATAACGGATTGCATGTAGGCTCACTTTTGGATACCACACAGATTATCTAAACCGTTCATTAATCTTTAAAAAAATTGAGTAGCCCTGCAAAAAAAAAAAAAAAAAATCAGCTCAATTTGATATTTGTAAGTGGTTGATCCAATTTCAAAGTTCGATACCAAATTCAGGATCCCAAACTCTATAATCTGTATGCAAAAGTTGAAAGATAGGATCAACCACGCGTCTAACTGAGCTTATTTATTGTAATCAGTACTCTACTGTTCAGTACCCAAAGTCAGACTCGGTAGATATTGCTGGTTGTTGAAGCCAGATCATGAGCGCATCAAAAACTGCTTGGATGAAGCAGTTCCGGTCATTTTTTTTTGCTAATTTCTCGCGGGTACCCTTAAAATTACGTTCTGAATACATTAAGCTGCTAGGATCATTGAAATTCTATCGGGCAAGGGAGGTCCTTATTTTACTAAGTTAAGGTGGTACTTAGGAGAAAGAGACTCTATATATATAATAGTTTAGTATTTGTGTCAACTTGGTCCTTGCAGTTTGAATTGACTTGATTTACACTCTGTAATTTTTATTTTGCTCCAACTTGGTCCAATTACTAACTGCCGTTAGACTCCGTTAACCCTAGACACGAATAGGCCCATTTTCTAGGGTTAAAACCGTAATTGTCATTCTCCTCTTACCCTAATAAACCTCTGAACCAAAAGACAAAGTCTCATTGTTCCATTCTTCATTTTTTTTCACAACTTCCATTCTCCATTTGTCACACCTGAGATTTATTTTCGACCGATACGTGTCTCGTTCAACCTCGGGGGAAAGAAGTGAGAGGAATTAGGGCTTGAATAAGTGATCCGATTCCTATGGATTGCGATGTGGTTCTTGAAAAGAAAGGAAAAATGAGGAGTTTTGTGTTCTATAAAATGGGTTTGGATATTTTTGAAAAATGATTGAATTTTAAAAAATGAAGTGGGTTTTATTTTAAAAAGGGACCGAGCTTTCATCAAGCTGCCTACATATCTTCGTGTAAAGGAGAATCAGGTCCGGCCATAGTTCGGCCCACAAAAAGGGTTTAGAAAAAAACTTATAGTCTCTACTGAGCATAGATTTTAGGTGTGCCTGGTCACCTTTTGAATATCGGAAGAATAATTCAAGCATTTTAGAGAAGAAAGAGTTCAGTAATTCACTAGAAAAGGAGCCCATTCGCGTCTGGGGTTAACGGAGTCTAACGACAGTTAGTAATTGGACCAAGTTAGAACAAAATAAAAACTACAGAGTGTAAATCGAGCCAATTCAAACTGCAGGGACTAAATTGACACAAATAATAAACTACAAGGACCATTTCAATTTTTTTCCACATATATATATATATATATTTTCAAGTGAGGGATCCCTCATTTTTTTAAAATGAGGGACTTTCATTTCCCGATCAAATTTTGA
>BPLS01000710.1:0-20532 GCA_019656275.1 Rhododendron kiyosumense
TTGCACCAAGCCGGTCTCGCTTGTTCCTCCGGTCTTCTATGCTGATCTTGTTGCGTATAGGGGCCGGATGTACCATGAGGCCGCCATGGAGTTGCAACCTCAGACTGCTGCTTCATCATCATCAACATCTGCTGCTTTACTGAATGAAGGGTTATACAAAGTGCACCCGGACCTCAAAAACGAAATGTTTTTCGTTTAAGTGAGCCGTCTCTAATCTCCATTCTATTCTCCTTGAGGAGAATAGAAAAAGGAGATTATCTTACTGTTGCCCAAATGCAAGTTCAAATCTCCTTTCCTAAGCGCTTGAAAAGGATGTTTGTGCGTGAATCTAATTGGGTTTTCGTGTCACCAAACTCTTTTTACATGACTCCATACAGGGGTTCATGCATTTCAATCGCGGGTTTTGTGTCTGCGGTTTGTACATGACTCCATGCAGGGGTTCATGTGCTTCAACCGTGGGTTTTGTGTCTCTATGGTTTTTACATGACTCCATACAGGGGTTTGTGTACTTCCTCTGTTTGTCTAGTATTGTCATCATGCGTCTTGTTTCTGTAATAAGAGGTCCTAGTATCTACGATCTCATGGATCTGGTTTGTGTTTGAGGTCTTGTTTTACTGTATTTGGTGTCTTATTTCCTGATCCTTTAAGCCCATGTGGGGCTTTAACATCAGGATAATAGTTCGTGTCTTGGGTTTGTTATGTTGTGTTTTCATGTCTGTCTAGCAAACGATGGAATATTGCTTCCTTATATGTAAAATGTGTATTAAGTTTGTATTGATCCTGTGAGAAATTTCCTGATTAACTTTCATTTCTCTGTGAAGTTTGATTCATTTTACAGGGGTTCAACAGAAGTTCTACACCATGTAGAAGTTCTCTTAAGACAATTTTGATGATTGATATTGTTCTGAGCATTAATTTTGCAGGCCACCTTTAGTTTAATGTACTCCGTAATTGGCTTTTTATGTCGATGCCATTTGTCAGAGTGGTAGGCTTGATGCTCATTTGATAATTTTTTATTACTATTATAAACTCCAATTATCTTCACAAACTACACCAGAATTGGTCAATGTCTCTTAAATTTATAAACTGATTAAGATACAATGTGGCTTAAATGATCGTTTCTGTTTTACTATTATTCTGTAATTTTGTCGGTTTTCTTTTTTGTTTTAAATGATTATTGCGCTTTTCGTTTTTTCAAATTTTCGTTATCCTTTTGAACATTTTATTAGTCACGTCGAGTCACATACAAAACATAATATGTTTTGATTAAAAATTGTAAAATGCTCAAACAATAAAAATAAGCTATTACTTTAGTTCGACCTGAACAAAGTGTTCCAGATCCCTCCAATATCACACGTTTATATATCTCACATCAATATATAGAGGTGCAAGAGCATGGGCATCGTGTGACAATGTACTATGGTAATGAATAATTTGATCTTTCACTATGATATAACGGAGGGACTAAATGAGAAATCTATCGGACGTATGGTATTGTTTTGTTCAACTCCTTGCCAACCACATCTATAGACTTGACCATTTTGCTTCAGAGAATACCTGGTTAATCTTTGATTAACATTTTTAACTAGAGGAGTGGAGAGGAAAAGATAGGAATGAGAGGGGTGAATTATACGAAGATATGCAAATTGCATTAAGATACTAGACAGAGTGAGTAGAGGCAGCCAAGCATCCTTTCAAGATTCTGCAGCTAAACCCATCTTTGGTGCACAAATCAATCCATTATTTTCGATAGGTTGGAAAGACCCCTTAAAGAAGAGGACTTTACTCCAAACCTGCTCCCACCCTTTGAGAGAATGAACAGTAAAAAATTGGCAAAAGTAGAAGCAATTTTATGTTGAATGACTTTATTTCTAGCTCTATGCTATCTCCCTATTGCCCATGTTAAACGAGTAGATGACATCTCTAGTAGATGTTGGAAGATAGGCCGATAGATTCAAGCTTTCTGGCATGAAGGAAAATAGGATTTTGTTGGTGATTATAATGGTTAGAGTTGTGAGCAACAAGGATGATTTTATTGTCATTCCCTCGTCATTGCATAAGGAGGGAAAGAGAGCAACTTAACTGAAGGGGGAATTTTGTATTGTCAGGAAAAGCAAGGGAGGCCAGAGCTATTTCTGAAAAGTGTAGGGGGGTCTTTGCTTTTGTAAGTAAAAGTGGTAGAAATTTACTCGGAAGAAAACAAAAGAAAAAACGCGTTTTAAACTATCAAAGAATTGTCCCTGTCTTAAATTTGAGTAATTCTATTATGATACATTTTTTGCTGATTTTTTATTTTATTTTATGTTGAATATTTATTTCTAGCTCTCTGCTATCTCTCCATTGCCCATGTTGAACGAGTAAATGACATCTCTAGTAGATGTTGGAAGATAGGCCGACAGATTCAAGCTTTCTGGCATGAAGGAAAATAGGATTTTGTTGGTGATTTATAATGGTTAGAGTTGTGAGCAACAAGGATGATTTTATTGCCATTCCCTCGTCAATGGGAGCGCAAGGAGGGAAACAGAGCAACTTAACTGAAGGGGGGATTTGGAATTGTCAGGAAAAGCAAGGGAGGCCAGAGCTATTTCTGAAAAGAGTAGGGAGGTCTCTGCTTTGGTTGAAATTTACCCGTAAGAAAATAAAAGAAAAAACGCGCTTTGATAAAGAAGATGTGGGTGGGCCCAGTCGCCGAATAAAAAGCTTTCCGTACATAACTGCCTTGACCTTATCCCATATTCCTAGTGGGTCACCACCGCGACCCCGGGTCATTGACTGGTGCTGATCCACTGCATCCCTGTTATGTTCTTATGTTTGTACCCACGGTCCCGTTCCGCTAAAAGAAATAAAATGTTTGCTTTTTAAATAAATACTTATTTTTTGAATTAAAATAATATATTATGATATAATGATTCGTCTCGTAAAACAAAAAATAAGTTATATAAAAAAATAAAAACCTTAATGGAACAGGGCCAGATCCATTTTTTACATTAATAATCTGTTTTGATCAATTGAAAAAGATTTTTGGACTGGATCATTTACAAATAACACTAAGTTAAAGAGGGCAGGCATAAGCATATGATTAGAAAAAAAAATTTGAAAAAGAAGAAGATAGGAATAACTAATTTGCTGCAAGAAAATCGATTCATATGCAAAGGGTTCGATTATAAGATTGCAAATGCCCGATCGAGTCGATGTTTTGTATACCTTACATGCTCGATGTGAGCTATAACGTGAACGATACAGATTGCAAACAACGAATGTTCGTAAACACATAGTAATACTCCATAATTTCGAGGCAGTAGAGTTATGCTAGATGATCTTACGAGATAAATGCTCTCCGTTCCTTCTTGGTAAATGCTCTCCATTCCTTCTTGGCTTCTTCCTCTTAACCCACCAGATAGTCTCATCATTTCCTTTTTCTTTGATAGGTCGGTCCCACCCTCCTCTCTACTCCTTTGCAATCGATCATTCTAGATCCCACCAGATCCCTCCCAGTGCACCCTACCTTTCACTGTTCAATACTTTGCGAGAAGTTTTTCGGTGCCGAGCGGGTATTGCCGACGTGGCACCCGCTCGGCACACCCGAGCCGTCCGATACACTTTCGGACGACTCGAATTAAAACACTTTCTCTCTTCTTTTCTCTCTCCAAATCAGAGCCGTCCAAATTCGTATTAGACGGCTCGGATTGCCGAGCGGACACCACGTAGTACCCGCTCGGCACTGAAATTTTTTTCATACTTTGCCCCGACCTTTCACTGTTCAATACTTTGCCCCCACGAAAGCCCATTTTCGTCATTCCAAAACAACACAACACCCCCCCCCCCCCCCCTACCTTTTCGCCCCGTATAAAATCCGCAGCTCCACCCACTTCGCCTACTCGCCCCACAGCAAACTACTAGCAGTGACCACTGAGAGAGAGAGAGAGAAGTAAGTCGTCAGAGAGAGAGAGAGAGAGAGAGAGAAGTAAGTCGTCATTACGTTCTTTGATCAAGTTTCCAAACAATGGATCGAAACAGTGACAACCACCGTGGAACCGGATATGCCGGTCGAGGTCGAGGCCGCGGCCGCAACGGCGGCGGCGGACGGGGTAGGGGTGGTCCGACCCAGTCCGGCGGCCAACAGTGGGTGAATGGTGGTCAAGGTGTGGCTCCCACGTGGGGGCAGTCAATTGAAGTAAATGGAACTGGTGGGTATGGCAGCAGTGGAAGAGGAGGAGGAGGGGGAGTGGGGAGTAGGAGACCTGGTCTTCATACTCAAGCTACTCAAGCTCAGTCTCAAACTCTTCTTCCTGGTATACTTCTTTACTTTAGATCCTTTTTTTTTTTTTTTTGCGCCTTTCCGTGAATGTATTAACCTCTGTTGCTACAATTTTATTTAATGTATGGTGATTTTGAATAGTCAAATGGAATTAAGGGAGAAAAATAGTAAATGGGAAATTGGGATTTTCAGGCCTTTAGATTGAGGAATTTGATAAGAAAAGAAAAGAAAAGGAAAGAAACGATGATTTTAGATTGAAGAATTTGGTGAGATATGTACATGGTTGTTAAATTCTTACGATACAGGATACGTATTTTACGATTCGTATTGTCTCCACCAAAAAACGATACGTACCCCACCCCGTATTCCTTTTTGTATAGAAATCCTATGATACGATAACATGTAAGATATAATAGCGTATCCCGATTCGAAACGTATCTTTCTTGAGAAGAAGTCATACCATATTTTAAGAATTGGAACACAAATGCATTCTAAATCATTTGATCTAATTATGACGGTATCCAAACCATTAAGAGAAAACCAAAATTCGAGGTTCGAATAAAAGAAAGAACATATTTCGATCATGTATTGCATGACTCAAGCACATGAAAGCCTCGTTACGATAGACCCTACTTGGGAGACTTGAAATTTTTCATCCTAAAAGCCTACTTTTCATGCATTAAACACTTATTTTCATATATCCAAAAGATTTTTAGATTATAATTAAGTTTAAATATTATTTTATATTATATTTGTTGAGTCTCCTCCTTACAAGGTCTACCTTATTTTAATAAAATGCGGATCTCCCTTTCCCGATCGAATTTTGATGATCCGAGCCGTTCAATGTGTTTAGAACGTGATTTTAAGGGTACCCGTGAGAAATCAGAAAGAAAAAAAAAAAAGAAAGACTAGGATTGGTTTCATCCGAGCAGTTTTTGTTTGTTTTTTATCTAACGGTTTAAATAAAAACTGCTCAAATCAAGCCCTTCCCGGTCTTTTTTTTGCCGATTTTTCGTGGTTACCCTTAAAATCACGTTCTGAACACATTGAGCGGCTCGGATCATTGAAATCCGATTGGGAAAGGCGAGAAATGGGGAGGTCCGCCTATAAGGTCCTCATTTTAAGGTCTTTACTTAAATATTTCTATATATTTGTTTTTGTTAACGTAGCTTGCGTATCCCGATACGATACATGAAATGAAATAAACGATACACGATCTTTGAAAACATTGAATATGTACAAAACTGATTTGTTTTTCATTGGCTCCTTACCCTTTCGCACCAAATATCACCACAATGGTAGATTTTTGGTGAGACTAGGTGAGAAAGGGCTTCCCTTTTTTATCGCACCCTTTCTTATAATCCAAAATGGCTGGGAAAATGCTTTTTACCCTGGATTTTCACCCAGGTTTAAATTGGTTTTTATGTGCCGGGAATTTTAGATTGGGTTATGTGGACCGAGCAGAGTGTTGATAATGTCTATAGATTTCATTTATCAGGTAAAATTGTGGGTAGGGTTTTTCCTGGTTTGATATGGGTATGAGATTGTTATGAAATTGGTTGTGCACTTGTGCTGGTGGTCTTGCTAAGGTTGTCTTTGGATCATGGATTTCTGGAGAGTTATATGAAGGAAGCTAGAAGTGTGGGAAAAAGAAAGAGAGACATTTTTGTCTATTTGTTTTTTCTTCCCCGTCTTTTTATTTTTATTTTGGGTAAATTCCTCTGCTAATCACACAGCTTAAATGCCTTCTAAAGGGTTGGTTAATTTTTGCTAGAGTTGTTAGTTTAATTTCCTTGATGGGTTTGTGTAATTGGGTGGAAATTCAAATGATTATGCATGCAGAAATGAGGTAATCTATGAATGCGTGCATTTTACAATTTTCTCAGCTTTTTAGGTGTTTTGACTGACTTTAGATTGGGACATGGTCTATTATCTTTAAGAAGTTGCAAGGCAAGTGACAGTGAAAGATTTTGTCACAGGTTTAGGGGTATTGTCTATATGCGCGGTACTTCTGTGCTTCTTCTGCATATATTTGGGATAGATGAGGAATTGTTGGGTTGAAATGATTTGGCAGCTTGAATTAACAGTAGTTTCAATTCTTTAGTGCAAGTGAAATGGTGATGGTAAGCAATTAACAGAGAAATTTGTCTTGTATTTAGCGTACAAATTAGCCGAGCAACCAGGACAAGGAGGATTCCTTGATTATGCCCATTTGATTTCTCACAAAAAGAAAAAGATGAGATCTTTTGAGAATGGTAACAGAAAGTTGGACGCATCCTTTTGAGATTGCCTTGGTTGGCCGTTATGTTACAAGCACATAAACACTAGAACAAATGATATATCTCTTCGGGGAAGGAAAAGAAATCCTCTATTGCTATTGTTAAGTGGGGATGCTCTATTTGCTTTACAAAGATTATATTTATTATAGTAATAAAAAGTGCAAATGTTTGACCAAGTCTTTCTTTTCTCTCTGATTCCAGATATTGAGTCTTTGCAAATTTCTGAAAAGAAGCCTCTACTCGCTCTTTCTGAAACAACAGAGAATAGAATTGTGCCCATAAACCGGCCTGACAAAGGGGGAACAGATGCTGATGGGAAGGTTGGGATCTTGGCCAACCATTTTATAGTGAGTTTCAAGCCTGAGGACACCATATTGCACTATCGTATCGATATTGAGCCACAAATGTCTCGTGGCCCACAACCTACAAAGAACTTTATACCAAAAATGGATCTTCGTCGGATATTGAACAAGCTTTTCTCTGATGACCCCACCCGATTACCAGACCAAAAGACTGCTTATGATGGAATGAAATTCATCTTCAGTACAGTGCAGCTGCCCACTGGGCAGTTTGGTGGGGAAGACATGGAGAATCACCGCTCTCCTATATTCACTATTACATTAGTGAATAAGCTGAGTTATGCCAAGCTGAAGGATTACATAAGTGGAAATCACCGTGATGAACCCCGTGATATTTTGCAAGGAATGGATTTGGTTATGAAGGAGAATCCATCTAGCCAAAGGATCTCTGTTGGTCGAAGCTTCTATTCTAGACAATTCAGGCAATCAGATGACCTGGGATGCGGCATTGCAGCATTTAGAGGCTTCCAACAGAGCCTGAAGCCCACTTCTCAGGGTCTAGCCTTATGTTTGGATCATTCAGCTATGGCATTTTGCAAGCATATGCCTGTCATAGACTTCCTTATGGAACATGTGGGTTTTCAAGAAGTAAATGATGTGGGGAAGAAGAAAAGAGATGTGGCGAAAGCATTAAGAGGGTTGAGTGTCTATGTAACTCATCGCAACACAAAGCAGAAGTTCCCTGTAGCTGGGCTGTCGAAGGATGGTGCTCGAGATATTTCTTTCACTCTTGAAAATCATGAGCCACCAAGGGAAACTGGACTGGTGGAATATTTCTTGGAGAAATATAATAAGGAGATATTGTACGATGATATTCCCTGTTTGGATCTGGGTAGGAGCAATTATGTTCCTGTGGAGTTCTGTACTTTGGTGGAGGGTCAGAGATACCCAAAGGAGAAGTTGAACTGGGAAGATGGAAAGAGGTTGAAAGACATATCAATGCCTTTACCAAGGGAGAGAAAGAGCATTATCTACGAGATGGTCCGGGCTAAGGATGGACCTTGCGGGTACGTTCTTTAACTAAATCTTCAAACTGTCTTCATTAATTAGTGTAAAACACTCAGATATTGTTGTGCCAGTTTTTCTGTAATGGTATTTTAGTATAACATGTTTTGCCTTTTCTTTGATTTTTTATATGAAGGTGTTCTCCGTTCTGTTTTCTTTTTCCATTTTCCATTGTTGTAACAAGACCTGAGCGGGGACCTCTTTTGACCCACTGCAATGACAATGAGGTAAAACCTGGGGTTCAGCAGACCAACACTAATCCCTTCAAGCATTGATTATTTGCCATGAATTCCTTTCTGCATTGCCAGTGGTCCATGGCATGATATCAAGTTTTGAATTTACATTGTGTTTAATTTGTCAATCTTGATTACTTTAGCAACCTGGTTACAAAATTAAAAGATAAAAAAACTTGTGCAAAATCATTGTCTCACAGGTCACAAGGTCCCAATCTACTAGAGGAAGGTTAACAGGACTATTTTGAATGTATAGGAAATGCTTGTTTTTTTTGTTGTGTGGATTTTCCTGTATTTGTGCAACTTGTGTGGTTGCGAATACTATCTTCACACTTCTATACTTGTTCTTTGTGTGCCTTGGTTTTGTATTTGTTTATGAATGACATTAATCCCCCATTCCCCCTTCTTGTTCCCGCAGAAATGTTGTTCGGAATTTTGGAATTGCTGTGGATAAGAACATGACAAGAGTAGGAGGCCGTGTCCTAGCACCACCTACTTTGAAGTTACGTACTCCTGCTGGCATTCCCCATGTCATTAGCGTTGACAGGGAGAGATGCCAGTGGAACCTAACTGGGAAGTCAGTTATGGAAGGCAAGCCACTCAAGTGGTGGGCATTATTAGATTTCAGTGTATTTGACCGTTTTAGGCTGAATTCTGGTCGTTTCATTCAGAAGCTGAGAAAGAAATGCAGTGATCTAGGAATCCCTGTGGAGGAGCCTGTGGTGTGTCGTTTCACCAGCATGCGTGACTTGTCTACCGTTGCTGCAACTCAAGAATTACTCGATGGTGTTGTGAAGGAGGCAAATAGTAAATGCAACGGCCGTTTACAACTTTTTGTCTGCGTAATGTCTGGAAAGCATGACGGCAAAAAGTATCTCAAATGGGTCTCTGAGACAAGGATTGGAATAATGACCCAATGTTGCTTGGTCAAGCTCGCCAACAATCCCAAAGAGAGAGAGAACGACCAGTATCTTTCAAACCTTGCTTTGAAAATCAACGCCAAGCTTGGCGGTAGCAATATGGAACTAGTGGAACGGCTCCCTGGTTTCCCAGGCGAAGAACATGTCATGTTTATAGGTGCTGATGTCAATCACCCTGCAGCAAGAAACACAACATGTCCATCTTTTGCCGGGGTGGTTGCCACAACCAACTGGCCTGCTGTCAGCCGCTATGTTGTCCGGCTTTGTGCCCAGGAGCACCGCAAGGAGCGGATTGTTGATTTTGGGGCTACGTGTTTGGATCTAGTCAACACTTATGCTCGCCTCAACAAAGTCAAGCCGCAGAAAATCGTGGTTTTCCGTGATGGGGTAAGTGAAGGTCAATTTGATATGGTTCTCAACGAAGAGTTACAAGATATGAAGAGCCACATTTACGAGGATGATTATCGCCCAACCATCACTCTCGTTGTCGCCCAGAAGCGTAACCTGACTCGAATGTTTGTTGAGAACGAGAGGGATGGGGGTCGATCTGGAAATGTGCCTCCAGGAACTGTGGTGGACACGAAGATTGTTCATCCCTTCCACTTTGATTTCTATCTCTGCAGCCAGCATGGCGCAATCGGGACGAGCAAGGCAGCGCACTACAATGTCCTCTGGGATGAGCATAACTTCACGTCTGACCAGATACAGAAGCTGGTATACCACCTGTGTTTCACCTCTGCACGTTGCACCAAACCGGTCTCGCTTGTTCCTCCGGTCTTCTATGCTGATCTTGTTGCATTTAGGGGACGGCTGTATCATGACGCGGCCATGGAGTTTCAGCCGCGGTCTGCTGCTTCGCCGTCATCATCATCTGCTGCTTTACTCAATGCGGGGTTCTACAAAGTGCACCCGGACCTCAAAAACGAAATGTTTTTCGTTTGAGGGGGCGGTCTCTAATCTTCCTTTTCTATTCTCTGTTGGGAGATAGATAAAGGAGAAGATTATACTTCCGTTCCACCGTTGGAAACGCCAAACCGCAAGTTCAAATCTCCTTTCCTAAGCGCTGGAGGAGTTTGTGCGTGAATCTAATTGGCTTTTTGTTCGTAAGTGGTCCTAGTATCGAGGATCTTGTTTGTGTTTTGTGAGAGGTCTTGTTTCAGTGTGTTTCGTGTGTCTTATTTTCCTGTTCCTTTTAGGTGCCATGTGGGCTAAAACAAGGTGAATGTCTTGAGTTTCTTATGATGTCTTTGAATGTGTGTCATGGGATGTTATTGCGATCTATGATATGTTAAATAAGTTTGTATCTCTCTCTCTCTCTCTCTCTCTCTCTCTCTCCAGGAATACTATGTATATATGTTCTGTTTTCTTGTGGAAGAGGAGCAGATGTTATTTCGATCTATGATATGTTAAAAGTGAGTTCTTCTGGTTTCGGAATCTGAGTTTCCAAAGTCGTAAAAATCTGTGGAAAGTGGCAATATTTTTTTGAAGCAAACAAATATGCCAAATAATTTCTCAGTGTAGACTTTTTTAAGATCCTCTGTGCCAAATAATCTTTTCCTGTCCCGTATGGCTCTCTTCTTTCCGAAGAGGTATTTCATGTAACAGATATGTATTTTCTCCTCTCACAACGCATTGGCCCCAGAGCAGAATTCGCACCTTCGATGATTGATATAGTGCTTTGTAGCTTATTTTGCTCATCATTTTTATTTTATTGTAATTTGGGGATTTTTTTTTTTCACTGCCGTTTGATACTGTGGTGGTAATCCTGAACTCTTGATCCAATTATCTTTATGAAATACTTTTGCCATAATTGATTATTGCCTTTATCACCTCCAATCTTCCCCTCATTTTGAAGAGTACCTAAATAGAAGTCTCAGAGAAATGTGGATAAACTATCAAAGAATTGTCCCAGTATTAAATTTGAGTAATTCTATTATGATACATTTTTTGCTGATTTTTTATTTTATTTTATCGTCTTTTGGTTGAGATTCTCTATTTCTGTTTTACTATTATTTGCATAACTTTTGTTAGTTTTAGCATTAGGTTTTATTTCTCTTTTTTTTCTAAATTCATCTTGATGGAAAAGCTCAAAGAAGGAAAATTGATGATTAAAAGTTATACTTTAGAGACAAAATTTGAAAATTAGTCCTAGAAGAGCTTTTCCATTTTAATTTTGCATTCTTATTTTTTGGGAGGAGTGAAAACCCATACTTTTTACAATAATTCCTAAAATCAATAACTCAAAATGCAAAAATAATCAGGCTCCATACGGACTCCTAAATCTGTTCACAGTCTCCCCCACATTTTGAAGAGCACCTAAAGAAAAATCTTGAGAAAAATAAATTACCCCAAAATTCATCATTGTCTTAGATATGTAATCTGATTAAGATAGAATTTGGCTTAAATTATCTATTTCTGTTTGTTCTAAGGTTAGGAGAGGTAATTTAACTTAATTCAATTAATTGTGTCAACTAATGATGCCACTGAAAATTGATTAAACTAGACAACTAACCAAAGAAGGTAAGTCCATCTTGCCACATCATTCTTAAACTAGACAACTTTTGTCCACAAGTACTGCTCAGGGAATCTAGTTCTGTTAGCTCCCCAAGCAGATTGAGCAGAATATTGGCCACTAGAAGAAGGCAGCTAGACCACATAATCCTCCTCATCACATATTGGAATTAAAGAAAAGCAGAAGCAGAAGCAATTTTTTTTTTTTTTTTAAAGAAGTCATTCATTCATCATCAACCCATCGGGCAATACAGAGTTCAGAAAATAAACAGGAAAGAACTAAAGCTACCTAAACTTTGATCTTAGGTACCTACTGCCGAAGCAGGCCCGGCGAAATCGCTGATACTTAAGAACCAATCTAGGTTTAGATAACAGAGGATGTACAAGATCCACAGCTCAAACCCTAAAATTAAAGCACTGCTGAAATCTGAAGGCAAGCAACAACAAAATCAACTACAAGCTAACTGCTCTCATGGACAAATCCACAAGGGTCTCCAGCTAAAACTCAGTCGAACTATTGCACAGCCAAACCAACACCACCGAACCACCACAACCCCTGTTACACCACCGAACTACCATTAGCCCCAAACAAACACCAACAAACCACCATCAACGAACCATTCCTCAATAGGCGCCGGATTATTCGCCCACCTCCCGCCGGATCTGGGGGAGACCCAGCCGGAAACCCACTGGATCTGGGGGAAACCCAGACCGGTAACACAACCGGACAAGCCGGGAGACCCGAAAAAATCAGGAAAAAAAACAAAAAAAAGAGAAAGAAAAACCTACTCTGCCCACCTACCTCTGTTATTAACCAATCCGCTGTCGCCGCTACCGCCGCCGTACGCCGGAACTGAAACCACGCCGTCAACCGTCGCTCGCCAAAACCACCACACACCACCTGCTCCAATCAGAACCCGCATCACCAAACACCAAGGATGGGAGACCCGTCACAGGGGTCGGACCACCGAATCCAAAGAGAGGAGGCGAGGGACGAACATGGGGAGAGAAACGGAGGAAGAACGACGAAGGTCAGATCTGAAGGGTGGAGGGGAGGAGGAGAAGGGGGGGGGGGAGAGAGAGAGGTGGAGGAGGAGAAAATGGGGCAGCCCCCACCTCCCTGGAAGAAACCCTAGGTTTGAGTCGCCTCTGTTCTCCTAGAGAGAGGGGAGAACACGGTGTTGCTGCAATCTAACCAACGTTAAAACACTATCGTTCTGAATTTGAAGCAATTTTATGTTGAATGACCCTATTTCTAGCTCTCTGCCATCTCCATTGCCCATGTTGGACAATAGATGAAATCTCTTTGTAGATGTTCGAAGACATGCCGACAGATTCAAGCTTTTTGGCATGAAGGAAAAGAGGATTTTGTTGGTGATTGTAATGGTTAGAGTTGTGAGGAACAAGGATGATTTTATTGTCATTCCCTCGCCAATGGTAAGATTGTAAGAGCATCCGCACGAAAACTCGTTATTCATCACTTTTCATGATAGTGGCAGGTAAACTCCAAAACTTGCTCCACATCGGACTCGTTTCTTTGTCGCCAACATTTGAAAAATGAACAGTTCCTCATTTTTCTTAACGAGCCACTGTTCATGAGTTAAAGAGTATTTTACTAATTTATGGTGTTGTCCCTACTAGGTGTGATAGAAAGTTATGTTGAAGTTTATTAATCGAAAGTTTTTCCTTGCAAAAATATAGTTAAAAATATATTTTTTGAAGTGCTCCAATTTTCAATTTGTTTAAACCGGTGCGAATATCTTATTTTTTTATCATTTTATTCTAAATGGTCATAATTAATCTTTGTCGCTATGGCTCTCATAATCAAGTTTCTGCTTTACAGGATTTCAAATAAAGAGCATATACTTTATTATGAAAGTCTTGAAAACAAAAATTAATTATGATTCTTTAGAATAATATGATAAAAAAATTAAGATTTTTGCACCGGTTTAAATGAATTGAAAAATGGAGCACTTATTTTTTTTGAGGATTGCTTGTGAAAAGTTGTTCGTCATTAAATAACGATTAAAAAATTAAAAAATAACATTTAAATTGAAAAGTATAAGTATAAAGAAATAGTAGTTTAATAAAATAAAGTTAGAATAGAGAGTTTAATGTAGTATATTCTTAAGAAAGTGAGTAGCTAAAATAGAAAAGTGACTTTACAGGTATAATTTAGTCCAAAATTTGTTGAATCCGGTGCGGATGCTCCAAAGAAGGAAATTGGAAAGAGAGCAAAGTGAAGGGGGAATTTTGTGTGTAAGGATAGAAGGGAAGAGAGCAACTTAACTAAAGGGGGAATTTTGTATTGTCAGGAAAAGCAAGGGAGGCCAGAGCTATTTCAGTAAAGAGTAGGGAGGTCTCCGCTTTTGTAAGTAAAAGTAGTTGAAATTTACCCGAAAGAAAACAACGGGAAGAACGCGCCTTGATAAATGAAGATGTGGGGGCCCAGTCGCCCAATAAAAAGCTTTCCGTACATAACTGCCTTGACCTTATCCCATATTCCTAGTGGGTCACCACTCACCACCACGACTCAGGGTCATTGACGGGAGCTGATCCACTGCATCCCTGTTACCATATTCTTACTTATGTTGTACCCACTCTGGCCGGTTCCGCTAAGAAAAATATAAGTGCTTATTTTTTAAATAAGTATTTATTTTTTTGAATTAAAAGTGATGTATTTTGAGAGAATGACATGTCTAAAATGAGTAGTTAAAAGTAAGAATTTTAGCGGAACGAGAGATTGCTCGTTATTTCAACAATCCATTTTTGTAATCCGTTTTGTTCAATTGGCAAGTTTTTTGGACGGGACCATTTACAAATAACACTAGGTTTACGGGGCAGCATAAACATATGATTAGAAAAAGGAGAAGGAGGAGATAGGAATCGCTAATTTGCTTCAAAAAAAATCGATTCGTACTCAAATGTTTTGACCATACGATTGCGAATGACCGATCGAATCGATGTTTTGTACACCTTACATGCTCAATAAAAGCTATCAATAGAACAATATCACGGTTCAAAAAAAAAAATAGAACAATATCAATTGCAAACAACGATTGTTCTTAAACACATAATACTAATTTCGAGACACTAAAACTATGCTAGATGGTCTTACGAGATAAATGCTCTCCATTCCTTGTTGGCTTCTTCCTCTTAACTTCCTTTCCCCACTACTCCCATCATCATTTCCTTTTTCTTTGATTGGTCGGTCGACTCGGTCCCACTCTCCTCTCATACTTTGCAATCGGTCATTCTAGAACCCACCAGATCCCTCCCGGTGCCCCCCTCCTTTCACTGTTCAATACTTTGCCCCCACGAAAGCCCATTTTCGTCATTCCAAACACCACCCCCAACTTTTCGGCCCCTATAAAAATCCTCAATTCCACCCACTTCGCCTACTCACACCACATCATACTTGTACTAGCACTGAGAGAGAGAGAGAGAGAGAGAGAGAGTCGTCATTAGTCCTTTATTTGATCGGGTTTCCAAACAATGGATCAAAACAGTAACAACAATCGTGGAACCGGATATGCCGGTCGAGGCCGTGGCCGCGGCCGCAACGGTGGAGGGGGTAGGGGTGGTCCGACCAAGTCCGGCGGCCAACAGTGGGGGAATGGTTCCGCTGGTCAGATGGGTCCGGGCAGTGGGTCCTACAGGTCAAAAGAGCAGCAGATTGATGGTCAGACGGGTCAGGGTGGTGGGTCTTACAGGCCACAACATACTCAAGCTCTTCTTCCTGGTATACTTCTTTACTTTTTGATAAGATTTTTTTTTTGATAAGTGTATACTTCTTTACTTTAGATCGTTTATTTATTTATTTTTGGCTTCTCGTAAATTTATTAACTTCTGTTTGTACAATTTTACTAAATTGTATGGTGATTTTGAATAGTCAAATGGAATTAAGGAAGAAAAATAGTAAATGGGAAATTGGGATTTTCAGGCCTTTGGATTGAGGGATTTGATATGAAAAGAAAAGGAAGGAAAGGATGATTTTGGATTGAAGAATTTGGTGAGACATGGAGAGAAATGTACAAAACTGATTTAATTTTTATTGGCTCCTTACCTTTCGCACCAAATGTCAATGGTAGATTTTTGGTGAGAGTAGGTGAGAAGGGCTCCCCTTTCTTATCACACCCTTTCTTACCATCCAACATGGCGAAAATGCTTTTTACCCTGAATTTTCACCCAGAAAAAAGAAAAAATTTTATATGGCGGGAATTTCAGATTGGTTAATGTGGGCCGAACACAGTGTTGATCTTGTCTATAGATTTCATTCTCGGGTAAAATTGTGGGTAGGTTATTATTGGTTTGATATGGGTATAAGATTGTTATGAAATTGGTTGTGCACTTGCGCTGGTGGTCTTGCTAAGGTTGTCTTTAGATCTTGGATTTCTGGAGAGTTATATGAAGGAAGCTAGAAGTGTGGGAAAAAGAAAGAGAGAAACTTTTTGTCTTTTTGTTTTTTTTGCTAATCACACAGCTTAAATGCCTTCTAAAAGGGTTGGTTAATTTTTGCTAGTGGTGTTAGTTTAATTTCCTTGATGGTTTCTGTAATTGGGTGGAAATTCAAATGTTAGTTTAATTTGCTTGATGGTTTCTGTAATTGGGTGGAAATTCAAATGATTATGCATGTAGAAATGAGGTGATCTATGAATGTGTGCATTTTACAATCTTCTCAGCTTTTTAGGTGTTTTGCCTGACTTTAGATTGAGACATGGCCTATTATCTTTAAGTAATTCCTGGGCAAGTGACAGTGAAAGATGTTGTCACAGGTTTAGGGGTATTGTCTACATGCGAGGTGCTTCTGTGCTTCTTGTGCGTATATTTGGGATAGATGAGGAATTGCTGGGTTGAAATGATTTGGCAGCTTGAATTAACAGTAGTTACAATTCTGTCGTGCAAGTGAAATGGTGATGATAAGCAATTAACAGAGAAATTTGTCTTGTATTTAGCTTACAAATTACTCCAGGTGAGTAACCAGGACAAGGAGGATTCCCTGATTATGCCCATTCGATTTCTCACAAAAAGAAAAAGATGAGATCTTGTGAGAATGGTAACAGAAAGTTGGACGCGTGCTTTTGAGATTGCCTAGGTTGGCCGTTATGTTACGAGCACATAAACACGTGAACAAATGATATATCTCTTCGGGGAAGGAAAGGAAATCCTCTATTGCTATTGTTAAGTGGGGATGCTCTATTTGTTTTACAAAGATTATATTTATATAGTAATTAAAACATGCAAATGTTTGACGAAGTCTTTCTGTGCTCTCTGATTCCAGATATGGAGTCTTTGCAAGTTTCTGAAAAGAAGCCTCCACTCACTCTTTCTGAAACAACAGAGAATAGAATTGTGCCCATAAACCGGCCTGACAAAGGGGGAACAGACGCTGACAGGAAGGTTTGGCTCTTGGCCAACCATTTTATAGTGAGTTTCAAGCCTGAGGACACCATATTGCACTATCGTATCGATATTGAGCCACAAATGTCTCGTGGCCCACAACCTACAAAGAACTTTATACCAAAAATGGATCTTCGTCGGATATTGAACAAGCTTTTCTCTGATGACCCCACCCGATTACCAGACCAAAAGACTGCTTATGATGGAATGAAATTCATCTTCAGTACAGTGCAGCTGCCCACTGGGCAGTTTGGTGGGGAAGACATGGAGAATCACCGCTCTCCTATATTCACTATTACATTAGTGAATAAGCTGAGTTATGCCAAGCTGAAGGATTACATAAGTGGAAATCACCGTGATGAACCCCGTGATATTTTGCAAGGAATGGATTTGGTTATGAAGGAGAATCCATCTAGCCAAAGGATCTCTGTTGGTCGAAGCTTCTATTCTAGACAATTCAGGCAATCAGATGACCTGGGATGCGGCATTGCAGCATTTAGAGGCTTCCAACAGAGCCTGAAGCCCACTTCTCAGGGTCTAGCCTTATGTTTGGATCATTCAGCTATGGCATTTTGCAAGCATATGCCTGTCATAGACTTCCTTATGGAACATGTGGGTTTTCAAGAAGTAAATGATGTGGGGAAGAAGAAAAGAGATGTGGCGAAAGCATTAAGAGGGTTGAGTGTCTATGTAACTCATCGCAACACAAAGCAGAAGTTCCCTGTAGCTGGGCTGTCGAAGGATGGTGCTCGAGATATTTCTTTCACTCTTGAAAATCATGAGCCACCAAGGGAAACTGGACTGGTGGAATATTTCTTGGAGAAATATAATAAGGAGATATTGTACGATGATATTCCCTGTTTGGATCTGGGTAGGAGCAATTATGTTCCTGTGGAGTTCTGTACTTTGGTGGAGGGTCAGAGATACCCAAAGGAGAAGTTGAACTGGGAAGATGGAAAGAGGTTGAAAGACATATCAATGCCTTTACCAAGGGAGAGAAAGAGGATTATCTACGAGATGGTCCGGGCTAAGGATGGACCTTGCGGGTACGTTCTTTAACTAAATCTTCAAACTGTCTTCATTAATTAGTGTAAAACACTCAGATATTGTTGTGCCAGTTTTTCTGTAATGGTATTTTAGTGTAACATGTTTTGCCTTTTCTTTGATTTTTTATATGAAGGTGTTCTCCGTTCTGTTTTCTTTTTCCATTTTCCATTGTTATAACAAGACCTGAGCGGGGACCTCTTTTGACCCACTGCAATGACAATGAGGTAAAACCTGGGGTTCAGCAGACCAACACTAGTCCCTTCAAGCATTGATTATTTGCCATGAATTCCTTTCTGCATTGCCAGTGGTCCATGGCATGATATCAAGTTTTGAATTTACATTGTGTTTAATTTGTCAATCTTGATTACTTTAGCAACCTGGTTACAAAATTAAAAGATAAAAAAACTTGTGCAAAATCATTGTCTCACAAGTCACAAGGTCCAAATCTACTAGAGGTAGGTTAACAGGACTATTTTGAATGTATAGGAAATGCTTGTTTTTTTTGTTGTGTGAATTTTCCTGTATTTGTGCAACTTGTGTGGTTGCGAATACTATCTTCACACTTCTATACTTGTTCTCTGTGTGCCTTGGTTTTGTATTTGTTTATGAATGACATTAATCCCCCATTCCCCCTTCTTGTTCCCGCAGAAATGTTGTTCGGAATTTTGGAATTGCTGTGGATAAGAACATGACAAGAGTAGGAGGCCGTGTCCTAGCACCACCTACTTTGAAGTTACGTACTCCTGCTGGCATCCCCCATGTCATTAGCGTTGACAGGGAGAGATGCCAGTGGAACCTAACTGGGAAGTCAGTTATGGAAGGCAAGCCACTCAAGTGGTGGGCATTATTAGATTTCAGTGTATTTGACCATTGTAGGCTGAATTCTGGTCGTTTCATTCAGAAGCTGAGAAAGAAATGCAGTGATCTAGGAATCCCTGTGGAGGAGCCTGTGGTGTGTCGTTTCACCAGCATGCGTGACTTGTCTACCGTTGCTGCAACTCAAGAATTACTCGATGGTGTTGTGAAGGAGGCAAATAGTAAATGCAACGGCCGTTTACAACTTTTTGTCTGCGTAATGTCTGGAAAGCATGACGGCAAAAAGTATCTCAAATGGGTCTCTGAGACAAGGATTGGAATAATGACCCAATGTTGCTTGGTCAAGCTCGCCTACAATCCCAAAGAGAGAGAGAACGACCAGTATCTTTCAAACCTTGCTTTGAAAATCAACGCCAAGCTTGGCGGTAGCAATATGGAACTAGTGGAACGGCTCCCTGGTTTCCCAGGCGAAGAACATGTCATGTTTATAGGTGCTGATGTCAATCACCCTGCAGCAAGAAACACAACATGTCCATCTTTTGCCGGGGTGGTTGCCACAACCAACTGGCCTGCTGTCAGCCGCTATGTTGTCCGGCTTTGTGCCCAGGAGCACCGCAAGGAGCGGATTGTTGATTTTGGGGCTACCTGTTTGGATCTAGTCAACACTTATGCTCGCCTCAACAAAGTCAAGCCGCAGAAAATCGTGGTTTTCCGTGATGGGGTAAGTGAAGGTCAATTTGATATGGTTCTCAACGAAGAGTTACAAGATATGAAGAGTGCCATTTACGAGGATGATTATCGTCCAACCATCACTCTCGTTGTCGCCCAGAAGCGTCACCTGACTCGAATGTTTGTTGAGAACGAGAGGGATGGGGGTCGATCTGGAAATGTGCCTCCAGGAACTGTGGTGGACACGAAGATTGTTCATCCCTTCCACTTTGATTTCTATCTCTGCAGCCAGCATGGCGCAATCGGGACGAGCAAGGCAGCGCACTACAATGTCCTCTGGGATGAGCATAACTTTACGTCGGACCAGATACAGAAGCTCGTATACCACCTGTGTTTCACCTCTGCGCGTTGCACCAAACCGGTCTCGCTTGTTCCTCCGGTCTTCTACGCTGATCTTGTTGCGTTTAGGGGACGGCTGTATCATGACGCAGCCATGGAGTTTCAGCCGCGGTCTGCTGCTTCGCCGTCATCATCATCTGCTGCTTTACTCAATGCGGGGTTCTACAAAGTGCACCCGGACCTCAAAAACGAAATGTTTTTCGTTTGAGGGGGCGGTCTCTAATCTTCCTTTTCTATTCTCTAATCTTCCTTTTCTATTCTCTGTTGGGGGATAGATAAAGGAGAAGATTATACTACCGTTCCACCGTTGGAAACGCCAAACCGCAAGTTCAAATCTCCTGCGCCAGAGAAGGAGTTTGTGCGTGAATCTAATTGGCTTTTTGTTCGTCAGTGGTCCTAGTATCGAGGATCTTGTTTGTGTTCTGTGAGATGTCTTGTTTCAGTGTGTTTCGTGTGTCTTATTTTCCTTTTCCTTTCAGCTGCCATGTGGGCTAAAACAAGGTGAATGTCTTGAGTTTCTTATGATGTCTTTGAATGTGTGTCATGGGATGTTATTGCGATCTATGATATGTTAAATAAGTTTGTATCTCTCTCTCTCTCTCTCTCTCTCTCTCTCTCCAGGAATACTATGTATAT
>BPLS01000710.1:20542-40978 GCA_019656275.1 Rhododendron kiyosumense
TTGTTCTGCTTTCTTGTGGAAGAGGAGCAGATGTTATTTCGATCTATGATATGTTAAAAGTGAGTCTTCTTCTGGTTTCGGAATCTGAGTTTCCAAAGTCGTAAAAATCTGTGGAAAGTGGCCCCCTAAAGTCTCAGTGGTGCAAAATGTTTTTTTGAAGCAAACAAAGATGCCAAATAATTTCTCATTGTAGACTTTTTAAAGATCCTCTGTGCCAAATAATCTTTTCCTGTCCCGTATGGCTCTCTTCTTTCCGAATAGGTATTTCATGTAACGGATATGTATTTTCTCTTCTCACCACGCATTGGCCCTGAGCAGAATTCGCACCTTCGATGATTGATATAGTTCTTTGCAGCTTATTTTGCTCATCATTTTTATTTTACTGTAATTTGGGGATTTTTTTTTTCCGCTGCCGTTTGATACTGTGGTGGTAATCCTGAACTCTTGATCCAATTATCTTTATGAAATACTTTTGCCATAATTAATTATTTCCTTTATCACCTCCAATCTCCCCCCTCATTTTGAAGAGTACCTAAATAGAAATCTCAGAGAAATGTGGATAAACTATCAAAGAATTGTCCCTGTCTTAAATTTGAGTAATTCTATTATGATACATTTTTTGCTGATTTTTTTATTTTATTTTATCGTCTTTTGGTTGAGATTCTCTATTTCTGTTTTACTATTTTTTGCGTAACTTTTGTTAGTTTAGCATTAGGTTTTATTTCTCTCTTTTTTGTAAATTCATCTTGATGGAAAAGCTCAAAGAAGGAAAATTAATGATTAAAAGTGTTTATAAACATCACTGACAAAGATCACACAACATATGTAAAAACTTTAATTTTGCTTTAAGTTTGAGAATTTTTATTCCTCTCATTGAGACATAAAAAGTTTTGATTAAACTTATAAAAATTTCAAGCAAATAAAAATAAATTAGTGGTATTAAAATAATCAATGTAGTCCAAACTCTACCTAAACATGAAAAATGTCAGCATATCTATCTCAACAAAACCTAGTCTTGGAATCGATAGAGTCTTGCAGGCTTGTGCTTGTGGTTGGTTTTTATGAATTGCAATATATGTTACGTGATGTGTTCTTAAAAAAACCTCCTCCACCTCTTGCCCTTCCCAAAAAAAGCAAAAAAAAAAAAAAAAAACCGAAGCGACCAATGGAAAATTTGACGACACTGGATAAAAATCATGGTTAATTACTTGTTGCCCCCTTTATCTATACATGTTTTTCACTTTACCCCCTCCTACTATAGAACACTATAACCTATCTCATTTATCTTTCAATTCCTAACATATAAGGCATGCCGTTAGTCTTGGATCCAAAAAATCGTCAAAGGGGCATGTGCATGTCACATGATCTGTAAAAAAGAAAAAATTAAGTGTTCTAATTTTCAATCCGTTTGAATTGGTGCGAATATCTTATTTTTCTGATCATTTTATCCTAAAGGATCATAATTAATTTTTGGCTTTAGGGCTCTCGTTAGTTAGTCCTAAGTGATATTTGCTTCTACTACTTTCTTATGATTAATTAACGGGAGTTCTAAAGTCAAAAATTAATTATAACCCTTTAGAATAAAAATGGTTATAGGAATAAGATCTTCGCACCGATTCAAACGGATTGAAAACTAAAAGCACTTAAGTTTTTTTTTTTTTACGGATCATGTGACATGCACATGCCCCTTTGATGATTTTTTGGATTCCAGACTAACTCCAGGCCTTATGTGTTAGGAATCGGAAGATAAATGGATAAATTGTAGCATTCTATAGTGAGTGGAGGTAAAATGAAAAATATATATAAATAAAGGGGGCAACAAGTAATTAACCATAAAAAATCACTAAATACAAACATTTATCGTCATATCAAAATCTCTCAATCAGTAGAGATGTGACTCCGAATTCATCCGATAGTACCTATTAGCTTCCAAAAAGAGACACGAGGTTAAAGTCTACATAAATACAAGTCGAATCTCTTGGTTATTAATCCGCTAAAATTTGAATCTGGCTTTTCTCCGGTCAATTACAGAGAAATATGTGTAGTTCAATCTGAATCGTTTATTTTGATAATTAATTGTTCAAATTTGCTGAAATTTTTACCCAATCATTAAAAATACCATCCGATGTGACTCCGAATTCATCCGATAGTACCTATTGGCTTCCAAGAAGAGATACGAGATTAAAGTCTACATAAATACAAGTCGAATCTCTTTGGTTATTTACCTGCTAAAATTTGAATTTGGCTTTTCTCCATTCAACTACAGATGAGTATGTGTAATTCAATTTGAATCGTTCATCTTGATAATTAATGGTTCAAATTTGCTGAAATTTTTATCCAACAATTAAAAATACCATCCGACGGTTGCGATCCCGTTCGGTCAGTTGTTTGAAGAAGAGAAAAATTCGCTCACCAGTCATCTTCTTGTTATGCACCTAACCACAGACAATCAATCCTCACGAATACACCGCCTCATTCCCCTCACCTAATCCCTTCTCTCTCTCCTCTTTTCCCATTTCGTGAGGCCTCGAAGTGGCCGGTGGAGAACCTCCGTGAAAGGACCTGTCTTCTTCGTTCGTGGCCGTCGAAGACAAGGGCCATCCTTTCAATCCTTGCCCGGCCGACCAATCCTTGGCTAGACACCAAACCCTAAGGTACGAAACGCTTCTGGAACACTTATATTAGACGCTTATGTAGATTTGTTGTGTATGCGTGCTTGCGTTATGATTAGGACTTGATGGGACTGGAATAGGTTTTAGAGATTTCTATCTTGTTTTCGTCTTCTTCCTCCGTTATTCTCGATGCTCCGAATCGTAATAGCAATATCATAGCGAACTCAACCCTAGGTGTTATTTGTGCGTGGAAGAAGGTGAGAAATAGCTACAGGAATTGGTCTTTGTGTCTAGCGTAGAACATTCGTACTATAAAGTGCTAAATGTTAGGACAGGTGGATTATAATTTGTAGGTAGTGATTGTTTATGTGTGGATCCCTGGAGTATGCTCTGGGATGATCTATTTTATAGGTTCTGTTTAAGGGAACTTTCCTGATGTTTCCTGTGTACTGTTGCTTACCGGAGAAAAAATTGAGTTGAGGATCACAAGGCCGTAGTTTTTGCATTTTGTGATGAGAATCTCGTAAGACACGAATTTCAAAGCATAATGGTGCACTAAGAGTGCACTAGAAGAGATGAACAAAAATTTCAACGACTACGCATCCCATGCCCAAACTAGGATACAACTAGCAAAATTACTATACATCCCTCGAGAACTACAAGAAAATCCAGAGAAATCACTTGTTGTCAAACGGATCCTTGTTGGTCACCCTAGCGAAACCATAGAAATCACAGTCCTACATGTTCTGGCCTTTTAACCAGTGTTCTAAAACAAGGATTTAATCACTGGTGGGGCCTATCCGATGAGGTCTGACTAACAATTAACTGACGATTACTAATTAATAAGCACTGATTAATCCGATTAATTGCTCGAAGGTGGCCGACCGCCCGACTAGCGCCTAGCGACTTTTAGAACATTGCTTTTAACTCATAGTTTGAAAGCATAAGATGCATTTCCTTGCAAACTTTAATTGGTTGCAGGAAGTGCCATAGCCCAAAGTAGTGCAATCAGAAAAGCTACTAGCATAGTCAATGCTTGTTGCCAAGTCTCCTGAATCCTTTCTCACGAGTGTTCAAAACACACCATCTCCTGGACATGTAGTGGACTCCTTGTATTGGGACTAGCCTCTTTCTCATCCAAAGCCTTTAATTTAACTCATACTTTGATTTATGTTGGATTTTTTATTTATTTATAAAAGCTACTACATGCAAATGAGTGTTTGGATTGTACAATCGGAGGAACTTGTTTAAAATCGATGATTATTGAACTACCTGTGAACGTGTAAGGCTGCGACTTAGTATAAAATGCTTTGGAATATGTTGCTTTCATCATTGTCTCGGTGAGGGATTTCAAAGAATTGGTGTCGAAGCCGTAAAAGTAAAAACCATTGTGTTTGTCTATTTCCATGAATAATTTTATTGCTTGGTATGACTGAGATGATTTTAAGGAGATAAGAGAATAACATGATTTCAAAGAAGCTAACATGTTTTGTTGTGTTTGGAGAGAGATGAGAATAAAGAGTTATTAGTAAAAAAAAAAAAAAAAAAAAACCTCCATTTTTTGCTTGATTACTAGAGAAGAAAAATTTTGTAGGCAAGGCTCATTTAGTTGGCATTCAAATTCAATTCCATGAAAAATTCAAGACCCAAACACATCGTATGAGCGCAAGTTTCTTTTCCGTATGGGGTCGTATACTCATGAGTGATTTCAAAAAGGTGGTATTTATTCTCCAAGAAATACATTTTAGGCTGTGGGTCTCACAAGTCTTGGATACATATATCTGCTGGTATCTGATCAGGAGCTAGAAATTTGCTTCTTTCATTATATTTCTTCGTACTCTTGCTGGAAAATTCTATTCTATATCTTGTGATGGTATATACACATATATACATAAATGCTATTTTGATCGCCAGAAGATGATTCTGAATGGATGCTTCTTGGCCACTCCGAGTATTTTCCCGAGCGTATTCAACTCAAAGTCTCATTTCTCGGGTTTATATGGTGGCATCCCTCATCTGCCTCCCCGTGTTTCAAATCAAAGCATTAGGAGTTCATGGAAACCCTTTCAAGGGCTGACATTGCAGTCTTCCATCGGTATGTAGACATGGTTGTCAAGTTGATGCTCTCTCATTTGTTTCATTTAAGTTGCATGTTTCGAAATTAGATCCTGTATTTGTATTTATGTAATCGGAGTGATTTTTGTGGTAAAAAAGCTTAGTTTATTGTACCCAGATTATATGACGTTAGAGAAGGAATATATGGCTTTGGTCCTCACTAAGTGATGTTTTGCTTGGAATTATTTTGGCGCAGGCTTCTTTCAGCCTACATTATCCGGCAATGGTTATATATTTAGGAGGCATGTAATATTGTAGTACTGCATATATCTAGGAGGCATATTGTATGGTAGATTGAAATCGTCGGAATGGGTCTCTTCTGGAACCTTTTTTCATTGGAAGAATAGAACCATAACAACGTGTTTATAGTTACAATAACTACCAACACGGATGATTCTTCCCCAGAAGCTAAATGCGAAAAGAGATGCTTCTGTTTTTTTCTTCTTTTCTTAAGTCATTTATCTTTTTTCCTGGGAATGCTTATGTGGAATATTTCCAATTCACATCGCAGGGAATACTCGTCTTCAGCATCTTGCGGCTGCATCAACACCATTCTTTAGTGGTAATGATTGTAGCTTTGCATGTAGTACGATACCCACAGTTGGTAGGCAGAAGCTGCGGCCTTTTCTGGCACCACCAAGATCTTCCATTGAGATGCCTTGGAGTATTCGTTACCCTGCTTCAAAAGGCGAGAAGGTAAAGTGGTGGTGGAGAACCCTTGCATGTCTCCCATATATCATATCCCTCCGCGATACATGGAAGTATTGGGAGGCAGCGTATCGTCTCTACCCATCCTTGGAGCAATTCGAGTTCTTGACATCCGGATTTTACCGGGCTTTTGACAAGTTGCCAAGATGGTTTGTCATGGTATATTTTACCGCAGCATATCTTGGTGTGGTTAGGAGAAAGGAACTTCCCCACTTCTTGAGGTTCAATACAGTGATGTCCATGCTAATGGAGAATGCCATTCAGATTCTGGAGACGGCGAGCAGTTTCTTTCCATGTGCATTGTTTTTGGGTAGGACCGGTTATCAGCATTTTTGGATTGGTCTTGGAGTTGCCTACATGTTTACAATGTTGGTATGCATGGGGTCCTCCATACTTGGGATGTATGTTGAAGTTCCGCTAGTCAGCGAGGCGGCTTTTATCCATACAAAGATGTAGGATACAAGGATATGGCTTTTCTGGTCAGGCTTTGCTTTTTCTTTCATGGGGAGGTTATTACAAACGACTTTTTCCAGTTAGCACTGAAATTTAAACATTATGAATGAAGTTCAAAATATCAAGTAGGTGTCACTAGGTACGGCTTTTACGTGTGTTTTCATCTCTTTGGTTCTAAGGTTGATTCTCCTTATTGTTTCATATCCTGCTTTTCTAGGTCTTTTGTGCGAGTCAGAAATTGAGAGATTGTTTTGAGTTCGTTGGGTTCAGAAGATTGTATTGAGTTTTGAGTTCAGTTTCTTTTACATTAGGGTTGTGGTGGGGACAAATTCTTAATATGGCAAGAATGTTGTATGTTGTTTGAGAACTGAGTAGTAGTAGTCTAGTTCCAATGAAATTGCGCTTTCTGTTTCTGGGTGATCGAAGAGACAAAGTATCCAACTTTGATTATGCATATGCATGGCTTCTCATTTCTGTATAATTTGTTGCCTAAAGCTGTGAAATTTCGTTGTCTCACTCAACAGGTCTGCCAACTTAGCTGGAGGTAAGAATTTTTTGTCCTAAAATAAAAGAATGAGATCATTGGTCATTCAAAGATGTTTCAGAAATCCTGTCCAAGAAAAAAGATATTTCAAAGTTGGGGTTATCCACTTTTTTTTCTGTATCTTCTTCTCCATCCCTCTCTTCTCCATGTTTTCTTCCACTCTTTTATCCCTGTCTATATTCTCCAGATTTCTCCTCGCTATGGAAGGTGAGCACACACTTCAATGTGGGACTATTATCCCTTTTGACTTGAGGAGGCAGTTTTTTTGGTTTTCTGGGTGATGGGGTTTTGAATTTTTGGTTTTCTGGGTGATGGGGTTTTGAATTCTAGATAGTTTTTCAACGTGGGTGGCTAGAGATAAGAGTGTTTCACTTTTCCATCCTTCAGGAATATAAAAAGTCTGACAAAATGACAAAAAGAGGAGACGCCAAATTCGTGATCTCCCTTTTCGTATTTGAAATAGATTTTTCTATCTATCCTACCACGTCTCATCTACTATCACTGTTATATTCCGTTACCACAATTCGCAAGTTTTTCTATTCAAATAGAGAGAGTAATTATCACTCTTCCAAAATAGACACCCAATTATGTCTGTTCCTATTTGGTTTTTTCTCCATTTTGGGCGTTTAGTGGTGCCGTGCGGTGGTTATGGCCTTCTGTTGTAGTGTATGGGTTCATCCCATCAACTTAAATAAAAGTGAGTCTACCAAACCAAGCAGTCAAGATAAGTTTCCAAGTTTTTGTCAAGACGTGTAGAATTTTCAAAGGTAGGGCCAAAATAAACAGCAATCAAGCGCCGCCAGTTAATTACTTCACCAGACCTGCCTTTACTTTTACAATCATTCAACCTTCACACTCACTTACACATTCATACTCACAATAGGGGTAGAGTCCGCACACACTATATACTTAGTATGTGTAGGACCCACCCCTATTATGTAAGTGGATGTGTAAATAGGTGTGGAGTTAAAATTTTCGTTACTTTTATGTGGGTGTCTAGAACTCAACTAATTACGATACGTGTAGAGTGTGTTTCAGTAACTAAAATAAATGTGATGTATTATGAGAGAATGATCTGTCTCGTAAAACGAAAAATGAGTACTTATAAAATAAGAACCTTAGCGGAATGGGGCCGTAGTCTCTTGTCTCGCAATTATTAAGTAATTAATGAATTGAAAGTAGCAACTAATATTCGCGCATTTGAAGGTTGAGGAATGGACCGATAGTTATATGTCATTTTCCCGCGATACTATTCAAGGTATGTTTGTCTAGAATTTAAGCAAGCGTTGGAGGACTGTCATAGTGTCATGATATAATCTTGAGAAGGATATTTAAACAAAACATTCATGATATATGTCCCGGTTCAAATAACATATCACATAGTAGATATGATTACCAAAGTATTGCTCGATGTACTTTAAGGAAAGTTTTAGCGTTTATATATGGTTCTTCAACACTTATATTTATCTATGAAGTACCAACACATCTAAATAGTTGTATTTCACGCACCAGAAATTTGTAGGACACGTCAAGTGACATGTCCGATCGTTATCGTCAAATTTAAGTAGGACACATCTACGATACATCGGGAAAGCTGTATCACTTTCTCCTACGAAAAAAGAGAGGATATTTTCAAGGATTAAAAGTTGTAGTAGTAATTAAACTTGTCACTTGTGTCTCGTGAATCTTTCTAATGGATAAATCTTTCTAATGGATCATCTCTCAATCATACTCCTATATGGAAGTAATGGCAGTTTTAATTTTAGAGAAAATCTTCTTTACGGAGTTGCTGTAAAAAAGTGTTTACAACACTGAATCGTGACCGTCCAAAATATTTTTTGGACGGTCAAGATATTAATGAAACTTTTTCAGGAAAGAGTTAATTGTGACTGGTTATAATTGAAAACGAATCTCAGCCATTGATTGCGCGAATAGACAACTGACATTGCGCTACTCTGTAAACAGGTTATTCACGAAGTCTCCGTGAAAAAGACTCTCTCTTAATTTTATATGATACTTGTGGATGAAAAATAGGCACACATGTATTTTATACCGTGCCCCGCCCCATTAATTTATAATAATTGCACCAAACAAACATATTTGTGTCCGTATCCGTGTTCGTGTGTTCGTGTTCACACGCCTTATATGTTTTTCTATCCTTGTGTGTATATATAGCCTATAGCCTTTGTGGATCAGGATGCTTCACACAAAAACTAAGTCCATTATTCCCCACACAAGAACAAGATATATGGCCTCAAACAGAATCATCACCGTCAGCACATCGCCGAAAGAGAGCGGCGGCACCGGAGATGCAGCCAATTTGGCCAAGGGTCAATGCGTTTGTTCACCCACGACGCACCAAGGTTCGTTCAGGTGCAGATTTCACAGAGCTTCTGACTCAACCACTACTACTACTCCATACTTCAAGCGATCCAAATCCACCCCTAGTTCTAACCACCCAGTCACTGCTCTCTCTCCCAAATCCGTTGAGTCTACATAAGCAACACCTCTCTCTCTCTCTCTCTCTCTCTCTCTCTCTCTCTCTCTCTCTCTCCATATATATATATATATATATATATATGTACAAATGAATCTGTCTCTTCAACTTTGTGAGTGAAGAAGTGTTGGGTCTCTGTATTGCTCTGTTTTTTTAATGGGGGGCTTGGTTTGATGATTTATGATAAGCAAAAAAAATAAGATGTGTGCTCTCTAATTAGGATATGTTTGGATGCTGAATTTATGAATGGATTTCGATGTTGTTTTGATCGAGGTACCGATGTAGACAAGTTCAAATCAATTGATGGATTCAACTTAACTAGTAAAGTTAGATGTTTGCCGGTGCCGGGGATGTTGTAGGGCGGGGTGCCCTATAGGCCTTGTAGGGCTCATCCGGGCCGTCCATCTTGACAATGGACGGCTCGGATTTTGATCCCAATAATGAACGGCTCGGATTAATAGGAGTATAGATTAAATCCGAACCGTCGATGCCAAAATGAACGGCTGGATCGGCAGTCCTACACGCCCTGCACGACAGCCGCGCTGCAGGAACTTCGAATGAGAACCTTTTGATGGATTATATATCTGTTGTAATTATCTAGGATGTTTTACACTATATACGAAGGTCGAAGAGGAATTTGTGTTAAAGACAGTTCAAGTAAAGCAGAGGCAAAAGAGGAAATTATTAGCTTTCATAGACCTCTGTAATTTTGGGCTGTCAATATTATACCAAAGCACTACAATCACCATTTTTGTAATTTTAAAGATAGATAATGGTGTTCTTGTGTCCAATTACTTGTTGTACCGAACCTCACTCTCTTAAGAGGTCAGATAAGGCACATGACGCCAATCACGAGAGTCAAAATGAGATTTATCAAAAATGTATAGGGACACAATTTTGAACACAACCGTATTCGAAGTCGTTTAATGTACATCGGACCACATGCATCAAACAGTTTGGACACAGTTACGTCCGAAATTTTGTTTTAAAGATGTGTTCATAACATTACTTTTTTTTCTTTTTCTAATCGCCGTATCTCTGTTAATTTATCCCTTACAAGATGGTGGGATTAGATGAAATCATAGCCTTCTAAATCAGTGACTCACGTATATCTCCTTTGTTTGACCTCTTCTTTTCTTATGGACCCTAGAATTGGATGTGATGAGTTTTGAAAGGCCAAGAATCGTTTGGATGGAATCATATTTTGCCCATAACATTAGGTGAGACAGAGAGCTATGGGACTCCATACATGAAAATAGTTTCCATGTTCTGATTGTGATATTTGCAGAGAGAATAAATTGACCACTCGAAAATATTTTCATCACACCCTTATCTGCAATCATCAAAGGAAATGGGTTTTTTTTGTCACAATCAGAGGGAAAGGTTAGAGTCACACCGGAATTCACATTTGTCAGCGTGCCAACTGATTATTACACCGCAACCTCACAGCACTTCTTGAAGTTATCCAAGTTATAGAATTTGCGTGTGTAGGTAGGAAAGCGAGCGTAAAAGCGTCTTTGAAACACATATCAAACTAGTAGAAATTGCGAGAACGAAAATTGAGGATTGGAAATGAAAACGCAGGACGTTTTTGAAGAATTATATGACTAAGGTTACTATAGAACCACCGGGCCAACTGCCCTGGTAAAACTGATTAATTGAACCAACCCAGATCTGTTATTGGACCTCTCTCTGTGACGGACATCAGGCAGAGAAGTACTGCATGCACGCACGAATACAACCACCGCCCATATGTGCTAGAATCCAAAACACAAAAAGTACTTTACCCTACAAAATGACTAGGAACAACCTCAGCACTGTTTTGTCACTTTCCAAACCCAATCAGCCCCCTTCAAATCAAAGTTCAAAGTCTAATCTCGCACCCACTTGACGGATAGTAGGGGTGTGCACGGGTCGAGTTGGACCCTGAACCCAACATGTCGGGTAAGAAATTTTTTTAGACCCGCAAACCAAACTGAATGGGGGTAGAAACCGATTCGTCGGGTCGGGTCGGGTCCAACCATAAACCGAATTGATCTTCATGAATTGGTCGGTTTTGGTCGGGTAAGAAACACAGAACCCCGAACCCCGACCCGAAATCTTATTTTTAACAGAAATTAAACCCGTACCTGTCCGAACCACATATTCGGCCCCGCTCGAAACCCTTCGCGTCGGGTCCATGGGTGAGCGGGGTTTTTGCACAGGCCTAATGGAGAGGTTATACAATAGTATCGGGACACCGTCACGTGACACCCCAATGCATTTCTGTAGAGTCCGTATATTTTCCACTTGATGCCAAGTTAATAGAGAAAGTTATGAACTCAAATACCAACATGACAGATTACTAACACTTGTCATTTCCGCGTCGTGTCAAAACTTTTATGAGCTCAAGTGAACTCCCATTAAAAACAAATTACCCCTATAATATAAGAAGTCAAATTATTCTCCGGCCAGAAGAACCTTGCTGAACCAAAGAAATGGAGACCCTGTTGACAGAATAGGGTTAAAAGTTGAGGGAAAGAGAGATGGTCCTTTCATAGCTTATAAGCATCACAGGAACTGATTGTTTGCATGGGGGGCCACCACATATAATCAAAATCACCACCATGCTAACTTATTAGGCCCCCATGGCTAGGCAAGTGATGTGTGAGTGACTCAGATTTCTCAGAAAAACCTCAGCAGCTTAAAGAACAAACCAATAGAAAGAAACACCTCATTACAGCTTTCAAGAAAAGCATACCTTCCCTGGGAATCTGATCTCAAAAGCTCTTTATGCCCAACTTTACTTAGCCACCTCTCCTTACCTATATAATGTGAAAACATACATATTCTTTTCTCTTCAAGCCACTCCTCTAATTCCATCACAGCCCAGGAATAAAAGGGAGAACAGGGAGGAGGGGATTGGGGAAGGAAGAGAAGAAAAAGATGTGCTACACGGGTTTTCCTCCGATAAGCCGAAGGAAATTGGCATGGGGCCGCAGATGGAATGTTCTGGAGAGGACACCAGTGGTTCAGAGGGAGATAGCAACCAGGCAACAACCAAGAGTGGCGGTTGAAGCAGCGGCACAGGGTGGTGGTCAGGTGAAGCAGTGCGTGTGTTCACCCACAAGGCATCCAGGGTCGTTCCGGTGCAGGCATCATCATGGTGAATACGTCTGGCGTGGCGGCGGTAACTAATACAAGCTGCAACCTGTAGTAATTTAGTAAACATATCATTTGAAGCTTTGTTTAAGAGAAGTGTAACATGTTTTTTCAATGTCTGCACTTCCTTCTTTGATGGTTTTACTGGCCTGGATGGAATATTTAGTTTGATAGTTCCTCTCCCTCTCTCTTTCCCCAGGAAACCTTCTCTCGATCCAACTTAGGATACAAATATTGAGACCTCTAAATTCCTCATTTTGGGAGAAATTCAAGTGTAGATGCAACTACATGCCAATTAGATGAGGGGCCAAAAGACTTGCTCTAAATAACAGAATTTTGCCTCTCAGTTATTGGAAAATAAAGCATAACGCCGAGAAAGGGCAGAACTCCACTCGCTACTAATTACCCAACAATTTTCAAAATGAACAGTAACTTTATTGAAATATCGTGTTCTACGATATCTAGATCATACAGATACATTGGCGCATTCCTTTTTGAAATATCTTGATAAATCACGCCATCGTACTTGTGGCCGATACGCATCATCGACCAATGAGCAAGTTGGCCCCAGATAGTGCACAGTCAAGTTCGCCAACTATAACCCATGCTTCTGCTTCGTCTGGATATCTGCAGTGCTTTTCAGGCTCCTCCCATAGCTACAACAGCTACTGCAAAAATTAAACACCGGTCTTTAGATTAATAGAGACAGCTAACTGTTGCGGGCCTGTGGCCACCCTTTCTCCCCAGTGAAATGAAGCACTTCTATTATGTCCTTGAGTTAGCTAAAGAATGTAAATAATAATTGCTGAGACCAACATCCGATTCCCATTGTATGTCATTAGGTTTAAAGCACATTGCACCAGAGGTCACTCCGTGGCATGTTCAAGCATGCCTAGCATTTAAGTTAGATGAAGTTTTTTTTTTTGATAGGCAAGTTAGATGAAGTTAGTGAACTAGGAAAATGGTTAACAAGGCCTTAGTAAATGTGAAACCCAAATTACGACATACCAAGCTAAGCAAATGAATTGGATTATTTCCGGCTATGAAATGGGGAGGAAGGGATCATGTCTACCAACTACACGCACTTAAAAAGCATATACAAAGGGGTGCAAAGAGATAAAATCCCAAGAAAAAAAAAAAACTGAAGAAAAAGATACTCACCTCTGGGTAGCAATCTTGATGGGTAACTGTCTGGTTTTTTGTACTTACATATACTTCACAAGATACTCTTGCCTGGTGAAAATTTCAAGAAAACCGAATAAATGCATTGAGGTAGAAGGTCTAACTTCTGGTGCAGGCAGAAGAGAAATCTCGAACATATGAACAAGTACTTGGAATCGCCAAAAAACAGATGGAAGACAGACAAGGACCCTCAATGTAGCATACCATTTTAAGGCTAACAAAATGGGAGAACGGGAATAATAAAAGCACGTTCGTGCGCATATGTAGTACTGGTAAAAGAAAATGAAAAGTCACGATAGCTTAATCAGAGCCCAGCACACACCAACTTGTTTTGCTTATCAGGATTGTCCTTAAAAAATCCATGTCTTCGAATCTATGTTTTATGTGACACATATCAGAAACTATGCACTTATGAACAGCTATTTGATGGTGGCTGCATCGCTACAGAGACTATGCATCCTAATAAGATCTCAGGGTTCATCTGCATACCCATTTGCAATTACCTTACCCTCGACCAGAACACATATTTTTTGTTCATAAATGTTTGCAACGGGTTTATGGTAAAGCGCAACATAAAGCAACACTGCTACGAATCAACAGATGACCAATCAATACAAACATAGTGAACTAATCCAGCTGCTAAACCCCACCTCCCCCCTCCCAAATAGCTTTCATCAATGGGTTGCACTTAAAATTCAGCATTGTTTCATCATCCCTAACTCGAAGAGAAACACCACAAGAACCAACAAATCCGTACAACCATAACTCTGCAGTAAGCAACTCCCTCTCCTTTTCAAAACCCTAATTTCCTCATCCCCACATGTCCAGGGGCGGCTCCACCACCGGGGGTGCTATAGTGCACCTCCTGCACTACACGTGTAGTGTAGTGCAGCCAATCCAGCCGTCCATCTCGGGTCTCGGCAATGACCGGCTCAGATTTTCATCCAAATAATGGACGGGTAGGATTTGTAGAAGCTCGGATTATATCCAACAATTTATTGTCAAGATCGATGGCCCGTGTGCGCCCTACAGGATGCCTTGTAGGGTCTTACACCACAGGATTTTTCAATCCGTCTTTAAATGCTTCGCTGAGTTCAAAAAAATGCACTAAAATTCTGTATATTTTCTATAAAATTTGATTTTTTATAATATTGTCTGCATTTGATCATTCATACAATTCACTTGAATTCGTTACTAAGTAGATCAATAGCTCAATAAAAACAACTAAACCAGGCCCGCTAAGTTTTCAACCAAAATAAATTTTACTCCCTCCGTCACATTTTGATAGCCCCTACTAAAACACTGTTCAATTTTTGGATAAAAAATTAAAAAGTACTTTATTTTTTGATCTCAAAATTGCACGTTTCTTTTCGTAGGATACTATGGGGACGAAGTGTGTACACACTGTTTTGTATACAAAAAATTTCTCACTATCACGGCTGAGATAAAATCCTGACTAAATTGAAATCGAAACAACGAACGAATTCGCATACCTTGATCGGAACATCAACGAAGAAGATCCCAACCGTTCCCTTGACCACCGAATCCGTATCAAAAGGAATCAAACCCCTAGCCAAATCCTCAACCAAATAAACCACATCATGAACCACTTCCAATCCGTCAAGCACAAGCGTAGCATTAACATACGACGATCCCCTAGCCCTAATCTCCCCGCCATCCGACGTCACAAACCCCAGCTCTCGCCCACGGTACCCGACGGACACGACGAGGGACGAGTATCGGAGAGAGAAGAAGTCGCGGTTGAAGACTCGTAGGGTCAGAGAGAGAGAGACGGAGAGAGAGAGGCGAGGGGAGGTGACGACTTGGATTTTGTTGAGGCGGAGGCGGGAGAGGGTGAGGGTCGGGTCGGAGGGGTAGACGAGGACGGCGGCGGCGGAGAGGAAGAGGAGGGCGGCGGCGGCGAGGGCAAGGCAGCGGCGGAGGGAGCGGTTGTTGCGGGTGTGAAAGGGGTAGAGGGGTAAGACGACGTAGTTTTGGGGTTGGGGGGTGGTGGGGTTTGCGGGCATGGGCGCGTAGAAGTCTTCGTGCTTCGTCGTCATGTTTCGTTTTGTGTTTCCTTTTAGACAGACCTTAAAAAAGTCTCTAGTCATAAGGTTGGGGGAAAATACTAGTCTGAGTCATACTTTAGGTATAATTCCAAAATTACCCCCACAACTTTCACCCAAATGTCCCCTTCCTCCCATTAGGATTTTCATCACCCTCGTGCGGCAGCAGGAAGGGAAGGTTTTGCCCTTGATGAGTGTTTCCTTCGTCTATAGTGATAATTTTTTTTTCATTTTCAATAACTCTTCTTTAACTCTCTTAATCTCAGATCTGAGAGTTTGTTCGCGCTACTTCCTCTTTTCTGTTCTATTGGCTTCCCCTTCATCACTAAAATGGTGGTTCAGATCCCGACAGTAGTGGTGGTGGTGGTGGTTTTCTGACAAATGAAGATGGTGGCAGCGACGATTCCAATAACAAATCAGATCGATTGGCTTGTCAACCTCGTTACAATTGTTGTTTGGGTTTTGAATAAGTGTGATTTTTTTTTTTTTTTTGGGTAGGAGTGCAAATGGGGTGGCCCATTCTTTGGCTATTAGGAGAGGTGGTTGTGGTTTGTTTATGGCTTTCTAGTCTTTTGATTAAGGACGAAGCTACTTCTAAGTGATTATCTGTTGTACCTATGTTTTCTTCAACGGAGCTATAACTGTTTTGATTAAAAACAAAATTAAAAAAATTAACCAACTGAACTAATGCAATTTGATGCCAACTTACCAGTCAAAACTCAAAACTAATGCAATTTGAAAAGGAGGAGTATTATATTTCTAGGGTTGAAGAAAAAGGCCGGTTCTTGTTGGAAGTTTTGCTTCCAAGAAATGCAGGATCCCAAATAGTCACTTTCAAGTAGAAACGGTGCAATCCAAGTTGATGCCACAACTCATTGTGGCCCAACTCCAACGAATGACATCCATATTAGTGTTAACCTTTAATAACTTAGATGTCCGAAACAGCTTACTTGCATCTCTACAATTCTTTATCTCATATTCTTTGTTTCGATAGTTCTGTATTCTCATCGTATGTCATATAATTTACTACGATCGATAAGTCACAAGACAGAAATTCAGACAACGAGAAGGAGAGAGTATCGTGCATGAACGGTGTAATCGAATCTTTAGTTTAAAACCGTTTCACGTTATCACATTCATACGGTACTAGTAATTGATTTGTCCACGTTGATAACCAAAAAAAAAAAGAGCTTTCTCCACACCGAGAGAGGTCAGAATGGTGTGCACCCCTGCCGCCACCACATTAGATTGGTCCACGACCATGTTTGATAGGTGTACCTAATTTCAGTTAAATAATGTTGATTTGGATCTTCATGAGAAGTTATGGATTTGGATTTTAGAAAGTGATCAATGGTGAAGATGTGGATTTGAATTTTATACGGATTAATGCTCAAGCATAATCTATACTTTTCTTCTCTTTGTTTAGATTCGGCAATCATGCATATGACATGTTCTAGTTTATTTGTTCAATTTTGAAAACGAAATTTTTTAAGAGAACATAAAATACAAATAACACCGTGTCGTGTGGGACTCACTTCGGAGTCTTACGTAAATGATCAAAGCTGTTCAATTTGTTTAAAATATATATTTGTTAATAACCTTATAAAAAACAATTCAGTCAGATATGAGTAATATTTTGATAAGCTCAATTATTATTTGCTCAATTTTTGGACAGAAGAGAAGATAGTAGAAGATATAGATTACAATCCGCATGAAAAGATGAATTTAAGTTTTAATTAAAGATTATTCTAATATCCGCCTAAATGATATATGATAATACGTAAAATGTGTATCGATATTTGTGAAAGTCTAAAAATATCTGTGAGAAATGCATTGATACCCAAACTTTGAAATTATGTGTATGTTATCCTCTGTCTAGTAGGCGTAAGTTAGCAAAATTGGAGTAGTACTGCTATAGGTGCCGATGGGTATCGTATAGATGGCGTACTGATAGCCACATGGGGCCATTACGGGTCCCGCATGGAAAATTCGAGTCGTTCAATAATTTTTTAACAAAAAACCAAATGGGTGGCATAGGAAATCAACTCAATCCGATATGTGTAGGTGTTCAATCGAAGCTTCTCATTTTTCATCCAATCTTCCCATTTTTCTCTATTTTTACAAAATAGAAAGATTGGATCGAGCACTTATACATATCGGATTGAGCTGATTTTTCACAATGCCTGCTCAATTTTTTTTAAAAAATTATTAAACGACTCGGATTTTCCATGAGAGTCCTGTAGTGGGCCCTGTATGGCCGTCGGTCCTCATATATTTTTCGAGCAAAACTGTTTAATTAAAACCTCATCATTGACCACTTGATTAGGTGATTCATTGGCTTCTAGAACAAAATGCGTCACACGGATGAGACACTTCAAAGTTCAAACCCCCTAACTTTTCAACACGCACGCGCTGACGCGACATCCCAATGTCTCATGTTTCCACGAGGACCACGACCCCCTCCCTCTCTCTCTCTCTCTCTCTCTCTCTCTCTCTCTCTCTTCCGCGTCAAATTTCGTGTCCCGACCCAATTCAGCCGCCCTTCAAATTTGAACCCAAATCGAAGCACAAACCAAACTCCTCTCTTTAACAACGCGTACCTTCCACCCCACTTCTCCCCACTTTTTTCTCAGAAAATTCTTGCGTGTAGACTTATATATTCGTGGCCTTTTTGATTCGCCCTGACCTCATTCTCAAACACCCTTTCGTCGATTTCTTTAATCAACCCATTTCGATTTGGTTCACTCCTCTGTTCTCGATCCATCTCTTTTTCGTTTCATTTCGAGTTGGGTCGTTGAATTTGGGATTTTTTTCATAGAAAAAATACAAGGAAGATGAATTCGGCCATGAGATTGTTTGCGCTTCCGATGGTTGCTTTCTTTTTCATGGCGATTCTCCAAGTTGCACGCGGACAGGGATTCACTCCTTCTCCCGCACCAACTAATCTTCCACCCAACGACGGTATGTCAATATTTATGCACAATTTCACTATATGTGGGGTTTTTTTTTCCCCTTGTTTCCTTCTGGGGTGGGGCAGTTTCTTAGAGAAATTCCAATGCTATTCCAATTAGTAGAATTACTCATACCAATTTAGTAGAATAAATTAGCCCAGAGTAATCCCATTTAAGTGACGAATTTGGCTTCTCTGCAGTCTCGTGTTGGATTGCAGACTTGTGATCTTAGCCGTCCAAAAGTGTTTTTAATGGTCCGAATTTTAAGAAGATTTTTTCCAAGAAGACTCTTTTTGAAATATGGACAGTTGAATGCAAAGATGAACGGTTAGAATGTAACGACAGAGACCTCTCTGTATTTGGACCGAAAAAAAGCTGGGTCCTAAGTGACTGGGTAGCTCATGGAGTATTTAGGATGAATTTTAACATGAGGAATTATGTAACTACCAAATTATATCTCCACTTACCCTTCAAAGTCCATTCCATTTGTGTGATAAAATTGAAAATACTAATCGGAAATTTGTTTTTCTTATCAAATGCAGGCACCGCGATTGATCAAGGAATTGCTTATGTACTCTTACTTGTGGCACTCGCGATTACGTACCTCATCCATTGATGTTTTGATCTCGCGTCCTCTTTTCATTTTCGGCCATTTCGTACTTCCATTTTATTTCGATTCTTTATTTTTATTCTTGTATCTATTGCGAGATGGTCCACGGGTTTCTGTATGGATGCACTCCTTGTAAACGAAAACTCCACAAAAAAAAAATAGTTGTAAGGCCCGATTTTTACCAGGCATGATGTATGCGTTCGAATCTTTGTACGATGGAACGCGACTCCTCCATTCTCTTCTACCGAATGTACAAGATTAGAATTTAGGAAAGGTGAAGAAAGACGGGCTCACAAATTCGATTATGTAATGCAGATATCCCTGTGGGTTTACCTAGATTGATTTTTATCTCACTATATAGTTGAGGCGTGCCCCATTGAACATTGCTTTTTTCTAATAAATGTGTTCGGGCGAGTTTACCGCACCTGAGAAATTCATTCTGTAGATATTGGTTGGGTCATGTGTGAGACACTCCTTTATTGGTCGAGTTTTATGGATGCAAGCTGCAGCTTTCTTTCACTATGTTCTCTCTTCTATGACCTTCACAGACTAGCAGGAAAATTGAAATGTATGGCTAATGGGGAAAAAAAATTGAAATTGCTAATGTGTACAAAAACCGACTTGAGTAAAATGTAAAGATCAAATAAAATATGGGAAGATCATAGAATGGAAAAATCTAGACCGTTGATTGATAAGATCGACGGTTGTGTGCCACCCCCAGTTCTCAATAATTATAACTAAAATCATCAAGCTTATTGATAACAAAGATTAAATAGTATATCAAAGAAGATGATTGTTGTTCCACAGATGCTCCAACAACCAATCAGGAGGTCCAGCTTTTCAAGTACAAATATCAAAACCTTGGAAACCCGAAGTTGCCAAAGTGTATGCAACTACATTTGCCAATCTACAAATAAATAAAAAATCACAAATCCTAACCGACCAACTTCACAGCGAATATCTTCGATGACAACTTTCACTTCCGTAGGGCAAAACAACACATTGATGGTAAGTCAATGCAACCGATCTGGTCGTACCACCACCACTGCTTTTGCCTTGCTTCATCAAAGGACCATTACCACCACCTTTTATTGGGACTTGAAACGACTTCTGGATATAGGAAAAGCCAAGAGAAAGGGAAAACAGGAAAAGAAACTCTCAAATTTGAGATCGAGAAAGAAACCCTCACCGGAAGGGAGTTATTGGAAGGAAAAAAAAAAATTCATAATCGAAAAAGATGGAAAACAACCATCAAAGATAAAGGCCTCCTCTCCAGCCACCGCATCAGGGTGATGAAAACCTTAAAGAGAGGAGAGGGGAAGAAGAGAGAAGACGGCTAGGTTTTTTCTTTGTTTAAGAGAGAGGGAGAGAGCCTCATGACGTTTTGGATGCAAGCTGCAGCTTTCTTTCACAATGTTCTCTCTTCTATGACCTTCACAGACTAGCAGGAAAATTGAAATGTTAGGCTAACGGGGAAAAAAATTGAAATTGCTAATGTGTACAAAATCCGACTTGAGTAAAATGTAAAGATCAAATAAAATATGGGAAGATCATAGA
>BPLS01000710.1:40988-61146 GCA_019656275.1 Rhododendron kiyosumense
GTGGAAAAATCTGAACCGTTGATTGATATGATCGACGGTTGTGTGTCGTCCTACATGCGCACTACAGCACCCATGGTTCCCAATAATTATAACTAAAATCGTCCAGCTTATTGATAACAAAGATTATAACAGTATATCAAAGAAGATGATTGTCGTTCCACAAATGCTCCAACAACCAATCAGGAGGTCTAGCTTTTCAAGTACGAATATCAAAACCTCGCAAACCCGAAGTTACCAAAGTGTATGCAACTACATTTGCTGATCTACAAATAAAAAGAAAATCACAAATCCTAACCGATCAACTTCACGGCGAATATCTTCGATGGCAGCTTTCACTTCCGTAGGGCAAAACCACACATTGATGGTAAGTCAATGCAAGTGATCTGGTCGTACCACCACTGCTTCTGCCTTGCTTCGTCAAAGGACCATTACCACCACCTTTTATTGGGACTTGAAACAACTTCTGGATATAGGAAAAGCCAAGAGAAAGGGAAAACAGTTAAACACACAAAGAAACTCTCAAATTTGAGATCGAGAAAGAAACCCTCACCGAAAGGGAGTTATTGGAAGAGGAAAAAAATTCATCACCGAAAAAGAAGGAAAACGACCATCAAAGGTAAAACCCTCCTCTCCTGCCACCGCATTAGGGTGATGAAAACCTTAGGGAGAGGAGAGGGGAAGAAGAGAGAAGACGGCTAGGTTTTTTCTTTTTTAGAGAGAGAGAGAGAGAGCCTCATGACGTTTTGGCCCGGGCTACCAAATGGTTTTTCACGGTTCCTAAAGCTAATGCTTCGAAAAGTTATGTTGAGAAGCTTGTTGGTTAGGAGCCTCCTCCTGTGGAATTACCTGTACCAGGTTTTGCCAATTCACATCCTTAGAGCAGTTTAATCTGTGAATGCAGGTTTCTTCGCATCGGTGAAGCTCCGGCGCGCAAGATTTCATGGAGGCAAACAAATGGGCATTTCTGTTAGCCAAACAACCTATTTCCCTACCGCATAGTCTTATTTCCTTTAGTATTGCACCTTTCTTCTCCGTTGTTTCAATTACCAGAAGACTCTAGGTTAAATACTGGAGTACTATTGTTAGTTTGTAATCTAATTTCTCGCCTCTCTGTTCTTTTTATAAAAAAAAGAGTACAATACTGTACAATATAGAGATCTCTTGTCATTTTTGTTGGAAGAAGAACAAAGAATCTTTGGAGATAAGTATTTTGATTTCTCTAGATAGATACGAACTCGGAACTACTTGATACATTCTCGATATTACTATCCAATTGTTTCAATATGCGAAGTTTATTACTGCATAGGGTTACTCCACTATTTAATTGAAATAAATTTACTAAACAACTTGATTAATAATTCCTCCCCACACTAATCAGAATAGAGCGTAATATTAATATTAGTTTTATCTTTTTGTTTGTTGTTATATTATTTTCATGATGTTAGCCCATTAAATTGCAAATTATTCTATTTCTTTTTTCTATTCTACATAACATCTCTCTCTCTCTCGTCTGAAATCTTGAAAATGAGTGGGGCTCCTCTTCCTTAACTATCAATCCATGACAGTTTTATCAGGATATAGGAGAAATCCATACTTGTGTGACAAATTCAGGTACTATTTCCACTAAAAATTTTGCACTATAACTTATGGGTTCTTGTGAAATTGTTCATACGAAACTTTTTTTTTTTTTTGGGTCAAAAGTTAAGTTATTTTCATTAAACTAAAACATCAAACACATTTTCTATAACTTATAGTTTAGTAAAAACAACTCAACGTTTAGGGACAACAAGAAGTAGTCAATAACTTAACGCTTAGCGGAAGCGCCCCTCAACAAATGTTCGGAATAGTTACTAGACAATATAGAATTTCTTTCGAAATAGCGATGAAATATTTGCCCGAATAATTTTCTTAAAACCAATCAACTTTTTCGTTTGGTAAATAAAAAAAAAAACCAATCAAATTTTACTCTACCAAACATACATATTTCTTTTGTGGACTACAGAAAAAGCATGCCCAAATTCCAAGAACTTTCCACCGAAAACAAAATGGACTCGGCTCTCATCTACTTTCCTCTCCATCCTGGTCCAGTTTGCGATGTTTTTGAGCCCTTTTTGGGCCCATATCAATGATCGAAACCATTTACTTTTTAAAACTCACCAAAAACATCAGCCATTACAAAATTCAACTTGATCAGACACCGTTTGATATGATTTCAAAATGCATTACTATCGTTTAAAATGGTGCAACACTGAATTGTTATCCATTTGACACAATTATATGAAACTTTAACGCATCTTGAAATCATATCAGATGGTATCCAATCAACCTGATCTTCAACGTAATTGTATTCTCGACAAGCTCTAAAAAAGTGAATGATTCCGATCATTATTGTGGACCCAAAAAGGATCCGCAAGCGGCTCAAATTAAACCAGACTTGAAGGAGAGGAAACTGGACGGGAGCTGAATCCAAACAAAGCAACAATTACAGTTATTTCTTTTTTGTTTTTCGTTTTGAAAACCAATTTTCCAAAAGTGTTTCAAAAACAGCCCAAAAGCATCAAAATATCCACAAACAAAATAATTGACCTCACTACGTACCTGTAATTCCCACAGCCTTCCAACTTCCAACCACAAGGCCGCACCCACCACACGGCAAAACACCCCCACACGGACGACGCTATCGTGCGCACCGTCCTTTCTCTTCCTCATACCCCCAATCCAATCCAATCTCGACTCATATGTCTTCTTAGACTCTCCTCTCCTCCTCGTATACCCATATTATTTTTCACCAAATTCAATCATTCTTTCATACCACTTTATTCTTCTCTATCAATCCCCTCAATTAGATTTTTTTATCGGTTCAAAGGTACGTTCTTGATGACTTAATTTTTTTTTTTGTTCAATTTTATGTTGTTGGGTATTCATTGATTTGATGAATCTGCAAGTGGGTATTGGTCCTTTTGTGATAAGTAGGTGTTTGCTGGATATTTTGCCATGTTGATGATCATCTGAGCGGTGTGGGCCGATTGATGTTGGTCTGATGTGTATTTGATGTAGATTATGTTTAGAATTGAAATCTGTTTCTGTATCGTTCTTTTTTCTCAACATCCCCTATTCTGATTGTGATTTATTTTGCTGAGTGAATGAGATTTTTTTAACTACATGGATGATTGATGGTGTTTCTATTAGTTTAAGGTGGTGTTTTTTTAAGGTTAGATGATATGTTATCGTGGATTTATTACTGGTTTTTTCCTTGAGCTACTTTTCCTGATGACATTGAAGAGGTGGGTGAATGGTTGTTTAGCATATTGAAGGTAGATGAAGATTTTTAGCTTAGTATTAATATCTTGAGGGAGTAGTGAATTGGTGCTTGGACTGAATGTAGTAGTCTAGTATATCATCTCCTACAAAGCAAGTTCAGCTAGTGAGAGTGAAATGGTCTTTACGTAGTCTAATATTACAGGATGCATTTGTTGAGATGCTTTTGTATGTGAACTCCTCTCTCTCTCTCTCTCTCTCTCTCTCTCTCTCTCTCTCTCTCTCTCTCATGCTTATTGTAGTGAGATAGAATGAATGAGGCTGTATTGACAACAATCAACATGTTTGAGATTTTACAAGGGTTTGGCTTTTTGCCAGAAAAGAAGATTTTCACTTGTATGTGGTGGACTTAACATGCATATCAATCTCTATTTGAACTTCTCATTACTGAACATGCAGGCCTGCTTCATGTTTCTCTACATTAGTCAAAAGAATCAGCACAGGAACAGTTGCAATTTCAAAAAGGTTTGTGTGATTGCTTTTTGAAACTGGTTCTCAGAGTGCTTCCTCATTTTGCAGTCCCGATCATATGTTCTACGCAATAACCTGTTACGAGTCTTACGACCCATATCTTGAATAAACCAGGAGAGATCAATAGATTGTTGACATAGGGGCCTCATTCACTTAGCAGATTGGGTGACATATACTGATCCAGTTATGTTTCAATCCATTGAAACTGTTTTGTATGTATGTGATGGCATTTTGCAGTGATAATATGCTTTATTGCTTCATAGAATGATATGTGATGGAGTTAATTTTTATGTGCAATAGAAGATAAGTCCCATTGATTAGGACATCAGTGCTGGAGATAGCTCTGAAGTGTTTTGTCAAAATATTATGTTTGTCCAATATGATTGTCTGATATTGGTTTACAAATTCTAGGTTTAAATCAGTTGATGCTCTTTGTGGTTGGAGGATAAATTTAGGCAAGTTATCATATTGCATGGGGAAGGATGCCAGATTTGAGAAGTGGGATTCCTAAATCTAAGAGGGTCAACAATATCCAGGAAAATCCTGCTGTTTTGGTTCCAACACGTCGGCGCGGCACTGGAAGAGGTAAGGGATCCAAAGCTGCAGTCCTGAAATCACCTCCTCTTAGTCCAGTTGACCCAGGACATCCTTCTACAAGGCCAAGGTCTGTTGGTAGAGGCAGAGGTAGAGGGTGTAAAGCAATGAATCAAGATAAGAATGCCGAGCTTTTCGGCACTGGCATCGGGGCCCGGGTTCATGCCGGTTTTGATCCAGAAATGAGAGAAGTGGCTGCTATTCCTGCTGAGTTGGCAGTAGAGAGAAGTGCAAAACAATTGGCTGCTGCTGAGGGGGAAGGAAGCACAAATCCACTTCCTGAAAGGGTACAGTTTAGCCTCCCATTTGTATCACCTGCATATTGCTTTTAATTAGATTAGGAGATTTAGGACATTGTGTGTCTTGTTATTGTTTTAGTACTTCCATGCTGAGTCTTTTCTCTGCAAGTCTATTATCACTGTCTTACTTTTAGTGCAACACTGGCAGTTTCTTGCATTTGTCACCTTTTATTGTAGTATCTAGCATAACAAGATAATTCAGGCTAGGGCGTTGTTAAAAATAGCCACGTCCATCTTCTATCTAGTATACAAGCTGGTAAAATGATTATACTTTAAAAAGTTTCTCATGGTTGCGAAATATACTGCTGGATATCAACTAGTTCTTTTACTCATCTGTATGATATATTAGTTGCCTAGTTAGAAAGATTTCATGGGCTTTTTTTTATCTTTCAAGAGTATAAAAGATAATTCTGTTAAGTCTCGTGCAAGTAGGTGCAAAATCATACAGAGATGTACACAAAAAGTGAATGGATGAAGTTTCTAGAACATGCTAAACTCTGTCCACCATGATTACAAATATTATGGTTGACTCTAATTTGTGTTAATTGTTTGACTTCAGGTGAAGCTTGGCAATTCCCCAGCTTACAAGTTGGAGAGAAAGCTGGGAAAGGGGGGATTTGGGCAAGTTTATGTTGGAAGAAGGGTGACAGGTGGCTCAGGGCGCACTGGCCCAAATGCTGTTGAGGTATGTTTTTTCTTGTCATGGCTCCATTGTATCTCTCTAAATTTCCTTAGGGTTCATTTTATGGAGTATCGATGGTCTCCCTTTTCTAATTTCTTTTGGTTGGGACGTGGGTTGATTGGCAATAGGTGGCTTTGAAATTCGAGCATCGAAATAGTAAAGGATGCAGTTATGGCCCTCCTTTTGAGTGGCAAGTTTACAGGTATGCAAGATTTCGTTTGTACGGTCGATTGATCTCATTTTCCTACCTGTTGTTCATGAATAACTGGTTTAAAACTCTTATCTTTGTTGTTGGTCTCAGCACTCTTAATGGTTGCTACGGAATTCCTTTGGTACATTACAAAGGTCGACAAGGAGACTATTATATCCTTGTAAGTATGTGTGGTTGCATTTTGAAATGTGTATGCTGTCCCCACTTTTTTTTGGCAGTTGTGCAAATCATTCTGAATTCCTTTGTGCTCATTGTGTTTGGGTTGTGAAAACCAGGTCATGGATATGCTAGGCCCGAGTTTATGGGATGTTTGGAACTCTAATAACCAGATGTATGAAAATTCTTTACTCTGGTAATTTTTGAGCTTCTTGTTTTTTTCCTTGTCTATAATTGTTTTTCCTTTTTTCGCAGGTTGTCTGAAGAGATGGTTTCTTGCATAGCAGTGGAGGCAATATCAATCCTCCAGCAGCTTCACTTTAAGGGGTATCCACCCCAACCCCTCTCTCTCTCTCACACACACACACACACACACACAAAGTTTGCATATAGGTGTAACTGATCGTCTTCATATTTTTCCCCTCAGTTTTGTGCATGGAGATGTAAAGCCAGAGAACTTTTTGCTTGGTCAGCCTGGAAGTTCTGATGCAAAAAAATTGTACTTAGTTGATCTTGGATTGGGTATGTTTTCTTTCCTGGCATTAAGTTTCAAACAGAGTCATTTCATGTAATTGAAACATTCTCTTGAAGTTTTTTACTTTTACATTTGGAGCTTAAGTTCTTTATGGTCTTGAATTCCTTCCTCAGCGTCAAGGTGGAGGGATTCATCTTCTGGTCATCACGTTGATTATGACCAAAAGCCCGACGTTTTCAGGTATTTCTTTCTCCATTCCCTTTATTTTTCACGGAAGTCACATTTTTACTTGGTTCCATAAACACCCTCTTGAGGTGGAAGCCTAACAATACTCCACATTAGTATTTCTTGGAAAGGCTAGAAATATTCCTAATTTCTCTTTATCTCATTGGCGGGGAGTTATTTTACAGTCTTAAACAGATAAAGGTGAGTCGCAGGTTTCTTACTTAATTTTGCTTGGTCTTTTAACACGGAAATTGATTCCATAGAATCCGCACCATCATACATGACGTGTCATAGAATGGCATGATTTTACTTCCCTAATATATGTACTGTATATTGACAGGGGGACCGTACGTTATGCGAGTGTTCATGCCCATTTGGGTAGGACAGGAAGCAGAAGGGATGACCTTGAGTCCCTAGCTTATACACTAATATTCCTCCTTAGAGGGAAGCTTCCATGGCAAGGCATTGTTGTAAGTTCATGTCTGATTTTATGTTGCTCTGCTATTGTATCTTTCTTTCTTGAGACTTTTCGTTTTCTCCTTCACGTACAATCTGTGGTGGATTCTTGGGCTGCAGGGTGAAAATAAAGGGTTCCTTGTTTGTAGAAAGAAGATGGGTACTTCCGCTGAGATGCTTTGTTGTTTATGTCCACCCCCTTTTCGACAATTTCTTGAAAGGGTGACCAACATGAAATTTGATGAAGAACCGGACTACTCGAAGCTTATTTCTCTTTTTGAAGGCAGCATAGGTCCCAACCCAGTATCGCTACCCGTCAGAATAGATGGCGCCTTGAAGGTTGTTGATTGTTTAGCGTGATGTTCATTGAGCTATTTTATGAAGTTTATGTCATTACCTCCTCTATCTGTTGTTGAACCTTTAATGTGATATAGGTGGGCCAGAAAAGGGGGAGATTGCTTGTGGATCTGGAAGATGGTGCACAGCCTCGCAAGAGAGTACGATTAGGTACTCCAGCTTCTCAGTGGATCTCTGTCTATAGTTCCAGAGTGCCAATGAAACAGAGGTAAATCCTTTTGAGTTAAGCATTACAGGCTGCTGATGTTTCTTAATTCCTCCTCTCTGCCAGTAGCGATTGTAGGCAAAACATGTCGAAAACTTTTTTGATACCATCTTCTGTATATCCCTACTGCAAGGTTATTCATCAAACAATTGTAGTTTTGAAATTTTGCTCTCTTAGTTTTCTTCTTTGTAATTGTGTTATCCTCTTGTATCTTTTCTTTAGTGGACACTGGTCCTCCGATTTTTGGGCTCTCTATTTGTTTCAGGAAAACTTATCTCCTGCTGATTAAAGAAAAAATTATTTCCTTTTTCTGTGAAGATCTGAAATTAGCTTCTAATGTCAAACCCTGTAAACTCCCAGTTTCGGTGTCATGTGGGTAATCATCTTCTCTCTGTTTGGAGAGACGCTTCATCATGTATGGTTTTTTGTCTGGGCTTCTGAACTTTATCTTAGATTGTCTGATTAATTTGCCAAGCTAAACTACCTTTAATTGGGAATATTCAATAGTTTTTGTATGTTATTTTATTATTCTGTGACATGTGCTGAATGTTTTCATTTCTTTCTGAAAGTAAGTCATTGCAGAGTTGATGAGTATCAATCAAACACTTAATTTTGTTCTTTTTGTGTACTCCTCTCCTATTAATCCTTTGACAGGGCCACAACAATGCTTTACCAGCTGTTGTTTGTGGATCTGTTTCACAATTACTTTTTGGGAATGTCTTGTTTTCTTAATTACCAGTATTGTTTACTCTGCAGATATCACTTCAACGTAATGGATTCGAGACTGTACCAGCATGCAGAGAAAGGAAAGGAAGATGGTTTGTACATTAGCTGCATAGCTTCTTCAGGAAATTTGTGGGCGGTTGTTATGGACGCAGTTACAGTTTTTACATCCCAGGTCTATGAGCTCTCACCTGTTTTCTTGCGCAAGGTAAGTTTTAATGTCCTTACCCTGAGTTCTGATGATTTCGCAAGTCAAAGATATGTTTTGCCTCTGAGTCCATCTTTCTTAATTCTTGATCAGGAGTGGATAATGGAGCAGTGGGACAAGAACTATTACATCACTTCATTTGCTGGCGCATGCAATGGCAGTGCCTTCGTGGTAATGTCCAAGGGTGAGTGGAAAAGATTGTTTTTGGGAGTTCTGTCAAAGTTCACTATGGTTATTCAAAAGATATGGTCTGAGATGATGTAGTTTGGTACTCGTACTATTTGCTTTCATGAGTTAGGCCACTTTAGTAGCAAGATTCATTGCGCCACTATTTGTGTACCTTTTCTGTAGACAATAATGCAGCCTATTTGTGTACCTTTTCTGTTTTCATTTTGAGGGTTTCCCTTCAAAATATAATCAAATTATTGACCTCCATTCGTAAATGTGTACAGCATGCGTCCTCAAAAAGCTATACGCGGTTCCCCATCTAGATTTATTTTTGTTTTTCTTTGATATGCAATTAGTTTTGTACAAAGGCATTGGGGAATGATTGTCTAATGTCTAGGGTTCTTTGGTGATCCTACCACTGATATTTCCTTTTTCTTCTTTATGCTAAAGGCACGGCTTATACTCAACAGTCATACAAAGTTAGTGATGTATTTCCTTTCAAATGGATCAATAAGAAGTGGAAAGATGGCTTCTCTGTTACCTCCATGTCCACAGCTGGTAGCAGGTGGGGCGTTGTAATGTCCCGAAATGCTGGTTATTCTGACCAGGTACATTCTCTTACAGTGAAACCCTAATCATATAGCTAGGAATACACTTGACATCTTTTGTACTCTTTCTGCAGGTTGTTGAACTTGATTTCCTTTACCCAAGTGAAGGAATTCATAGAAGGTGGGAGAATGGATACCGAATAACGTCAACTGCTGCAACGGCAGATCAAACTGCAATTATTCTTAGTACGTCCAAGAGGAAATTACAAGATGTTACTCAAGAAACTTTGCGAACATCAGCCTTTCCTAGCACTCACGTTAAGGTACCTTTATTGATGCAATTGCCTTTTCAGCAGAGTTTCAACTGCAGAACTGCTCGGTATTTGAATCAACAGATCACATATGCTTCTGCTAGTAAATGGAGAATTAACATTTCAAAGAAAACAGTCGTTTTATTTTATTTACTGAAACATCGGTGATCTCAGCTGGTTTACAACTTAAACTATGCTCTCTCATTAGAAGATTTGACTTAGCAGTTTATCTAAACTGTACAAGCTTACTCCAAAAATCACTAATTTCCTGTTCAGAGTAATAGCGGCGTTGTTTGCTTGGGCTGCTGTTGAATGGAACAGGGCAAATTCATATGTTATTGCCTTCATTTCATTCATAAGTGCTTATTAAAATATTGGGTATTCAGTATTGACTTTAGGATGTGTTTGGAATCTTTGGAATTTGGATCATGAGCTTGTGACGGGATTATGGAGGGGAAGGAAAAGGAAACCATAAAAAGATAATGAAATGGAGTCTAATTTGTTGCCTTAATTCATCTTTATGTTTCATTCCCTTTGTATGTTCCAATGCACCCATCGATCACCCCAACACGGCCTTAATGCAATAGCTGAGCAATAAAGCATTTTAACGCTTATGGCTGTGCATGTGTAGACATTTAATTCTGGCAGTATCAGTTATCTTGCTAGAATTGGCGACCCTGTTTAATTTCCTTGTCTTGCAGTAACACTTGATTTTGCTTTCACAGGATAAATGGTCGAATAATTTGTACATCTCATCCATCTGTTATGGGAGAACAACATCTTGAAGTACAAGAAATGAAAGGAGAAACTCAACTAACTGGTATGTTACCTCTGGCTAGTCCAGCTGTTATACCTGTATGTATTTCTTGCCTATCAAACCTCAAAACCTTCAATCGTTTTGGAACTCTATCTATATCACATTGACCAATGAGTAGTTTTTTTCCTTTTCGTTTCCCGAATGGGATGGAATTTTATCGTGTATAAAGCCGTCTCGACTTCTTTTTCTTACAGTTTTTTTCCCCATATAGTTCGATGCTTGGGAATTAAAATGTATATCTTCATTTCCAACTATCAAAAATTTTCGTGGATTGCAAAACACATCGAAAGTACCTGAAGCTTTTAGAACTTAATGAAAGATATGATGTCCCAATTTTTGGACTCTCGTAGGATGGGTCTGGATCATGGTTTCTCCATCATTTGCTTTTCCCTTTGATAAATTAGCCCAAGTGATTGTTATCATGGTATGTATATGCAGTGGCGGACCCAGAATTTGCCTCACGTGGGGGCACATTGTACTAATAGTCATAAGCAAAAATCTAAATTAAGCGCAAAGCCACGAACTATGGAAAATTAAATTGTAAATTTCAATCATTGAGTAAAAACCAAATAAAGAAATGAAGGCCTAATTTTTTCAAACAATCAAAATATATCTTACAAACCTTAAAAGGAAGAATAAAAAGTTCTAATTTATGTAGCCCCATATAAAGTCCATTTAATAAAAATATTACTTTTGTCGATCAAAAAAGTTTTATGTAGCCCCAAATTTAATTGATGATTGGTGAGAAAAACGGCAAGGTGACCGGTGATGACCACAGAGACGAGCGATCGGCAACAACGAAATAAATCAAGTGTCGAGTGAACTCTCCCCGTCAAATTTTTTGTGTGAATTTCTAATTCTTCCACTCATTTTTGCCTAAAAAAACATTGAATTTTACCTAAAAAACTGCAAAATTTAAAAAAAAGAGAGAGAGAGAGAGAGATAGGGAGAGAGAGATGGGGTGGGGTGGGGGCACGTGACCCTGAATAGGTCCGCCACTGTGTATATGCCCCCAGATATTCATGACTACAGTATCAGCTCAATTTATGTGTCGCCATGGAACGCAGTTGACGATATATGATTGCAACCGTGAAGCACCAATTTGTCAATAGTTCGGTTTGATTACATTAATCCTGGTTTTTTTACCTACCATTTTGATGTGCACAGGTTGGCTCTTTTCTGAGGAAAAAATAACTGAGAAGAAGTGCAGGAAACCGCAATACATACGGATGATTTGCTTACAGAAATATAGGGTTGATTAAATGGAGAGAGAATCCACAAAGAGACTTGATCTGGCGGATGTTATGGCTTTCCTATTTCCTGATCACATCCAGAAAGTTGTTGATTGAGTTTCCCATAGGTTTACACTTCTCAATGTTGTAGATCAAAATATGGTGAATAATGTAATGCAGACGGCTTGTCTGCTGTTTGGGTGGTGGAGTGCACCCGTGCAGCCCGGCCAGCTTCGACCCGGTTTTGTGCTAATTTCGATTATCATATTCCTTCACATTGCAGAGCTTATTGAGTTCAACCGAGGAATCAAAAATCAAGTCAGTCCGATTGGAAAAAAAGTACTCTTCAAGTTGTAATCCACCTGCCCAACACCTTTGTTTTTGTGTAAACGTTTTCTTATTAAATATTACTTGGTACATGGTATTTGATCGATTTGATTTTTCACGTGATTTTTGTACTCAATGAGCTCTGCAATGTGAATCACTCTAATAACCAAGATTGACCCAAAATGGGATCGGAGTTGGTTGGACTGCACAGGTGCAGTTCACCAAACGGCAGACGAACCGTCTCCTTATGTAATCAATCGAGTTACTTTGCCTCAAAAAAAAAAAGGAAGAGAGAGAGAGAGAGAGAGACTGATGAATATAGCTTGAAAGCTCTTAAAGTTTGTATCTTTAAAGCTCGTAAAGTTTTTGAATATAGCTTGAACAAATCGAGTTTGAAACATTTTTTTAAGCTCATGAACTTTTTTAATCAAGCTTGAACAAGTTATCGTTGGACATTGGAAGTTCAACAAGACAACAGAGTTTTAAACAGACGAGAGAGAAACAAGGAGCAAAACATGCTAAAACTATTCCAGTTGCTGCCAAGTGCCTCATGCTAAGCGGGTGCCAAGCGGCTGATTCGGCCGTTCATATTGGCAATCGATGGTTTGAATCTTAACTGAGTAATGAATGATTCAGATCTATATGCATTCAGATTCAATCTGAACCATCCATATCGAGATTAACGGCCGTATGTCGCTCAGCACTCGCTTGGCAAGGGGTGCTGCCTGCAGGGGGTGTTTGGCAGCATCCCTGGGTCGCCAATTCTAAGGTGACCAACACCCATCTCATCATCCATCACAAACTGCCTTGCAGATTGAGGTATCTCAATTGTAACTACGAGGGTTTTCGCTTACTCCTGCACCTAGCCTTGCACTTTGATTAGCTTGCCGATGTATATGAGGTTTTTTTTTTTCCTTTCTCCAATCGGTAGGAGAGATTACTATATTATGTATGAAGTACAAATTATTGAACACTACATCCATTGAGGGGCCACGAAATAATCAAGTTCAACAACAGGATAAATAAGCTTATTAAAGGAACTACAATCACTATAAGCCCAACTAAACTACAAGCCCATTAAGGGGAGAAATAACCCCAACAAATACAAAGAAAAGAACACCCATACGCAGGTGGAAAGACTCGAACTTTTGACCTCCTAATGAGATGCAACAGTTCTAACCAACTAAGTTAGCCCCATTTTTTTTTTTTTCTGAGGAAAAAAATCAACTCAATATGATACATGTAAGTAACGTTGTTATGAATGTTTTCTTTTCTTTTCTCTAATAAAAACAGCTTGTGTGCCCCAAAAGCATAAAGCTTTTGTAAGTAACTACATTTTCATCATATAAAATAACTATATTCCGTACAAAGCGAATGGCATTTTCTTTATCTTTATTTAGTACGAAAGGCAAGTAATAAAATGACTTTGAGTAATTCAATTCAACGTTCCTTTATTCCCGTTTTTATTATTAGTCTTCTTTATTAAAAGAGTTATATATTATGCAAGTTAACTTTTCATTTTCATTGATTACTTATTTATGATTTTATTTCTTATCGATTTTTGGACCGCTAAATTTAACAACAAAAACATGGGGCAAAGGGATAGATGGCATGACAGTTTTCGACGATGAAGCTAGAATCTATGGATCTCCCCACCGAGAAATTTTTGGGCGCCAGATGAGTGTCACGTAACTGTGCTCACGCGTTCATAAATTCTTCCTTACAAGTTTCATGTGTTGTCGTGTTCAGACACAAGTACTATTTTTATATGAGGGAAAGAAAGGATCACCCTAATGTAAGGTGGGCCCATCATAATTTTGTAATCCTTAACGGTAAAAGATTTTTTAATCACCATACTAATTAGTAATTACCGATAGCGATATCTGGTAGATGTTAAGGATCCGGCGGCTTTTCTGCAGTCAACTACACTGCAGAGAAGGTTGTATTGTTCAATATGAACTATTTATCTTAATAATCATTGGTTCAGATTTATTGAATTTTTTATCGATAAAAGTTTTTTATTACTAGTAATAAATTGAAAACAAATCTAGACCACTAAAAATACCATCCGATAGTTGCGATCACTTGAACTGTACATTTGGACTGCAGACAAGCCAAGATTCATTAGATAACATTTTCTTTCATTTTCTTCTATGATCATAGTCTGGCATGACACGCATGAGAGATGTTCAAGAATCAATTTTCCCCTATTATTTTGGCCAAAAAACAGCTTACGTTAGACTTTTTAGACCCCCTTTTTAATATCTAATAAAATTATGGGGTGGATAAGGGAAGAGAACTCCAAACCTTAAGGGATTGACTTGGTCAATAACGAAAGCTTGAGATTTAGGAGTTTTCTTATTTCTATGTTTCAGGTTTTAAATTTTTCAAGTGCTATATAAATTCTCTAATTTTGTTCCGAACTTAATTGGACCCCGCTAGTAAACACTGTAATTAATAACCCTTTGTAAAATCGATTTGCGATTTGCGCATAAACTGCAATCCGAGGCTGTTCCTCCAAACCCGGTAATACCCTTGAGGAGGAGAAAACAGTGGGGAAAGGTCGATCCCATCACAGGACCTCATCGAGAATGCGACCCTCGCTTACTTTATTAGGCATGTTGTCACCATCATCAGGCGTTTACTTCTTTTACAATATAAATACAGTCTAGATCTAATGAGAGATTCTGCACGGTTTTACCGTGCGTGACTCCCATTCCCGAGCGAACTGCGACGATTCAAGCCACTCAAAGTGATCAGAACGTAATTTTAAGGATACGGGCGAGAAATTAGCAAAAAAAATGAATCAAAAAAGGCTTGATCAAAACAGTTTTTTATTGAACAGTTCAGTAAAAAATTGCTCGGATCAAGCCCTTTCCGATCATTTTTTTTGCTGATTTCTCGCATGTGTACTTAAAATTCAATTCTGAACACATTGAGCGGCTCGGATCGTCGCAATTCGCTCGAAAAAGGGAAGTCCTGCACGGTAAGGCCGTGTGGGATCTCTCATTGGAGATATATATATATATATATATATGGGGTGATTCAATGAACAACTATTTAGACACCTAAAAAAATACCTCATAGTTTCCGATCAAATTTTGATGATCCAAGCTGCTCAATGTGATCAGAACGTGATTTTAAGGTTACTCGCGAGAACTCAGCAAAAAAAAAAAAAAAAGACCGAAAATGGCTTGATCTGAGCAATTTTAGCTTAGATTTAATGAACGGTTCAATTAAAAACTGCTTAAAACAAGCACTTCTTGGTTGTTATCTTCTGTATATATATAAATCTTCTGACCTGGATGGCTCATTATCTCCTATGGTTGTAGCCATCTGATATTTCTAATTACTAGGATTAGAGTAATGTACATACATTGAATTTAAGCTGTATGATGATGGGTTATTTAATAAGTAACCTAACAGCCGCCCTGGCTTGATTTAAAACTTAAAACGGGCTTGGTTGAATCCCGGATTAGGGTCTCTCGGGAAACATGTTGCCTAGTCACATGTCCCCTGTCTAAATTAGCTTGGCATTTGTCGCGTGAAGTGTAAAGATGGGAATGGATCGAGTAGGGTGCGACAATTTATCCAGTGCATTAATTCTTTTCATTTTGATATTTTTTTCTAAATGCTTTTTTTTTTTGGATTGTCTTTTAGTAAATACCCGAAATAAAATTAGGGAGAATGCTCATTGGGGCACGCGGGGTCACATGCCCCCACGCCTTTTTAAAAAAAAAATAGTAAAAAAAGTTGCATATAAATACAAAAAGTCTCCACTAGTATAAACCATTAGCATGATGTAGTGGTCATCACAGATTGTGAAAAGTTATAGAGGCTTGAGTTTGATTCCTAGTACTTGGGATTTTTCTTTATTTTTCCATTTTTGATTTACCTCTTTCTTTTATTTCTCTATTTTTGTTGTATCTCTTTTATTTATTTTTTTTCATTTTTGTTCTACCTCTTTCCTTTATTTCTCCATTTTTGTTCTACCTCTTTTTGTTTTCCTCCCAATTCACAATATTATGAAAATTAAATTACTATGTCCTTTAGTTACTTGCCCACCACGACAGTTGAAAGTGTATTTTCAACCATGAATATTGTGAAAAATCAGTTGCGAAATAGAATGAGTGATCAATATTTAATGGTTGAACGATAATTTAGTGATAAACATACATAGAGAAATATTTTTTAAGATTGTGAATAATAGGTGCTTTCAGTATATAAAATTTCTGGGTCCGCCACTGTCAGTCTTGTACCCCATGGAAAGGATTGTATTATATCACCTGGTGATGATCATGTCATTTAATCTAGGCCTTTGAAATATTTTCTCTTAATCCAATGATCGAAAATGACCTCAAACCCTGTATGCGATGAGCATGGTAGTGAAGTTCAGCATGTAATGTTAATGTCGCAGTCTATGAGCTGCCCAAAGCTAGGGCACAGCAGGCTCTTTTTGCCCCTTCAAGACTATAAGAATTTAATTTTATGTTTTCCACTAAGGCTGCAAACGAACCAAATTACTCTCGAGCAGCTAGAGGCTCCGCTCGATTCGTTTAGCTATAGAGCCAAGCTCGAGCTTGAGTTTTGAACTTATTTAGTAAATGAGCTGAGCTTAACGCTCAAAACTCTGCTCGGCTCGACAAAGTAAGCTCGGCTTATTTATAGAGAGGCTCGACAAAATAGGCTCAAATTTTTGGCTCGTTTAATTACTTATTGAGCTCGAACATAACAAAGCTCGACTTGTTTACAACCTTATAATATCCACCATAATCCCAACAAAACCTAAGTAAACTTAACCTTTGGTCCCATGTTATGAAAGTCTTGTGTCCCAAATCGCATGCAAGAATAATCAGCCCCAGTACCCCACTTGGATTAATACGTGTTCGTCTCTCACCCTATGTCACTACGTCTGTGATCTTTCCAACTTGGCCTTATCCCAGAAATTCAATATGAGACTGCGTCTTTGTTCATTTTGTGGGGTAATTAGCTGCTCTCCGCACACCTCCTTACTTTCAATTTTTGTCCACATTCCGCACCACAAAATTATGATCTAAACCGTCCGCCTCATAGAACACGGGAAAAAAAAAAAAAAACTAAAAGTACACAAAATCTCGGTATGATCGGCTATCGATAGATATGTAAATAAGTTGCTTTTTGTTTTGTAAATTGTAATTTTAAACTGTAAATATGTTTACTATTCATTATGCATAACAATCTGCAACGTGTTAGCGCATCAATCAATCTTCGATTTGACTTTTATATTTTGTAGACCTGTTGTTTGCATTTCTTACGAGGTGCACAGTTTGGATCATAGCCTGAACCCCAAAAGTGAGTTAAAATTGAGAGTACGGCGGCATGGAATATGGAGAGCAATTCATTCCTATTTTGTATTTAGTCCAAAGGGATACATCGAGGGAGCGTTCTTGACAGAAAGTAAGTGATTTACATTTTCGAGCTTAGATATTGGCAATGGTCATCACGCAAAAATTTTTAAAATTACTTATTACTAAAGATTTTTCTGGTCGTTAATTTTCATTTAACACAGATCCCATCGTGAACTTAGGACGGCATAATTTTAGCCAAGAACTTCGTTGATTTTTCCGAGGGAGTACAATGACTGTGCTCACTATTGACGTCATAGAGCAGCCTCCAATTAGTCAACGGTCCCTCTTCTGCCATTATTCGGACACATTGGTTTCAAAAGTCAACGCCGTATGCGGGGAGGAAAAAAATATTCGCTGTTCCTGCGAGACACCACTTTGTCATACTATTTTATCTATCCTCAACTGCCACAAGGTAAACTCTCAAAACGTAGAGTGAGGGCCCGCCATATAAACTATCACAACCTATCGTTTAACATTTATTACTCAATATTTTACTGTCTGTAATCAATGATCTAAATTTTAAAAAAATTCTTTCTTAGAAGACGCTTCCATGCACCCGAATTTTGTAACTCATAAAATAAATAATTCGTTTCTGAATAATTTATATGTTTGATGTGCCAATTTAATAACTTCTAATAATGAGATGTAATCTTCAACTTTATCGAAAATCAAGATAATATTGGACTTATTAGTTGTAGTATGATGTGGTGTGTGAGTGTGACACATTGGTTTCAAATAAAGTAGTTATGCCAATTCAATGCATGGAGACGAAAATACAACATTATTGAGAATTTTTTCTCTGTTGTCATGTGCATAAGTGGAGCGGCATGTATTGCTTTTGAAATTTAATCAATTTTTTATTTACTCCTCTTTTTGAAAGAATTGATTTTCTTGCATACGTATGCGTGTGTATATATATATTCTCACAAAAAAAAAAAAAATTCAGCAAAAATAAAAAATAAAAAAACAAAGAAAGAAAAAAGATAGGTTTCAAATAAAATAAAGTAACTGTTTATTATGTTCTTCATTGAAATTAGTTTTCTTTTCAAACAAAATATTTAAATTTTGTAAAAATTGTAGAATTATAAATAAAAAGATGAAAAAATGAGAATGCAGGAGAGAGTGTGTTAAGGAAAGAGTTTCTTTTTGTTTTAGGTAATTACATGCTTTTAGTATCATTCTCCTATTTCATGGCAAAAATAAAATAAAATGACAAGCTTTTAGTATAAACTATAAACGATTTCGTTCGGCAAGTTCTCATTAGTCCCTTATAAATCTAGTTCCGTAAAATGTTGTAGCACTTTTCATAACTTAGGATATTCAGGTCATCTTACCGCATATAATTCATGAGGACCCGATTCCACGACGGGAAGTCCGATTAAACTTGGCACATAACCCTTCTTATAGATTGGTCTCATAATTATAAGAATTGATAGCTTTTGAGAGGCTTCAAACCTTAATATTAGGAGGGGAGCAAAAACCGTAATTAAGTCTCAAGGCTTCATTAGGGTCTAGCCGGCCAACCCTTTAGGATAGAAAATATTGTAGTACTTTGCCCCTTCAAGAATTTTATTTTATGTTTTTAAGTGGGGCTACAAACGAACCAATTTGTTCGTGAGTAGCTAGAGGCTCGGCTAGGCTTGAGTTTTGGACTTGTTTAGTATACGAGCTGATCAGCTTAACAACTCAAAACTCGGTTCTGCTAAAAAAAGTAGGCTCGATTGGCTCATTTATAGAGGTTCGTTTAGTAAATTAATCGGACTTGACTCGTTTACACCTGAGCCGAGCTCGAACTTAAGTTTTTGGCTCATTTAGTTATGTATTGATGAGCTCGAACATAACAAAGCTAGGCTTGTATATATACAGCCCTATAATATCCACCATAATAATCCCAACAAAGCCTAAGAAGTAAACTTACCATTTGGTCCCCCATTACGAAAGTCTTGTGTCCCAAATCGCATGGAAAAATTATCAGCCCAGTTACCCCACTTGGAAAACGTACGTCTCGATCACCCTATGTCGACCGTGATCGATCTTCCAACTTGGTTGACTTTGAATATGGATCCCAATACAGGGCCTTGTCCCAGGAATTCAATGAGATTAATTAGGAAAAAAATAATAAGCCGATTGGCATCTCCAACTCATCTCAAAAATTTTTAAATGGAGAATGAATGTAACATATTGGAGGAAGATTTTGTAATTTATTCGCATTTTTTACACTTTATGAGAGAATCTAGAAGGGATCTATCGTACTTTTATAGATTTTATCTCCAAAATAGGAGTAGGGTCTCCATATTTGAAGAACTAGAGGCAATTTGGAGATCCTTTCACTTCGTTCACATCTTGCACCGAAAATTATGATCTAAACTTTTCACTTCGTAGAACACAAAACCAACTAAAAACATACAAAAAATTCTCAGTATGATCGGATATTGCTAGACACGAAAAAGTAGTTTTTTCGTTTTGTAAATTGTAAGGTTAAACTGTAAAACATATTTGCTATTCATTTTGCGTAACAATTGGCAACGTTTTAGCGCATCTATCAATCTCCAATCTTACTTTATATTTTGTAGACCTGTTTGTATTTTCTACGAGTCATAGTTTTGGACCCGAGGAGCAAATTGAAATTGAGCATGGAGGCATGGAACATGGAGAGCAATTCATTCATATTTTTTATTTAGTCCCAAGGGATACATTGGGCGAGTTTCTTGACAGAACGTAAGAGCTTATTCGTTTTTGTACTCAAAACTCCTACATACGGTCTTCAATAATTTTTTTTTTTTGCATATTTTTCTTCATTCATTATTCTCAAAAATCTTCCTCAAAACTCAAAAAGAACAGGGTCCAAGTGATTTTTGAGCTCAAATATTTAACAATGGTCGTCACACAAAAATCTTTAAAATTACTGAAGATTTGTGCGTTCGTTAATTTTCATTTAACACAGATCTGATCGTGAACTTAGAGCATCTCCAATGGGAGATGTCAAAT
>BPLS01000710.1:61156-128207 GCA_019656275.1 Rhododendron kiyosumense
CACGTGGTTGTGCCCCGGAGCACTGGAAAATATCTGTATCCTCATACTCATTAATTTCCTTATGCTCACTTCAAGACTCAATGGGGTATCTTTCCGCATGACTCGATATCCAGCCTAATAGAATAACGTAACTAATTTGGAGATAGATATCATCCACCGTTTATTAGCGGAGATTCAATTAAAGTTGTGACAAATTGCGCACAAATGGACGCAATACAAAAACTAATTAAACAGCACGCGCATGGTTGGCGTCTCAATGCATTCGCGCATGGTCGGCGTCTCAATGCACTTGACTGAGAAGTAGAGTACGTTGTACGTTAAACTTCAAGCAACACCCCTATTGTAATTATCAGAAAGTCTAGGTATACTACATCTTTTTACTATACCATCTACTATATTTTTTGTGGGACCCACTCCGAGTCCTGCAAAAATGCAAAAAAAACAAAATTAGAAAATTGATTTTCGAGCTCCAAAAATAGCTCTGGAATTACTTTTGAAATTTTAGCTCATTATTTTATAAGATGAAAGAATTCTCAACGTATCAGCCATATAATATAGATAGTAAATATGTTTAGTTAATCTTAATAATCAATAGTTTCTTCATCAAGAAATTCTTGATGATCACCACTAGCTACCGTAATTTTTCCAATATATATAATATAAAATAGAGCGGTTTTTGTCTACTCATACAAACCCAACACCCTCTACAACCATCAGATTGAATTTTCAATAGATCATATCCATCAAATTGAGAGCATGCTTCATAATATAAATCTCCTAACTTTATAACTGGTAAATTTTTTTAATTGATTGCTTTTAGGTTGTTTCTTTAAAAAACTTGATTATTTTTTTGAATTTAAATCAACTCAATAATTGATTTCTGTTTAAAATTGATTCCCTTATATTCAATTCAATATTTGCTTTTAATTTGTTTCCGTTTAGGTTGATTTCCCTACGGTCATATAAGAAAAGAAAATAACATGGTATTAGATTTGAATTTGTTAGCTCGAATTTATGTGATTTGGATGATCATTGGTAATGTCGTATACACAGATTATATGTTATTCTTCATATTATAAAATTGAAAATAGCAATGAGGGATCGAAAATAAAAACACTTTTTATGATAAACAAAAAAAATTTTGTGCTCAAAACGCATTGCTTCGTGTCTTTAGGCACGGGCAATCCTGTGTGTGTATATATATATATTGTATCGATTTCTTGCATTTTCTATTAAAAAACTAACTACTCGAGCTTGATAATGTCATCAAATAGCTTATTGAAATAGTGTTACTATCAATCAAATAATTTCTACCGGAGACAAAAGATCCAATTAGTAATTTTGGATCTCTAAAGATAAAAAAAGGAAAAACGAAATTTGAAACAAGAGATTTGCAACAACGGTGAAAGCCCCATTTTAAATTGCACTGCTCCAACGACCGACCAAGGTAAACATTTGTCCATAAGTTTTCACCACATCATTCAATTGACCAGTTCGAGAAATTTTCAGGTGCCGAGTAGGTACCTCGTGGCGGTACCCGTCGGCGATCCCAGCTGTCCAAACGTGTTTTGGACGGTCTAGATTTATTCCCTACCTGACCACTCTCTCCTATTTTTTTTTCTCTCACCAAAATCTAGACCGTTCAAAACACCTTTGGACGACTGAGATCGCCAACAGAATACCAAGTGTGTCACACCCGCTCAGCACCCAAAAACTTCTGGACCAATATTTCAATTGAAAAGTTCTTTTATAAATTGTCCATAAGTTTTGGCCTTGTTCTTCTAAATAAACCATTGGCTTTCCCGCCAAAAATGAGCCAAACAAACCCACAAAAAAATAAAAATAAAAATAAGCCAATAAGCCACTTGTTTCGTCTTTATTCCAAAAAAATTGGATTTCAGTCAAAAAATTTTACTTTTTAGATTCCTCTCGTCGTGAGGATGCAATAATCCCCAAAAAATTGACAATAAACCAAGTGATGCGAAAAAAATTTGAATAAAGACAAAAAATAAACCAAAATGACTTATTTGTCCGAACAAGACCTTTCAAAATACGCGTTAATTAAAAATATCGTTAGTCAACTCATTTGAAACGGTGAACCCAAAAGCTCATCAAAAGACAAACTAAGAAAACAATTCATCGAGCGGTCCCCATTGCTTTTGAGATGTCACTGTCGGTTTTGGGCCACATCAATATCATTGAATAGATTGTTAAAAAAAGAACTACCAGAACATGATCCAGAGAGTTAGCCCGATGGTCAAGGCCTGAAATTTATTAGGGGTTTGTTTTATCCTAAAGTTTTAGATTCGAAATCTCTTAGATAGTATCAATTTCTTCGGAGTCAGTTCATACAGAATTTAATTTGCTCCTGCTTTAATTAGGCTTTATCTGAAAATAGTCGAAATGCGTGTCAGTTAGTCCAGACACGCAAGTCGTAAAAAAGGAAATACTAGTACAACGCATAATGCCAATTAAGGTCGGTCCAACTCCTACATATAGGCACATCACGAGGCACATTTGGTATGCAACTCTGTTATTCATAATCTTTAGCTGAAGGCAAGAAAACCCATAGAAAGCCATCGTAGAGAGAGAGAGAGAGAGAGAGAGAGAGATGGGGGCTGAAACCAAAGGAAACTTGGATTACTTAACTAAGATTCCAGAGATAAAGTTCACGAAGCTGTTCATCAATGGAGAATTTGTTGATTCCGTTTCAGGTTTTCCCATACTTCCTTCTTTTCTGTTTTTGAGCTAGTTGTTGAATTTCGTTTTCATTTTTCCTTTTCAAGTGATCACCGTAGTAGCATTGTTCATCTCAAAATTAGTAGCCACTCTTTTCTTCCCTAATTAAATTTGATGCTGCTGTCCTATCTCAAGCTCGAGCTTCAGGTATCGTCAATCTTTGTGTTCCAATCCTGCTTGTTTCGGCAAAGATGATTCCTCGATCCTTTTCTGTAAAAAAAAAAAAAGAAGAAGAAAGAATCACCAGGAAAAAATGAAAGCTCGCCGTTGAATTCCATGGCCGGCCGCCGTAGGCTTGTTCACAAACGAGAAGGAAAAAAAAATCACCAGTATTACGTTTTTGATAACTCGACGGCATAATAAATCGACTTGTTCAGAAAACCAATCCCACACCTACTAATAAGAGCGCCAATTTAAGTTCAAACACAATTTTGTGTAGATTGACAGAGTAAATGCTTAGTCTAGTCATATATATAGAGTGAGATTCCATTTTTCTTGTTGACCACCGATGAATTTGGTCTTTTTCCATATGAATTTTGTGTGGATTGACAAAGTAAATGCTTAGTCTAATCATATAGAGCGGGATTCCATTTTTTTATGACCACCGATGAATTTGTTTTTTTTCCATATGAATGATAAACACGTCAAAGTTCGAATGATAAAAATGTCGCTTTACGCTCATATTACAAAAATCAATCGTCATGCGAAAATATACACGTTACATACTACTAGTATATACAAGAAGTATTTTCCAAGTAATCGAAGGCCGCCTGGAGAACGGTCAAAGTCAACTGCCCCATGCGCCTACTTTTGTGTGGCCCCCCTATAGTACATATGACGTTTCGTCGGTTTCGATAATAAGATTGTAGAACTTCTAAACGACAGTGGACCGATTATAAAATGCGATTACAACTTTATACAAGTTGATTCGGGACACGTAATGTTATTAAAAAAAAAAATGTGTTCATCATTGTGCGTAATGATCTTGAATAGTTGGTCTACTACTAGTATTTTTGAATCATCAATGTTGTCCATCGACGCAGTTAGAAATTTAAGAGAAGATAATTAAATCTTTAACTCCCCTCCACGCGTAAGATTGTGAAACAATTGTGGAAGGGTTGTAGAAATTAGTACGAGGTGCGCTCAAGCTGGTCCGAGAAATCTTACAATACCAATTAATATATAAATAAATAAAATCTTTTTTCATTTATGTCCGTGGACTCTATATATATATTATATATATATATATATATATATATATTTGTTAAAAGGACAGTATGATTAAATTATTTAACTTAAATCCGTAGTGAATTTGGAGATTAATAATTAAATTTCTGTATTTTCCTTGATTTTGAAAAGGGAAAACGTTCGAGAGCATAGACCCAAGAACAGGGGAAGTGATAGCCAGGGTTGCAGAAGGGGACAAAGAAGATGTTGATTTGGCTGTCAAGGCTGCCCGCCAAGCATTTGACCATGGCCCTTGGCCTCGCTTGCCTGGCTCTGTAAGTCTATTATTGTTACTCTCTTCCGCTGTCAAGTTGGAATAATCATCCGTCTTAACGAGCAGAATCTAGAAAGCGTAAAATCATGAACCGTAAAATGGAAGGACAACTTCCTGACTTTTGTCGTGATGATTCACTCAAGAAAAAAGAAGGAAAATAAACCATGTTTACAGTGTTTGGTGGATGTCACATTCTAATCTTTATGTAAATATGAATCTGTAGCAGTAGCTTAAGTATTTTTCAATTTTTTTTTTCAGGCAAGGAGAAAGATACTGTTGAAGTTCGCAGATTTGATAGACGAAAATGCGGAGGAACTGGCAGCATTGGAGACCATTGATGCTGGGAAGATCTTCGGTTGGGGTAAGGCCTTCGAAATCCCAGGCGCAGCCGAGTCTCTCCGGTACTACGCCGGTGCTGCGGACAAAATTCACGGAGAGACGTTGAAAATGTCAAGCGCAAATCAAGGTTACACGTTGCGCGAGCCCATCGGTGTTGTGGGCCATATCATCCCTTGGAACTTCCCGAGTACCATGTTTCTGTTGAAGGTTTCGCCGGCACTAGCCGCCGGTTGCACCATGATCGTCAAGCCTGCTGAGCAGACGCCCCTTAATGCTCTCTACTTTGCTCATCTGGCTAAGTTGGTAGGCTTTTGCTTATTTATCCACCCATAAAAAGGCTCATCACAATATTCGAAATTTTTTTTGGGCGACTTTGATTTAATTAAAATGCGGTCTCTAACACTTTTTTTTTTATTTGAAAATTTCGGATCACGCATCCCTACCTTTGCATAGCATGATTTTGGCTTTTCACAATATTTAGAAAGTGTAAAGTCGCCGAATTTGGACACCAAAAACTGCACCTAAAATGAACCATATGGTCTAGACACATCTAAGTAAAATCTAGACTATATAGTGTACTTTATGCACGATTTTGTGTGCCCTGGTTCTCTGTACTGAAGGCGCTCTTTATAGATTTTATCAATAGTACTATTTCATTTGTATCATGATATTTTTTTTCATTTGTATCATGATTTTTTTTTTTCAGGCCGGTATTCCAGATGGAGTGTTAAATGTGGTAACGGGATATGGAATGACAGCAGGCGCAGCCATAAGCTCTCATATGGACATTGATAAAGTGATTGCCAAAATTTTACTTAAACTGAGAGTATTGCTGCTTTTTGAACAGTCAATTGATATCACCTGATGTTGATTTCTCATCTCTTTATTTTCAGGTTAGTTTCACAGGGTCTACAGAAGTGGGACGCCTTGTAATGCAGGCCGCAGCCACCAGCAATTTGAAACCTGTCACGCTTGAACTAGGAGGCAAGAGCCCTCTCATAATTTTCGACGATGCAGATCTTGATCATGCTGCAGAACTTGCCCTCGCTGCTAATTTGTTTAACAAGGTAATAGAACTTTCAAAAATTGTTCAAGTCACTTGTGTAGTCTGTCACGTGTCATAAAATGGAATCCGCCATGATCTCATTTGATGATTCAAGTTGTTCATTTTGTAAGACTCAGTAATCACATGACAGACCGTTAAATGAGCAGATCCTTACTTGACCATAGGAGGGTACTGGTTTGCGTAAAAGATATGTTCTTTAGATTGATGTATGAGGAAACTCTTTTTTAACACCAAAACTCAATACCTGACTCTGTTAATTTTCCTCGTGCTCTCTTATTACAGGGAGAAGTTTGTGTGGCGGGATCGCGTGTTTTTGCTCAGGAAGGAATTTATGATCAGTTGGCGAAGAAGTTGGGAGAGAAGGCAAAGACATGGGTGGTTGGAGATCCTTTCGATTCTAACGTTCGCCAAGGACCACAAGTAAAAGCTCGAAACTTACACTTCTTCTGTCACTCAAATTGTAAACTACAGTACAAGTAAAAATGATGAAACATGCTGCCTCGTACTAAAACGACATCGCATCTTCTATCCTCGAAATCCATGTTAACAAATTGGCAACACTTTCCCGTAATGTGAACTTGCAATAGAACGTGTGCAACATATTGTTGCTAAACTCGTGCCTTGAACACCAACCATAAAACTCTTGCAGATTGACAAGACGCAGTATGAGAAGGTGCTTTCGTACATTGAGCATGGCAAACGAGATGGAGCCACTTTGGTAACTGGTGGTAAACCCTGTGGCGAAAAGGGATACTACATAGAGCCAACAATTTTTTCTAATGTTACGGTAAGCCCTTCCCCATTCAACAATTGCCTTCTGGTCGAGCTGTGTGAACAGCATGTATTCTCTGTGTGCGTAGTTTATTCTTCTTTCATTGATCGATCTTTGTGGATTTGAACAGGACGACATGACGATTGCAAAGGACGAAATATTTGGGCCCGTGATGTCTCTCATGAAATTCAAGTGAGTTTCCATTTCTAATGTTTTTCGTCTTTTTAGCCCCTCTATAGACTATAGATCATGAAACTCGTAAAGCAATTGTCTTTTGGTCGATAAATCTATGGAGAAATTCACGATCCAAACAACCTTTTACCCTAGCCGAAATACAAACCAAACGTATTGTAGTGTACAAGGTTCTACTAAGAAAGTGGCCAGGTTGGTATATTTTTGCAAGTAACAAAACCTGTTTGCTTAGTTACCCTTAGAAAACAGTACGTACCTAAGTGATAAATGTATTTTGTAGGACCGTGGAAGAGGCAATACAGAGAGCTAACGCCACAAGATACGGGCTAGCAGCAGGGATAGTGACCAAGGACCTCAACGTGGCCAACACCGTCTCAAGATCAATTCGAGCTGGAACAATATGGATCAATACTTATTTCGCTTTTGACAAGGACTGCCCCTTCGGAGGGTTCAAGATGAGCGGGTTCGGGAAAGATACGGGCATGCAGGCACTTGAACAGTACCTTCAAGTCAAGTGTGTTGTTACTCCCATTTACAATTCTCCATGGCTGTGAGTCGTTATATTTCTTTTACCATTCGATGGAAGAAGATCACACTGCATCGACTTTGAAATTTCGAACTCTTGTACAACTTTCTATTTGATGAATAAAGACATTCCATGTGCAGAAAGCAATACTCCAGTACTGGAACATTCCCCAGTGGATCCTTTAGCTTCTTTGGTTATTTTGTTGTACATAGTTGTGTCTTTTATGTTGCTCAGAGCCTACTGTTTTGGCTTTGTTTTTTTTTCTCTAATAATTGGGTCTTGCATGACCTCGTGACTTGTATCCTTTTCTGGATTGGCTCGTGTTTTCGTTTGGGCTGATATATGAAAGTACCTTGGCCAAACCAAACCGAGTCTTATGTCCCAATCACTTGGGGTATCTTGACTGGAGGAAAAAAAAAAACTCCGTATTGCCTTTTTTCCCCTCTTGGGTACATCTCCAGTATCGGTTTGTTAGGTCCCCTAATTAGGACTTCTCATGGAGTGAATGACAATACTCCATAGGTTTGAGCCTACCGGCCTGTCCTGATAAAATGAGCATGGGCAGCTTCAATCGAGCAAAGAGTCTGTCGTCGGTGACCGAAAATAACTTAAGTTGGAACATGTAATTTTATTAATCAATAACTACAACAGACTAACAGAGTTCTGAAGAAACTGTACAATGCATCTGGAAAGGTAACCATTATGTCCCTCCAATGATTTGAGGACAATTCTGAACACCAAATAACTTCTTGACCTCTCTACTCTTCCCCCTCAAGGGCCCAAACGTAGGGCACACTAGTCCATAGATTGCATTGTCAGAAGGGAAAATGAAGTAGTGAAGGTAGATACATATAGTTGTTTGTTTTATTTACCAGGACCACATCAAGAATAATGCGACCCTACTTTGGTCTGCTAGGCATGTCACCATCAAGCATTTACTTTCACCTTAGGATGTGATTCGGATTAGATATTTTTGAATCGTTTGATATATGTAGGCGGACACCGGACGTGCATTGTGTGAATCTCGCACGGATCGAATAGTTCCAGATACATTTGTGTTCATAGCACTACTTTTCACTTTATTGGGTGGATGGCTTAATCTCATATGGTTAGAGCGATCTGAACTTCTGAAATTGAAATAAGGTTGGTTGGCAAAAAAAGAAAAATGGATCAAAACATCCGAAAAATGATCCTAACTAAAAGAGACTAATGTAAGGGGGTGTTTCCGGTGGTGAAAAAATTATTAGGTGTTTTCGGTAATGAATAAGTTGATGAATTTATGAGTAGAGTTACTGTAACAAAAAAAATTTATGTTGAGAACTTTTTTATTAGTAGAAACGAAATAATAAATGGTTAAAACTTTTTGCCAATAAAAACGAGATGATAAAATGCATTGAATTTTTTGTTAGTGAAAACACCCCTAAATGAGCTGAATTATGCCGTATAGTGGGTTATTCAAGTGTAGTCAACAATACTAGCTTGTCTTATCTTAAAACAAAGGGAAAACTAAACAAACTTCAAAGTGTCTTGAACTTGTTTCGTTTTTTAACGGGCAGAGTCGTATTTTATGAATTCTAATCGCTTGTATAAAAACACCTATGTACCTCTATTTCACTGTATTTTTAACTACAAAATTGCACAAAAATACCTTTTTAACAATCATGCAACTGAAAATGCACGAGAACATAAATGTACATAGGAGCATCCACCGTCTAAACTCATCAAATTGGTGATGGGAGTTGCCAAGGAATGCTGCTACAGGTACAGACTTTCCTGCACAGACAGCGCGTATAGCGCGTGTTTGGGCCCGTCTCGGGTCCAACAACAATAATCGGAGCCGCTCATTTTGTTCAATATGTGTTTCTTAAGGTCCCTGTAAAAAATCAGCTCCATCCGACATCGATAAGAGCGTTTGTAAAGCATCCAAAATTGCTTAAGAAATTTTTCAAAGCAATTTTGGACGCTTCGCAAACGCTTTTATCGATGTCGGATGGAGCTGATTTTTTTCAGGGATATTAAAAAAAAATATTGAATAAAATGAGCGACTCCGATTATCTTTGTTGGACCCGAGATGGGTCCAAACGCGCGCTATCTGTGCATAAAGCTGCTGTACCAGCAGCATTTTGGGTTGCGAAGGTGGATGGCTATCCCCGTAAGAGAGCAAGTCGCCTAATTTGGGATAAACCCGTGAAAACTCATGACTATTGGACTAATGAACAGATTTGTTTTGTCATCGTACCTATTGATGATCAGTTTCAGCTAATTTTTTACGTTAATAACATACTTGCCAAGTTTTACGAAATGAACAGATAACTATTATTAAATGCGGACACAAAAATGAGAGCCTGACAAAAAACTAGACCCGACCGGACCAAACAAAATTGGACAGCAGTTTTGTCCTTGTCACCTTAACATGTCAAGATTTGTGATTCATAAATTAAGGCTCTGTTTGGAACTTGTGGAAAAGAAAAGAAAGGAAAAGAAAAGAAAATGGGAGGAAAATGAGAGGGAAAAAGAATGGAAAATTTACTATTCTCAAAGCTTGAAATTGTTATTTTCTTCTCATTTTCTCTTCCAACCAAACAATGGGAGGGAAAATTGTTTAATTTTCCTTTCTTTTCCTTCCCTTTCCTTGAGTTCCAAACAGAGCCTAAACATCAGAATCTAAGAAAAAATCTAAAATTCCAAACAAACAGCAATTTACATTCTTTCTTTTTTCCTTTTACAACAGCACTTTCCATCCTCAATTTCTCATCATCAACATTTATTAACAAATTCCAAACACCATACAACAAACCCCAAAATCCAAACCAATATATATCCCTCCGTCCCAAAATGCTTGTCTGGTCTGCAAAACGGAGTATTAAAAATAATACAATTTTGGCAAAAAAAATCAAAATTTTTTTACCAACTTACTAGATGTTAATGAGTATTTTTAATTTGTGAAAAAAATTTAACTTTTTTCTTGAAAAAATTGCATTATTTTTAATACTCCGTTTTAAAGACCGAACAAGCATTTTGAGACGGAGGGAGTATGTATTAAACACTTTTATCTAGACCTCCTATCTACCAATAACGTTAATAAAAAACATTTATTTATAACATCACTTGTGCGCCTTCCCTCTGAGCTTAACACCGAGGACCCTCTCCATCTTCCCTAGCACAGCCTGATTCGGCACCGCCTTCCCGTTCTCGTACTCCTGCACCACCCGCGGCAGCTCGTTGATCTGATTCGCCAGCTCGGCCTGGCTCATCTTCTTCTCGATCCTCGCCTTCTGGATCGCCTGCCGCACCTCCAAACCCACCCTGTCCAGCGCCGCCGGCTCCGCCGCCTCGTCCAGCTTCCTCGCGTTCACGGCCGTCGCCGGCGGCTTCTTGTTCGCCCCGGCGTCGAACTTCTTCACGGTCTGGACCTGGGCGCCCGACCGGAGAGCCTGGTTCACGACCTTCGGGTCGCGCAAGTCGTGGGTCTTGGGCTTGGACTTGTGGATCACCACGGGTTCCCAGTCCTGGGTTACGGTTCCTGAAAATCGGCTAGGCATATCGTCGGAAACGAAGATTGATTCGTAAATTGATATCAATGATATCTACGTAAAACTGGAGAGAGAATGTATCGATTTCGATTGATTTGTGAACAGAGGTGGTAGGAGGGGGAATATATAGGACACAAGGGGGTCTGGAAAGTTCTTGGCGTTTTGTTGTTTCTCTGGAACGTTCTTGAGGAAGGATTGACGTGGCGTGTTTTGATATTGGGTGGGATGCTGGTTTGTTCAACCACGTTGAAATTGACAGCCTTGGCCCCCAAGTATTATTCCCTCTCCTTTTTTTCCCATCGCGTCGGTGGGCGGCTGTTGCCCACTTGCCCCCGTCGATTCGATTCGATTCGTTCCTCACCATCAACGAATTTCAAAACTGTCGGGAAATCCGTTCGTTTAAGAATTTTGAATTTTAATTATTATTATTTTTTTATTATTACTTTTATTTTTTTCTCTATATCTTTTCAATCATTATTCATATTTTCAATTATTATTGTATTTCTTTCTACACTCATTACCTATAAACCAAATCCAAAATCCCAATACGAACAGAGGGTCTCAAAGATTTGAGGTCCCGTTCAATTAAGTTTTATATTTTTTAAGTATTTATTTTTTATTTTACAAAATATATCGTTTTCTCATAATACATTACTCTTAATTTAATAAATAAGTATTTTATTTAAAAAATAGTGGAATGAGAGTATTTGGTTACCATTTTGTCTCACCTTTAATCTCATGCCAATCAAAAGAAGAGAAAGTTTTTATGATATGGTTCTGTTTCTTATTCCAAATTCATTATTTTTATGAATTACGAAGAGTTTTTCCGTATAGGATATAATAAAACTTTTTAGGTGATAGTGATATGCAATTCAAGCTTTTTAAGATTTTTTCATACCAGGTGTTATTATAGACAATTTCAAAACACTATCCAACATTCAAAGAGGAATTTAAAGGGGTTTGAAGGGCAGTTTAAAGGATATTTTCTTCTTTTGAGTGAATAAGGAATAGAGGGAAAAGAGATACTTTAAGATGTATAACCGGTGACGTGATTAGGCATAGATAGATGGGCTTATTACTTTGTAAAACCAACAAATAGTAAAATTATGAAAATCAACATTGATTTCATATTGTTTTCGTTGTTATCTATTCTTTTTGTTTCGTGGAATTTTCGGTTTCCTATACTTTAAGCTCTGAGCAAGTGACAATAACACTCCTTGAAAACGTTGTTAACGATAGAGTCAAAAAGACTAAAATCTCCTTCTATAACCCTTACACCAGCTCATTTCGTGTACCTTCTCCCTTATTCATATTACCTCCGTTCTAAAATGTTTGTCAGGTCCACAAAACGAGGACTCAAAAATAATACATTTTTTTCAAGAAAAAATTCAAACTCTTTTCATAAATTAAAAGAACTCATCAATATCTAATGAATTGTTGAAATTTTTTTTAATTTTTTGTGCAAAAATTGTATTATTTTTATATCTTTGTTTTGCGGGCCGGACAAACATTTTTTGATGGAGGGAGTATAATCTTTCAATGACAACCGAAGGTACTGCATCAATCGTTCGTAACGAATTGCCCTTAGCTGCATCAAATTGTATTTGGCCGCGTTGAATTGCACTTGGGCGCATCGAATTATACTTGGTCGCATCGAATTGCATTTCGCCGCATCGAATTGCACTTGGTTGCATCAAATTGCACTTAGCTGCATCGAATTACACTTGGGCGCTACAAAATTGCTCTTGGCCGCATCAAATTATACTTTTTTTTTTGATCAACAGCAAATTTCACTCCAAGAAGCCTAACGGCACTTTTTTTTTGAACAGCAGCAAATTTCATTTCATACCAAGAAGCCTAACGGCACTTACATGAAATAAACATAACAGTCGGTAAGAGCTAAATCTACTGAAAGCAAGGAAACGAGCAAACCACAAAAGGCATACAAGCTCAAAGACGCATTACTGCAAAAGCAGACCGACACGATGCGGCGTAGGGTCCATCCTAGCAACGGTAGATAAGCAACCCAGAGCTCAAACCATTAGAACGGTCCTTTAATGGCTAATGTTGGCTTTCACGGTGAGAGGGGACGAATCCCTCACAGCCGCAAAGGGCAGCTCCAGAGCAAGTTCCTGCCGGCACTTCGAAACTCCGGGTGCGGTAGAAGACCAGACAACCCACAACAAGCCAGACCTCCTTGTAAGCACACAAACCGGGATCTGGAATCCAAACCGAATAGAACCAACCACCAAAACTCAATTAACGGCTGCAGCACCGGAGGCAGCCGAAATCAGACGGAATACACCGACAACAGCCGACTACATCACAACACCACTACCGATAAGAGAGAACCAGCAGCCACCACACATAGCAAAATTATTACCCACCACCAACACCCACCGGATCTGGGGAAATCAGACTGGGACAAAAATCTGGACGGAGGAGGATCTCGCCGGAGAAGAAAAGGCACAAAAATGGCCCAAAACAAACTAAATCTCCTAAACCTCCACAAACCCTAATTATTACCAGCCAATAGAAGACCAGTAGAGCCCGGCTGCCTCTGAAACCCCCTGAACCAGATCCGAGCTCGCTTCGGAAACCACCACAGCACACGAGCCGCTAGAGCTGAGCTGCGTCGCCGGGGTCGCCTGGCTGAAGACAACGAAGCTGGAGAAGGGGAGGGAAAGCAGAGCTGAGATCTACGGCGCCGGAAGGAGGAGGAGGGGGCGGGGGTGGAGTCGGAAGAGGCGGTAGCCCCACCCCCAAAACGGAACCCTCGCTTTAGAAAACCCTTGCTCTGGAAAGTGTAGAGAGAGAAAGACACTTTTGTTGAAAAGCCTCCCAAGTATCGCCTAACGGCACTTACATAAAATAATCATAACAATCGGTAAGAGCTAAATTTATTGAAAGCAAGGAAATGAGCAAACCACAAAAGGGCATACAAGCTCAAAGACGCATTACTGCAAAAGCAGACCGACACGATGCGGCGTAGGGTTCATCCTAGCAACGATAAATGAGCAACCCAGAGCTCAAACCATTAGAACTGTCCTTTAAAGGCTAATGTTGGCTTTCACGGTGAAAGGGACGAATCCCTCATAGCCACAAAGGGAAGCTCTAGAGCGAGTTTCTGCTGGCACTTCGAAACTCCGGACACGGTAGAAGACCAGACAACCCACAACAAGCCAGATCTCCTTGCAAGCACATAAGCCAGGATCTGGAATCCAGACCGGACAGAAACCAACCACCAAAATGCATCGAAATATTCTTAACCGCATCGAATTGCACTTGGCCGCATTGAATTACATTCGGGCACTATGAATTACACTTGGCCACATCGAATTACACTTGGCCACTACAAATTGCTCTTGTCCGCATCGAATTGCACTTAGCCGTATCGAATTGCACTTGGAAGAAGAGCTACAAGAAGCTTAGCACAGGGGTGTAAGCGTTAAAAAAAAGTATGGGGTGTTTCTGACACTCGCTCAGAGTAGAGGGGTGTAAAATTCATTTCCCCATTTATTTTCCTGAAATTCGGAAAACCTTTTGCGAGACCCGAAACCCAACCCAGTTCGAGCCTTTTCGTCTCTGCGGGAACCATAGAAAACCCAAAATATGGCGCCAAAATCCAATTGACTGCTCTCTCTCTCTCTCTCTCTCTCTCTCTCTCTCTCTCTCCATAAAAGGTGAGCTCTCTATCTCCCTTCTCTCTCTTATGCGACGATCGAACAATGCAGCGCCAGAAGTCGATACTCTCCTTCCTCCAAAGACCCTCGCCTGAAAACCAGAAACCCAGCCAAAACACCCTAGACGGTCACCGCCTCCCTCCTCAGTTTCCGCCCAAGCAACCAAACCAAAACGCCGTCGTACCCAACCAACCTCCCGTAGCGTCAACTTTCGGCTCCTCCACAGAAATAGACACTCCGCCGGAGAAGGTGCCGCGTCGGATTTTCCCGGCGGGATTCGCCGGAGATGACGGGGGCGGGACGAGTTCTTCGGTCTCGAGCATTATGCACAAGTTCGTGAAGGTTAAGGATACAGAGAAGTGTGTTGATAGGTACGGGTTTTGAAGTGATAGAGTATTTAACTGTTTATCGGTCTCTGCTTAGGGTTTGGTTACTGTTTTCATATTGAAGAGTTAGTGACTGAACGGCAACTTATTATTCGTCGACTATGTTCTAGTTCAGAGCAGTACGAATTTGATTTACTTATCAATTATTTTTGCCATTGGTATACAATAAAGTTAACTGCATTATATGTTCCTTTTCATGAACTAAACTAACAATGATACGCTCCGAAAGGTCTCATGTTCAAAACCTCTTTTGGGCCAGTTCATACAGAGATTTGCGCTCTCACTAGTGGGCTGTGAGATTGGTCCCCATAATTGGTCGAGGTGCGTGTAAGCTGGCCCCGACACTTGGTTATTTAAAAAAAACTAAGAATAATACAGACCTAAGTCTCATATTCAAATCCACCCAAGTGTTATAAACTCTTTTGGGGCCAGTACATACGGGGTTTTACCCCGGCTTTAATTGGACCCTCCGCTAGTGGAAGCAGGATTGGTCCCCCGGATTACTAGTCGATGTGCACGTAAGTAGGCCTAGACACTTGAGTTAGTAGAAAAAGAAAAAAACAAAACAATAATACTGATTCGATTTGTTTCCACTTTATCGTGTGCAAGTAATTATAATTAAGGTGGTGAGATTCAATTCCAGGAATAAATTTTGAATATGATTGTTAGATTGTGTTTTAGTACTTTTAAGGTAGGCGCTTTTCAAAAAAGAAAAAAGAATAAAAGGTAGGCATATTTGTATGGTTATTATTAAGTCTCATTTGAATGGTTATTGTTATTTCTTTTGGAATATAGGAAACTTTCGTGTTGTCGTGTACTTGGGGTGTTTGGCATGTAGCCCGTGTGACCATGTGCTAATTTCCTAGAGGAAAACCCCATTAGACAATGTTGATGTATTAATTCTCCCTGAATTCCTCATTTGTGACTGTTATCTTTGAGCTATAATCTGTCAATCTAGCTAAATGCAAATGCAAACAAAAACACTTAATTCCAGCTTTTTTCCCATGCGTGTCACTTCTTCTTTACCTCATGTGCTTGTGTTGTTTACCCTTGAATCTTGATTATATTTATGTTGGCATCTTACAACATTTGTATGCTACTTTTAGGAAACAAGCATGTGGCGGTTCCTCCAAAGCCTGCTCAATTTATAGTAAATCAAGTAGCCCGGAAGCGTTGCCTAATGAACATGCAACTTTTGAACATCCTTTGAAGGGAAATGTTCTCAATGCCATTCGACAAGATAGCCCAGGGGATAAGGGGTGTCCCTTGCTTATAGAAACAAACAATGACGATGTTTTTGGGCCAGAAACACCTGGTACTCGTCCGCTTGTTCCACGGTCGAAGCGAATTCAAGAGGACTGCTCCAACTTTGGGGATAGGAGTGATTGCTCATTGTTGGACTCTAGCAAACGGATGAAGCTACTTCAAGATTCAAAGGGCGGAAACAAAAACCGTGAAGAGCTATCTGAAGTGACTAGTAAGTTTGAATGGCTCAATCCTTCTCAGATCAGGGATGCTAATGGAAGGAGGCCCGGCAATGCGCTATATGACAAGAGGACATTGTATATACCTCCTGATGTGTTGAATAAAATGTCAGCATCACAAAAGCAATATTGGAATGCCAAATCTCATTATATGGACATTGTGCTTTTCTTCAAAGTGGTCAGTTATTAAGCTCCCATATCATCTCTCATTTGTTCTTTTTGAGTTTAGGTTGTCATATTTTCTGTCTGCGTGATATGATGCATTAATAGCTAGCTCGATAAAGTCAAATGGACCAATGGTTAATAATTATACGATCAAGGCAAGTTATCAATAGTCAATACTATTACGGGCACTATTACTTCTATGCATGTATCTGTGACATTTTGAATGGACAAGATTGTTTCTTACCCTCTTGTTTATTTGCCGAGACTACACTCAGCTAACTCTACTGCTATGCATGTCATACAGGGAAAATTCTACGAGCTGTATGAACTTGATGCCGAAATTGGTCATAAGGAGCTTGACTGGAAAATGACATTCAGTGGTGTGGGAAAATGTCGACAGGTATTTTCTTCTGGCACTGAGTTTCTAGTTCTTCTCTTGATCAGCTCATAATGAGGTTTTTGTAGATGTCGAAATTATTTCTACCCATTGACATGTTCCTTTGGCCAGGTTGGCATCTCTGAGAGTGGGATTGATGATGCTGTTCAGAAGCTGGTTGCTCGTGGGTGAGGAAATGTTCTATGTTTTATTATTTGGGCACAATATTCCAATCTGCATGACTGCTGAATGTATCTTAGGCCTAGATCTTACCCTCTAAATGGGTGCAAATGTTCCATTTTTAAAGCAAAATGAGTTGTGGAAAGGTGAGGATGCCTTGCACCTTTTGTTGTGAATATTGGCCCCAGATAGAGCATGCAGTCATTAGTCAATGACTCAATATCGATGTGTTAGGCCAGTCATTTACACATTACTCCTGTTTGGCTTTATAGTATCGAGGTATTTTAGCCTCTTTTGCCATATCTTCTTTCTGAAGGTATAAGGTTGGACGGATGGAGCAGTTGGAAACGTCTGAACAAGCAAAAGCCAGAGGTTCCACTGCTGTAAGTTTTCCTCTGACCGTTGAAGTGGCCAAGTTATTTCACGTACTGACAATTTTGTCTTTCTCTGTGTCATCTTTGACAAATAAAAATCTTTTCGTTCTTTTAATTTCCACCTACAGCAGTTCTCAAAAGGTGTAGCCCCCTGCTGTTAGCCAAGGAATTCTTTAAGGTTTAGTGCGTTTGGGTGAAAACTAATTCAGAGGCCTAAGTTTCAATAATGCATGATACTGTCACCCCAATCTTCCAGGCCATAGCCAGTCTATGACTCATGCACCTAAAGTCAACAAGGTATCAAATAAACCCTACGTGTATTGAAAACCTTCCATCCATAGGTGGTGTCAAGGCTTTTATTTAGCCATTTAGAATTCCAAACCAAGGAGATGGATTGAAGACTTTTGAAAGTTCTTATGTTAGCTTTTAATTTTTATTCATCTTACTTTTGTCATTAATCATGGCTCTCTCTTTTTAGTTGTTGAGAGGGACGGCTGAAGTAATCTACATGATTCTGTCTGGTGCTCCTAAAATATAATACTGGATTCATGATGAGTAGTTTTTTTTTTTTTTTTTTGATCGGCAATTCATGATGTGTAGTTGGCCAAACACTCTAATCCTTCTCATATACCCCTTCAGAGGTTTTCCACGCATATCGTGTTGGAGGCGAGAGTTTATAAATCACGCACTCATAACTCATTTCTCGTAGGAGAAGCTAGTGTATACAAAGCTTATTCATATTTTTCAACCCACTGTAATATCAAATAGACAATATTTGTGTGTACCTACGTCAAATGGACTTAGTTCACGATCTTGGAGTCTTCTGGAATGTAATTGCTTCCTTCTTTTGTATTTCTAAGTTCACAGCTCCCGGTACTGTGCTAAAACTAGTAAGTATAATAAAATCTAGATTCAGCCACTTAGGTATTTACTTTTGTTACTTTGTATATTTTGGCAACTTTTGGTCATGTCTCATTCTCGGATCGTACAACTAGTGTCTCATTGACAGATGGTTCCAAGATGTTGCCAATTGAAGATTTGATATCACATGAAGTAAGGAAACTGTTATGACTGTTATGATCTGTTTTTTTGGTTTTCAGGTGATCCAAAGAAAAGTTGTTCAAGTGGTCACACCATCAACCACAATGGATGGTAACATGGGGCCTGATTCTGTTCATCTTCTCGCTGTAAAAGAGGTTGGCATTGTTCTTTTATGATTAACCATACAAATGCAGGATGTTAATGTTTTGATTGGTTTGTTGACTTTGAATTTGTTGGTTGCTTCTGTCTATTTTTTCTTTTCTTTCCTTGTTCTATCTATGTTTCATCAATATTATTTTTTTTTTGTGTGGTGGTTTTGTTTTGACATTTGTATCCAGGGTAACTGCAAACTGGGGAATGGCTCGACTGTATATGGATTTGCTTTTGTGGACTCAGCTGCTTTAAAATTTTGGGTCGGTTCCATTAGTGATGATGCCTCCTGTGCCACTTTGGGGGCCTTGTTGATGCAAGTATGTTTTGTTTTACTTAATGTTTTGAATGATTTATGTACCTGCAATCTACGAAAATGGGCATTATACTATTGTCCGGTCATTTGTTTTGATAATAGGTTTCGCCCAAGGAAGTTATATATGAAATTCGAGGTAACTTATTTACTTGAATTTCAAATTATGGATTCCGATATTGACCCAGAGCTTTTCTCAAGACTGCTATTTCTCAAATATGTTCCAGGGATGTCCAAGGAAGCTCAAAAAGCTCTCAAAAAATACACATCAACAGGTGAGTGGAAGATTACAGTTAAAACTTTTAGTTAGAATTTCCTGAAAATCATATCTTGTTCTTTTATCAACATATATTGGTGCTGTCTCGCATAGAAGCAGACTAACATAGAAAAATAGCAGATAGAATCCTCACAACTTAGAAGGTTTCATGCAACTTAAGAGTGGTGGAATATGATTTAACCACAATCGGCTTTAAGCCATAGTTTGCTATTACGATGAAGAGTTGGTCTCTTGTTGTTATTCAGTGTATTTGCGTTCTTGAGGTTGGTTGTTCTAGGAAATGACTGTCTCTCTCATGTCAGCCATAGTTCATTAGGAAGAACTTCAATTACAAAGTGTTTGGACTTCCATTAATGTAAAAGACAAGGTTCAAAGTTTTCAAGACAAAAGGGACTAGTTTTGAAGTTGTGTCTATATCGCAGGATCATCACTACTGACTCCAGTACAACCAGCCATTGATATGGGCAATGGCTCTGATGTCAGAAATGTGATTCAGCTGAAGGGATACTTCAAAGGCTCTGGTAACAAGTGGGATCAAGCTCTTGAAGGTGTTATGCACCATGATCTTGCTTTGTGTGCTCTTGGTGGCCTTATTAGTCATCTATCAAGGTTGATGGTAAGCTTTCCCATATGGCATATCTTAACATTGGGAGCATTAAATATCTTCCATAGTTTTGTGACTGGCACCTTCCAATTGTTTGGCAGTTAGATGATGTTTTGCGCAATGGAGATATTCTACCATACCAAGTCTATAAAGGTTGCCTCAGAATGGATGGGCAGACACTGGTTAATCTTGAAATTTTTAGTAATAATGCTGATGGTGGTCCATCAGGCAAGTTTTCACAACTAACCTTCAAGTGCTGCTACTTGCTTTGAAGACCAATTGCCTTCTCTATTACAACATTTTGATTTCCTTTGTTATGTTACTTCAAGTTTCTCTTATTTGAGTTTCAGGTACACTGTACAGGTATCTTAATAACTGTATAACTGCATCTGGTAAGCGTCTTCTGAAAAACTGGATCTGCCATCCTCTGAAAGATGTAGAGGAAATTAATTGTAGGCTTAATGTGGTTGAAGAACTAATGACTCATCCTGAGGTTGTGTTACTTATCGCTCAATATCTTCGCAAGCTCCCAGACTTGGAAAGGTTGCTTGGACGAGTTAAGGCTAGCTTTCAGTCATCTGCTACACTCGTTCTGCCATTAATTGGCATAAAAGTTTTGAAGCAGCGAGTAAGTCTTTTCTACCTCTACATAAGCAATGTGGCCTTTGTTCACTCTGAATAGGTTTTGAAATTGCAGATATTTTTCAGTAGTTTGCAAATAAAAAGAGCATTTTTGTAGCAATTCTTTTCGTTTGACATAAATATATAAGCAGTTAGGAGTGAGCATGTTAGTAAGTTTTGAAATTAAGCATCTCTTGTGTTAGTTTGCATTGCATTTTGTGTCAATCCTTTTTGTTCAATGTAAAGATACAAGTTATAACTATTCGAGAGCGGAACAGGTCAAAACATTTGGGTCTCTTGTTAAAGGCTTGCGTGTTGGAGTAGATTTGTTGACACTTCTGCAAAACGAGGGGCACACAATCTTATCAATGTCAAAGGTTCTCAACCTTCCAGTGCTAAATGGTAGCGACGGGCTTGATAAATTCCTTACTCAATTTGAAGCAGCTGTAGAAAGTGACTTCCCCAATTACCAGGTCTGCTTCTTTATTACTCTATATAAATCATAATTGTTATGACTTGCCTGCTATGTAGTTGAGGACTACCTGGTGGTGAATACAGACTGATCCACTAGCATGGCAATAAGTATGTTGATCATGATTAGACTGCACTGCGTTTTGGTGTCATATGATGCAACTGTACCTGCAGAGCCTCAACGATATAAACCTCAATTTGTATCATCCAATGTGTAATCAGCCCTATGCATCTAGCGAACTAAAAGTTTGTTGAGACTTTAATGTTATCAGCCAACGCAGATGATGATTCTCCACAACATGAATTTTTTTACTAGGGGAAAGATTTAAACTTCGGAAAAAGTCTCCAACTCGGTCTCTGTTGTATGCTATTTACTCAAGAAAACATACTTCAATGGAGATACTAGGTCATCAAATCTGTTTCCTGGACTTACTTTAGAATCCTGAACAATGCAAGGATACAGCTATAAGTTGCATGATAAAATGGGCTGTTCAATTCAAGGTCTCGGTCCCAGTTTAAGAAAAGGTTATTTGAACTGATTTCCACTGGAAATGTTGGGTTTGCATCGAACTCTCTCTCCCCACAAGTTTTGTTTGGCTTTCTCATTTGAGTGATGATATCCATGCAATTTGTTTGTGACAATATATTGATCATAACTTACGGAATCGATGGTACCAGGACCATAATGTGAAGGATTCCGATGCTGATATCCTGTCAATTCTGATTGAGTTATTTGTTGAAAAAGCTGTTGAATGGTCTCAAGTCATTCATGCCATAGATTGTATTGATGTCCTAAGATCTTTTACCGTCACTGCCAATTCTTCATGTGGGGCTATGTCTAGACCTGTCATTTTGCCTCTTTCTGAATCCCCCAGCTTGTCCCAAGTAATCAGAGGACCAATACTTAACATCAGAGGACTGTGGCATCCTATTGCCCTTGGTGAGAATGGAGAGCTGCCTGTTCCGAATGATATTGTCCTTGGAGAAGAAGCAGATGGATATCATCCCCGAACTTTGCTATTAACTGGACCTAATATGGGTGGAAAATCCACCCTTCTACGTGCTACTTGTCTAGCTGTTATACTAGCCCAGGTATGTTTCCTCCTATTAAATCTGAAATCTTTACTTAGAGGAAATAAATGGCTGTCTCTGTAGTTTTGGAATCGTGAAAGTATTCCTAAGTTTATTGTTCCTTATTCTGTAAATGACTCTTTCCCTGGCTTGCAGCTGGGCTCTTATGTGCCTTGCGAGGTGTGTGTTCTTTCCCTTGTGGACACCATTTTCACTAGGCTTGGCGCCACTGACAGAATAATGACAGGCGAGAGTAAGTTCTATTTACCCACCTGACATAGTTGTTTCATTTGAATCCTTGAATCAATAACGTTCTTTTTTTGTATGATGGGGAGTGCACCCAGTGTTGGGAAATATATGTTTATGGCGGCAGTGAGTTGGTGGCATAGTAGACAGACGAGTGGTGGTGGAACTAATAAATAATAATGATATAATTGGGCCAAGGGTCTTATTTACGCAAGTCATCCAACATTTGAGGCTTCACTCATGGAATATAGGGTTTACACACAAACACCTCAAGATTGACTTCTCTAGCTACATATATTCAGTCTTATGCCTCTGATTTTGTAGGTACCTTCTTTATTGAGTGCACAGAAACAGCATCGGTCCTTCAAAATGCAACACAAGATTCACTGGTTATTCTTGATGAATTAGGACGAGGAACGAGCACCTTTGATGGATATGCTATCGCATATGCTGTGAGTTCAGTATTAAGTTGAATCTTGAGCATTGTGATAGATAGGCTTAGTTTCAGATTTTTATGAACTTGGGTATCACTCATAGGACATGAAAATGACAGCATCTCTGAAGAAATTTTTTAGAATCAATGCACTTCTAGGTCAAAAATCTTGAGCTACCCACTATTAACCATTCAATATGGAGTTACGTTTGATTTCTATTTCCTGCTCTTATCCATATTTGAACGAGTATTTTCAGTTTGTATGATCCACAATATTTGCACAGGTTTTTCGCCATCTTGTTGAGAAAGTCAACTGCCGGTTACTTTTTGCAACACATTATCACCCACTGACTAAGGAATTCGCGTCTCACCCTCATGTCATTTTGCAACACATGGCCTGTGCTTTCAAGTCGAATTCCGACAACTCATTTCAAGGAGGCAATGATTTAGTTTTCCTCTACCGGCTGGCCTCTGGGGCATGCCCGGAGAGCTACGGTATGCAAGTGGCTCTCATGGCGGGGATCCCAAAACGGGTGGTGGAAACCGCCGCTAAGGCTGGAGAAGTGATGAAGCAATCTATCGGAGAAAGTTTCAAGTCGAGTGAACGGAGGTCTGAGTTTTCGAGTCTCCATGAAGAGTGGCTGAAGACCCTGTTAAGTGTCTCGACGACGGGAGAAGGTAATGTTGATGACAATGATGCCTTTGATACATTGTTTTGCTTGTGGCATGAGCTGAGAAACTCGTACAAAGTTGGGTAAATAGGAGGATTGAGCCTACAGTTTTTATTGTAGAAACTTGAAATAGTGTGATTGAAGAAGGTTTGATGTGATTATAACTTGATCAACTTTTGTGGTCATTCCGAGGATGCAATAGAAGATCCATTATTGTGTGGGCTCTATACACACTGAATGTATATGATCCAACCCTACAAGGGAGTGATTTTCAAATAGTGTCCAAATACCAAAATAATAAGTTGGTCCAAATAAGTCAAGATTTGGACAAAAAAGGATGAAATAACTTTGATTGCATACTTACGTCAAAGAAATCTTTACTCGTGATTCAAAACCTCATAGCCGACATCCATCCGATTACTAATGGCAGCCAGGACAACCCGACGGAGCTAACGACAGTTCAAACGAAATAACGTCGCAACACTTGGTATCATCAAAAATGTTACAACTTCACCCAGGTTATAAATCTATTTACATAATTGCACATAAGTGTGTGGGCTCACCCAGGTTATAAATCTATTTACATAATTGCACATAAGTGTATGGGCTCTACAAACAGAGATGTATATAATCCGACCCCACAAGGGAGTGATTTTCAAATGTTTGCCATATGAATGAAAATATTGATCTAGGTCTCCCAATTGGTTAATAATTGGTATAATATAAAAAATGATTCAGTAGCCAATAAGCTATGATTTCGACTCATATTCTCTCCCGCAAAACTATATCTCTTAACTTATTTAACATTCCAAAATCACTCCAAAGATTTTGTACCTTTGATTCTATATTGATTGACTTTGACTTTCCTAAATTTCGTTTGACAAATTTAACATACAATCAGAGATTTTTTGTTCAAATTTAGGTTCGGCTTTCTACAATCAATTTCTAAAAATATTTTGAACTGCAATAAATTAGCCACTTGTTTGGCAAACATCCCGGCTATCTTCCCTTCCGAATGATCATTTAGTGTTCCTATAGCACAACCACGTGGTATTCCAAAGGGCTCTACTACTTTACATTTACGTGAGATCCATACACTTAATTCTGCAACCCACTTCGAATGTATGATAATAGAAGCCCTTGAAGCACCACGTGACGATGGTCCAACAACAAGTAATAATTTTTCCCTTCCCCACATATGTACCGTCACAACAACATAACCTTATAACATCCCAATTCTACCCTCCCACCATTCACATTATGCTTCACCTCCAGAGGGTAATTACTCAAAACCCAAATCACCAAAATGGTCATTCACCAAAACCCAAAACATAGCAACCCAACTAACATTTTGCCCATTCCTAACTATTTTTGGAAACAGTTTTCCCCCAAAAATCTCAGATGCAGAGCAATGGAGGAACAAGTAATAACAAACCCAAATCAAAAAACAGGAAAAAACTAAAGGAAAAACAAAAAACATGGCCAAGCTAAAGGGCAAGGAGCTGGGCCTCTCGTGCATGTTGAACACCGAGCTGGGGGCCGTCCTGGCTGTGATGCGGCGGCGGATGCCGGAACCCAATTCCCATTTCCACCCTTCGCAAGACGATAACTGCGATACCGACGTTCTACAGTCGTTGAAATCTCTCAGAGGGTTCATATTCAATCCCCAACAAGAATGGAGAAAGATCGATCCGTCGATTTATCTGTCACCTTTCGTGGACGTGATTCAGAGCGACGAGGTTCCGGCCGCTGCCACCGGCGTCGCGCTCTCGTCCATTCTGAAGATTTTGAAGCTTGAGATATTTGACGAGAAGACTCCCGGGGCGAAAGAGACGATGAACTCGGCTGTGACTGCCATTACTGGATGCAGGTTTGTGTATTTGGCATTGTTTTTGCTCTCTGTTTGCCATAAAGGTGATTGTTTTTATTCTTCTGCTCACAACTTAGGCAACTTTGGGTGCTCGGGTCAGGTTACGTGCATCTCGAGTAGTCTTTAAAGAACTAATCTCATCGTGTGGGACATGATTAAAAGTGGAACTGACCCTACGAAAGTTTTTTTTTTCGTACAGCGAAAAAAGAGATCATATTATTAATCCAACCAAAAGGAAGTTATAAAAAAGATGTACGACGATAGACAGGGCTCTGACCCCATGGAAGTTGATAGCAAATGAAACTATAAAAAGGTTTCCAACCTTAAACCTATGAAGGATCAATCTTGTAAGTCACATGCCTTAACCAACAAGTCAACTCCTGAGTGATTGTAAGAGAGACCTTAAGAGAAATTTTCAAAAAGTAACACATTTTCGGGGGAAAAACAGCCATGCAAGGCAGCAAGGTCAAACATTCTAAACCTTTGGAGCCATTGGAAGTTTGTCCGGTCATTAACTCCAGTAGCTCGGGATTAATCGAGGTGTGCGCAGGCTATCCTGACAATCTGTTTTCATTACTCGAAAACTGTATATATCTGCTAGAAAAATAATACATTTCCGTAGGATCAATAGAGTTTCTTACTACTGAAGAAGTTTCTGAACTGAAAGCAAAAGATTGATTGATAAAAATGGTTTTGAGTTTCATTCTAGTATTAATTTCCCAACAGGTTGGAGAGGACAGCCCCAGTTGCAGAGGATGCAGTTATGATGAGGATTTTACAAGTGCTGACTGCAATTATGCACCACCGTGCATCGGTTCTGCTCACCGATCACTCTGTTTGCACCGTCGTCAACACCTGCTTTCAGGTGGTGCAGCAGTCCGCCAGCCGCGGCGATTTGCTCCAGCGAAGTGCAAGGTACTGTGAAGTGTTTTTGAAAATCTGCACATTTTGAATTCTTTTTTGGCTCGATTAAAGGGTGAAAGGAGTGACCGGCTATAGCAACCAACGACCTTCTCTGAGCTTAACCATAGGAACCCTACACCTGCGGCAAGCCCCATGAGGGACCAACCACTCACATATTTCTATTAGCCCACCAAGGGCTGGTGGGTCACAGTAGGGCGAGCAGGTTTGCAAAGCACGAGGGGTGTCGTCTGCGCACCTGAAACTTGCAACCTCTTGAACCCAAACCCTAGGGAAGTGAGCCCCGGTGGTTGCAAATTTTGAATTGTTTGCGTTTTATTTGTTACCAAAACTCTTGATTGAAAATTTTGAAAACTGTTTTTTTGGGTAAATAATTTTGAAAACAGTTGTTCTGGTGTTTTTGGAAAAGTGAGTTGTTTTGAGAAGATCTCTTCCAAGCAATTTGTGAACAATTTCTTGGATCTTGTGAAAATTAAGAACAAAAGTAGTGTACGAAAATAATACCAAAGAGACTTGTGATTCCTGTCATAATGTCATATTAATGTGTGCGGTAAGCGTTTGGAAAACGTTGAGAACATGTTTTTGTTGTTGCTTAAACAGGTACACAATGCACGAGCTGATACAGACAATTTTCTCGCGGCTGCCTGATATTGAGGTGCGAGACTGGGAAAACTCAGAATCCGACACGGAAGACAGCAGTTTGGATTCTGGGTATGGGATCCGAGCCACGGTGGACATATTCCATTTCTTGTGCTCTTTACTGAATGTGGTTGACATCATGGAGAGTACTGAGGGAATGGGTTCTCAAACTGCTGATGAAGATGTTCAGCTTTTCGCTTTGGTTTTGATCAATTCTGCTTTGGAATTGAGTGGTGAAAGCATTGGCAGCCACCCTAAGCTTTTGAGGATGGTTCAGGATGATCTGTGCCACCATTTGATTCATTATGGAGCTTGTTCTAGCCCCCTTGTTCTTTCCATGATTTGCAGCACCTTCTTGAACATCTACCACTTCCTTCGCAGGTTAGAATTCATTTCTGAATCATATTCATTTTCATTTTTTCGCGTAGAGGTAAAGAACAAGGATGAAAGCTGCAACACATTTGTTGTTGTCATGGTGTCTTAATCGGCGCAATTGAAAATCTTGGTGGTTTCTACAAGTGGGTTGTTTCTAGATTTCTATATCAAGAACAGTTTTAAGAAACATTCCGGTACACAAACGTTTTTGTATTTCAGAAACTAAAAACGAGCAAGAAAAACGAAAACTAGAGTTCTGTAGAACAATTCGGTGTATGTGTCTTGGTGTTTTCCAAAAAATGAGAACAAAGGGAAACGATGCCTCATACCTGACAAGCCTTTTGTGTTTTTGGAAACAAAAACAATGGACAGTTCCGAAAACACTTTTCATTTCTATATTTTTATTTCAGTTTTGAGCAAAAGAGGTTGTAAAAGTTTTGAGAACATGTCTAGCGTGCTTTGCGAAAAGTGTTTTTTTGACATCTGTTTTCTGGAAAAATGAGAACCGAAACGCATCAAATGCAAAACTATATTTTCATGGAAATGCAAAAAAACTGAACCCAACTTGTAAACTTGTTTTTGTGCAGGTCAATTCGGCTTCAACTGGAAGCCTTCTTCTCATTTGTGCTGTTCAAAGTCATGAGTTTAGGGAACATTATCCAGATACAAGATGTAACAATTGAAGGAATCATAACCTTCTGCAGACAACCCACATTCCCAATTGAAGTCTATGTAAATTTCGACTCTGATCCCCTTTGTCGAAATGTGTTTGAAGAGATTGGAAAGCTTCTCTGCAAGCATGCATTTCCAGCTGGCGGTGCCCTGACAACTTTACAAGTACAAGCCTTTGAAGGACTTGTACTCATTATTCACAACATTGCTGAAAATATAGACAAGGAGGAAAACAGTTCAATCATTTCTGGACCATACCCAGTTGAGATTTCTGAGTATAGACCCTTTTGGGAAGAGAAATCGCGAGAGGGGAATGATTTGGAGACGTGGGTTGAATACGTGAGGATGAGAAAAGCACAGAAAAGGAAACTGTTGATTGCCGGAAACCACTTCAACCGCGATGAAAAGAAGGGGTTGGAGTACTTGAAGGTCTCTAATTTGGTTTCGGATGATCCGAAAGCCTATGCCATGTTTTTTCGGTATACTCCAAGACTTGATAAAACCATGATTGGAGATTACCTAGGGGACCCTGATGAGTTTCACATTCGAGTTTTGAAGGAATTTACAGATACTTTTGAGTTTTCTGGTATGATTCTTGACACTGCTCTCCGGACTTATCTCGAGAGTTTCCGGTTACCAGGAGAGTCCCAGAAGATCCAGAGGATTCTAGAAGCTTTTTCTGAGATATTTTACGACCAACAATCATCAGAAGTCTTTGCAAATAAAGATGCAGTGTTTGTTCTATGTTACTCTTTGATCATGCTCAATACTGATCAACACAACCCACAAGTGAAGAAGAAAATGACAGAAGAGGAATTCATAAGAAACAATAGGGCGATAAACGACGGTAAAGACCTTCTCAGGGAGTACTTGTCAGAGCTTTTCCATTCCATCTCAACAAACGCAATCACCATTTTTGGACAATCCGGTTTGCCAGTGGAAATGAATCCAAGCAGGTGGATTGAGCTAGTAAATCGAGCCAAAACCGTGCAGCCTTTTGAAGTATGCGATTTTGACTGCCGGATTGGGAGAGATATGTTTGCCACCATCGCGGGCCCCTCAGTTGCAACGCTTTCAGCGATATTTGAACACACCGACGAAGAGGGAATCCTCCATGAATGCATTGAAGGGTTGTTCTCAGTAGCTAGAATTGCTCAGTTTGGATTAGAAGACATACTTGATGAACTCCTAGCCTCTTTTTGTAAATTCACAACTCTGTTGAATCCTTATGCGTCTGCTGAAGAGACTTTACATGCCTTTAGCCATGATATGAAGCCGAGGATGGCAACTTTAGCAGTTTTTACTATCGCAAACAGTTTCGGAGAATCGATCAAAGGGGGGTGGAGGAACATTGTGGACTGCTTGTTGAAACTCAAGAGGCTAAAACTGCTACCGCAGTCTATCGTGGAGCCCAGTCTCGCTTCCAACTCATCATCTGACATGGATATTCACACAAGATCCGAGTCAGGGGTGGTGTTCCCTAGTCAAGGTCTGAAACAAGGCCATGGGCGACAGAGTTCCGGTATAATAGGCCGTTTCTCCCATTTTCTTTCCATGGAAAGTGTGGAGGAAAGTTTGACCCTTGGGGTTAGTGAGTTTGAGCAGAATCTGAAAGTCATACAGCAATGCCAAGTGGGAAATATATTCAGTAACAGTTCAAAGCTACCCGATGAACCGTTGCTGAACCTGGGGCGATCTCTGATATTTGCAGCTGCTGGAAAAGGGCAGAAGTTTAGTACGCCTGTTGAGGAAGAAGAAACAGTTGGTTTCTGTTGGGATTTGGTTGTAATTATTGCTTCATGTAATACTGAGAGATTCACAACCTTTTGGCCTCAATACCATGATTTTTTCCTAGCAGTTGCTCAGTTCCCTCTATTTTCACCTGTCCCGTTTGCAGAGAAGGCAATCGTAGCCCTTATGAAGATTGCTCTCAAGCTCCTTTCTTCGTACCGAGCTGATAGACTTCCGGAGGAGCTCATATTCAAGTCGATAAACTTGATGTGGAAGCTAGACAAGGAAATCATCGATACTTGTTGCGAGCCTATCACATTATCTATCAAGAAAATCATCACTGAGTACGCGGGAAATTTGCAGACTCAACTCGGGTGGAAATCGGTCCTTCACTTGTTATCACTCACTGGTCGCCACCCAGGAACCTATGATATGGGAGTTGACACACTTATTGCATTGATGTCGGATGGAACCAACGTTTCGCGAACAAACTATGCTTATTGCATCGACTGTGCATTCGGTTTCGTTGCTTTAAAAAACACCCCATCGGAGAAAAACATGAAGATAATGGACCTAATGGCGGATTCGGTGAATTTCTTGATCCAATGGTACAGAAGTGGATATTCGGATCCGGGGAGCAATGCTAGTATGGTGAGCAACGCGAGTAGTTCTTCATTAGAGGACAATATGAAATCTCTTGGTTCTTCGAATTTCGCAGTGAATTTATTCATAAAGCTTGGGGAAGCACTGAGAAAGACTAGCTTGGCAAGGAGGGAGGAGATAAGAAACCACTCGATTTCCGCTCTCCAGAAAAGCTTCACGCTAGCCGAGGACTTATACTTCACATCCTCAAATTGCATGAATTGTTTCAACCTCGTGATATTCGCGATGGTTGACGATCTGCATGAGAAAATGCTGGAGTACTCGAGGAGAGAGAACGCGGAGAGAGAGATGAGGAGCATGGAGGGGACTTTAAAGATTGCAATGGAGCTGTTGACGGAAGTGTACTTGCAGTTTTTGAAACCTCTATCGGAGAGTTCCGGGTTTCGGAATTTCTGGATGGGAATATTGAGGAGAATGGATACTTGTATGAAGGCTGAATTGGGCGACTATGGGAATTCAATAGTGCAGGAAATAGTACCGGATTTATTGAGGAGGATGATCACGATAATGAAGGAAAATGAGATTTTGGTTCAGAGGGAAGGTGATGCTTTGTGGGAAACCACATATATTCAGATACAGTGGATAGCTCCTTCGCTTAAGGAGGAGCTATTTCCTGAAGAGTTATAAATGGCGTTTTGGATTATTTTTTTTTATATCGGGTCTTTTAGAGAGTCTCTTTTAGGTTATCCATACGTAATTATAATTATTTGTCTCGGGTTGGAATAGGTTACTATTAAACCCAACTCGTTATTTTTCGCCTTTTTGTGTCGATAATAGGGTTTTCCTCAGAAGGATTTTGAAGTTATTTTGTGGGTTTTTTTATTTATTTATTATTTTTCATTTTTCCCCTTCTGGGTAGAGCTAAAAGCTAGAGTATGTCAAGTTGTTAACTAGTAGGATGTTAAGAGAGGAAACCATAGTTCTCTTGTGCAGCTTTTCTCCGTTTCATTGGTCTCATCAGATTCTAGCTAGTGGTGCATTCTGAGCTCCAGTGGTGCTATTCTGTTTTGTGTTTTGAGCAGCTGTTTGATTTCCAAGTTGGCATCAATTTGTTTTTCATTCAGTGCAAACAACTCTCTCTCTCTCATGATTCCTTCCATAAACAAATTCCTCTACAGTGAGAGCCTAAAGCAGGGAGAGCAAAATCATGATACCTCATTCAAGGAAATCATGATATCTTTGCTTCTAACTTATCCACCCCCATAATTAACATGAAGGGTTTGGTCAAGCATGAAAAAAAAAAAAACTAAAGGGTTTGCTCTTCAAGAGATCGCAAATTCAAATTTTACGAAGGCCAAAAATTTTGGAGCAAGTGAAGGTTTGTCCCGTCGTCAACTTCTTTTTTTTTTTAACAAAATATCGTCAACTTCAAGATCCTAGAAAAAAGGTGTGTGAAAATCAATTACCCTCTTATATCGAGGGAGAAAAAAAAGGTTTTCAGTAATCAAACATGCGATCAAGGACTTCAGTATCTAATGATCAAAAATAAATAAAAAATGGACTTAAGTATCTATGAAATGATTACTACTCCTAGTTGACAACTGTTCAGTCACGAGAGCAAAGGAACGAGATTAAATTAATAACACGCGCTTCTGTTTCAAAAGGGGTGGATCACACTATTGGTCCATTACTTTGGGGGGGTTCAAAATACTACTACCTTTTAGCAGGGTTTTAACCGCGGTAACGAGAAACGTAGCAAACGTTATGGTTTTGGGTGATACAGCAAGATATCAGTTAGTACCGGCCATGGATAATAACGGTATCAGTAAACGGTTTTTTCTCAAGACCCTGCCTCTAACTAAAGTATCCAGACTAAAGCGAGATTACCCAATATCATTGGATCCACGGCGTAATTTACCCCTTCACCAAAAATCTCTGGCTCTCATGATGGATAGCTTTGAAATAGTATAACCTAAGGAGCCAAAAGATCATCTCAAGAGTAACCCTTTTAACATGACATGACGACCCTTTAAACAAACCTCTTCAATCATGATTTATTTGCAAGCAAGCAAGCAACCAAAACCTAGTGGTAACTATGAGAACAACTCTTTATATCACCAAGAAATCTAAATCTAAAGGGCCAAATAGGGTATACTTTTCTTTCATATTTTCTCCATTTTTTGCTCTCAAATTTTCTTCCCCTTCAATGCCAAGAGGAACAAGTACCCAAGTCCTTGAATCAACTCATCTAATGAACACAGCTCAAATTTTAAGAGAATCAATCAGGATTTTACTACTCCACTCAACCTATTTCCATGCAATCTCCATCTTCCTCTTCTCACCTCTCCCAATCTCTCTCTTCATCTCCCACTTCCTCATCCACAAGTTCCCTCAAACGCCCTTTTCCATCCTCAAACTCGCAGACGATTTACTTGGGCAAAATGGCAATTTCCTCCTGCCCAACATACTTTCCAAAGCCCTTGACATCGTCATTTGCCTCCCTTCAACCATCACTTTCTCTCTCCTAGGCAGAGCTGCCGCTGTTCAAGCAGTTTCAGATATCTACAGTGGAATCAGCCTCAACGGGACAAGGTTATTCACAAGAAGTGGATTGGTTTGGGTCAAGCTCCTTCACACAAGCTTCTGGGAATTCATCATTCTACTTGGCCTCTTCGGAGCCTTTTTGGCTACTTTGGCTACCTTGCCAAAGGCATTAGTTTTTCTATTTGGCATGCGCTCGGGCGCGTTATGTTTCTGGGGTGTCCTAGGCTTTGTGGGTATACCCTTTTGTGTGGCCTTTGCACATGTAATGGTTGTGGGTAACTTGGCTAGGGTTATATCCGTATTGGAGGGTGAGTGTTTTGGGTTTGATTCTATATTGAAGGCTAGGAGTCTTGTGAGGGGGAGGCTACATACTGCACTGGCAATGGCTCTGGTCAGTAATTTGGGTTTAAGGTTAGTTGGGTGTTTCTTTGAGTTTAGAATGGGAAAAGGGATGAGCTTGTGGGAAGGCCCCATTTTGGTTTCCATGTACTCTTTGGTGCTTGTTTTGGACACGGTGACGAATGCCGTTTTCTATTATACGTGTAAGCCTTGTACCCATTCTGTATTTTGACGAATCAAAAATTGATGTACTAGTTTTTTCTTTTTCTGTTGTTTTTTTCCGGTTGCATCTTGCAATTGGAAGAGGCGCCTGTATAGGGACCCAATATTATCCCAACAGAGGATCCAATTCTACGTGCTTGTAACAATCATGTAACACAGCAAACAATTTTAATTGATTGTGTAAAACATACGCCCGCTTCTTTCAATTGCACGATGCAACCGGAAAATCTATGAGCTATTCATAGTCATTTGAGATTTATGGGTGTAGTTGGATTTTGAGTTTTGCTGGAAATTTGAGATTTCCATCGATTGTTGTGGCCGAGCTATGAGCTATTCATACTCATTTACTGCTTGTGTGGCAACATGGTTTCCGATCCATAGATTTTCAAATTGGATTCTGCGATTGTTCTCCTTGACCTCTGACTTTTGGCCATCTTTCAGTATTGCAAGCAATTGATGGATTCAGAGCCTGTCCGGAGTAGGCTTCCCTTCCCAGGCCCACAATAATGATCGAAACCGTTCACTTTTTAGATCTCATCGAGAACAATAATCGCGGCCAAAAATTGTGTTGATCAGGTATCGTGATTGAATTTTTTAATGTATTAAGTTTTGGAGAAATGTGTTGAAGGGGTTGCAATTCTGTGTTGTACATTTTTTTTTTAAAAGGAGTAAAACATTAATGAATTTTGAAATGCTATCAAATGGTATCTGATCAATGTGATTTTTGACGTGATCAATGTTCTCGGTGATCTCTAAAAAGTGAAGGGTTCCGATCATTTCTGTGGACTTGGGAAAAACCCACGAAAGGCTAAAACTTGATGGGACTGCAAGGAGGCACATGAACAGGATTTGAGTCTGCAATTGATGGCATGTTATTGGGATTCCAAGTTTCCAACCAAAGCACATATATATCGCGAAGCAAACAATGTTGATGATATATAGTTTTGACAAAATAAACGCTAGGTCTTTTGCCTTTTATTCTAGTGTTTACAGCGATTTTTTATTATCAATCTTTGAAGATGATTACAAAAACTATCAAGAAAAAAAAAAAGTAAACAAAATGCTCTTCCAAGACCTAATTTCTAAATTAATAAGATGTCAACCAAGAAGACATCTCAGGAGACTAAGCCCAACGCCTAACTAGCTAAGAGTCTTTAGCGTCTAGATAAAAACAAATAAAACAAGAGGAAATGCTGTCATTTTCTCATAAAACAAATGGTACATAGTCTAAATACTAAATAGGCCTAAAAGCCCAATAACTTGGGACAAGTCCAACAAATAAAGCCTAAAGCACGCCCAAACCCTAACCTCTTCTTTTCAGCCACCACCAAGGCACCAACACCACCTGTCCCCACGGCCCACTGCCGCAACCACCGCACACCAATACCACAGCAAACCAGCCCGACATTTTGAAAGAGTGTAGTGGGATAGTTAACTTAATTACCTCATGGTTTTATGATTCTGCATCATTATTACCATAACGAGGGCTTTGGGCCTCTTAGGTATTTGGTCATTCATTTCTGTACTTGGGCTTTTAGACCAGCATGTGTGGGCTTCATCCCAAAAGGTTTTTCGTGTTTGGTTTCTTGCCAAATTTAGGGATTGAATATCGGATGGGCATAAAATTGCTCATAGATCATTTGGGTCTCGGATTATGGGTTTGATGCCCATCATTTCTTATTCCTATTAATCTTTGTAACAAAATTTGAGATTAATGAAATTTTTTTGGCTTTCAAAAAATAATTACCATAAGGAGTGAACTTTCCATAATTTTTTTGTAGTTTGATTACTACAAGGACTCAAGGAGTATCGATGTTGTACTATGAGCAGCTTGAATCCAGAACCTCGCAGCTCCTAAGTATGGGTGCACGACCAACCGAACTAGAAGCCCTGGTCTAACTTTCCAATTAACATTTTTGCCACTGTACTCGACGGGAGGGAAGAAGGTCGTTTTAGACTCACCATCGCAGGGTAAATCTCGAATATCACAGCATCGATAGGGCCGAAGAGTTTAGACTAATCATCTCAAGTTAGATCACAAACAAATAACTGCAATATTCACTCCCACACTGTAAAAGTAATCTGTTGAAACTGAAAATAAAAAGTAGTAGTAACCAAATAAATTCAGCTCGTGAGCCGGCGCTTGCCTAAACTGTACCCAAAGACAGTTAGGAATACTACAATTCTTGAAGCCATTAATCACTCATTCCTTCTTGTTCACGGAAAGGTGACATTGAGAATGTAATAGGAGTATTATACTATTACGAATCACAGAATTCACGTGAATCAATGGAATGACCACTGGCATGGCTAGTTCGATTAAGAGAGAGAGAGAGAGAGAGAGAGAGAGAGAGAGCCTGTAACGGTGGCCATGAATGCAAATATGGAGTAGTCACGTAAATGCATGGGTAGTAAAGCCGGATGAGACCTCCCAACCGTACTTGATCTTCTTCCTCTGTTTTTTACAGAGAAAAAGAGAAGAAATTGCATGGAAAAAGTGAAAATCAGTTGAAAAAGTGGGCTTGCTTTCATATCCTTATTGAATAACGTAGTGCCAATTCCTCTTCTATATATTAGCATGAAGCCGTTTAAATTATCCAATGAGAACAATGTCTCGGAAGTGGCTTTTAGTGGTGATGTGGTGCTTCTTGGCTGTGGGTTGTTTAGGGGGTAGGAAATTGGAGGAGAAAAATGGTGAGGAGGTGAAGAAACCAGACTGGTTCCTTGATGGAAACCCAGATTCGATGGGCGGTGACGGTGACAGTGGTGAGGGTTTGGGTGGTGATGGTGGTGGTGGTGGGTGGAATGGTTTGACTTTTGGACACTCATTTAGTTTTGGTAAAGGAGCGGGGTTTAGTTTTAGTTATGGAAACCCTGGTGTTGGAGATACAGGAGAACTTGATTGTACTGACCAAGGTGGTGGCGGTGTTGGTGGTGGAAGTGGTGGTGGGATTGGTGGTGGAGGCGAGAGTGAAGGTGGCAGTGGTGGGGGGAGTGGGGGTGGCATTGGTGGGGGTGGGGGTAATGACGGGGGTATTGGTGGCGGAAGTGGGGGTGGGATTGGTGGTGAACGCCACAAGAATAAAGAAAAAAAGCATCATCTTGGAGGGGGTGGAACTAGTCATGGAGGAAGTCGCAAGGGAAGAGGTGGTGTCATAGGCAAAGGAATAGGAGGTGGCATTGGCAAAGGACATGGTGGTGAAGGAGGTTCTGGTGGTGGAATTGGGGGCGGTAGTGGTGCGGGGGGTGGGAACGAAGGTGGAAATGGAAAAGGAATTGGAGGTGGTATTGGAGGAGTTGGTGGCGGTATAGGTGGCGGAAGTGGTGCCCAAGGTGGAAATGGAAAAGGAATTGGAGGTGGTAGTAGTGCTGGTGGAGGAAATGGCGGTGGTTTGGGTGGCGGAAGTGGTGCTGGTGGAGGCATTGGTGGTGATGGGGGAGGTGTTGGTGGGGAAACTGGTGGCGGGGCTAGTGGAGGGATTGGGAGAGGCATTGGAGAGGGACCCAAAGGAGGAATTGGTGGTGGAAGTGGCGGAGGCGGGGGATCTGGAGGGGGCATTGGCAGTGGCATCGGTGGAGGAGCTGGTAGCGGAGCAGGTGCTGGTTTTGGGGGAGGTGTAGGCAAAGGATTTGGTGGTAGCGGCGGCGGCGGTGGAGGAGGAGGTGGCGGCGGTGGCGGCGGTGGCAGTGGTGGAGGATTTGGAGGAGGTTTTGGGAAAGGATTTGGGGGAGGTTTTGGGTCAGGTGGTGGTGTAGGCAGTGGCATTGGCGGAGGTGGTGGAGGGGTAGGCGGCGGAGGTGGTGGAGGAGCTGGCATTGCTGGGAGTGTTGAAGTGAAGAAACCGTGAAGTTGATACATATATTATCACGTTGGTATGTGCATGGCGAACTATAGCTTGAGTTTCACTCTACATTTGTATCAAATTTGTTTTCAATAACTTTCATGTGCTCCATGCTTAATTCTTACTATAATGCAATTGTAATATTTGAAATTCATTTCTCCTTTTTTTTTCTTCCTCAAGAAATTGATACTGAAAAATAAAACTAATAAAGATATCAACTTTATTGCCAATAGTACAACCAGTTCGACATATGCTTTACAAACTCTCATTTTAGAAACTCAGTGCCAAATATGACCTCACAAAATTGTGAAGACAATTTTAGAATCACACAGAAGTCAACCAAGCCTAAAAATGATAGTACAAATTATAGAGGCACTAGGCATGACACACAGAAAACCTGATGAAACACTGAACCGATAATCGACATGACAACTTCCGTTGCACCAAAAAAAAGAAAGAAAAGATAATCGACATGACTACGCAGAATTTACCTTGGTCTGCATGAGGCGCTAACGCCCTTAATGTACGCATTACTGCTCTCTCTTTATCTTTATCTATCTCTGAAGCTTCTTTTCTTCTAGTGACGAACCCCATAGTTGGCGGGATCATTTGGCTTAATATACAACGAAAGGAAACTGAAAATTCCACCCAATGGCTTCAAGGGGAGCAACAAGATGATGCTTGCCATAGAATGAGGTATAATTTATCATATCGGCTCAACCGAATGGATTCCCAACGGCAGGTGCTGAATACATTCCTCCCAGTTGCTGATTCGGAAATGAGGATCCAAAAGTGGCCGCATCATTGCTAAATCCCACTACTCCTTGTCCTTGCTTTCTGCAAAGGTTACCAAAGGCTTCTGTTATGGATGACACTAGTTCTTGGTATCACAAACAATACCCAAAAAGAATATAGATCACTCCCTACGAAGTTCTTTGACAAGGAGAAGATTAAGCCATTGCAGGTTGGGATTCAATAAACAAAACTGCACATCAGAACATCTTTGTCTAAGTCGATGTAAACAAGCAACCACGTGGACATTTAACCCAAAGGATAAGGTCAAGTGGTAAGGAGAGCAGAGGTAAGTGCCTTGAAAGCACAAGTCTCTTGCTCAACTCTACTAAGAGCAAAATACTTTGGGTCCCCCTTCCCCACAAGCGAAAGCTTGTGAAAAATAGCTATGAACAGGGGCTCCGGTCTACAGTGCGGCCATGCGACCTGACGTTGCAGTTGGTGAAATCGGGTTCCAAATCACCAAAAAAAAAAACTGCGGACATTTAGATTTCTGACATTCGATACCAGCTTAATCAATTTGAACTAGAAGTGGACCTATGCCAAAATTTCGACACATTTTCCAGGGTAATATTTAAAGGGGTGCTGAAGTTAGCAAACTTGCCTGGAAGAGGAAGAAAGAGGGGGTAGGGTGTGGCCAGCTAAAAGAAAGATGCTTAGATATAGACAACAGAACATGAGTTTACCTGGGTGGGAAGCTACTTGGTACCTGTTGTCCCACGTATGCACCTGAAACATATTATTAAACAAGTCACCACACATAAAGGGAAATGTTATCTCGGTGTGGTAAGGAACTACACACACACACTGACAAAAACACATATACAGACATATCCCAGATGCCATATTACTTGGTGGAGGCACTGCTGATGAAAATGATGTAGGTGCATGGGTGGGCATTGCTGACGGATAAGATGACAGGGATGGCATCAATGACGGTGAAGGGGTACCAAGGTTGGAAGAGTGAAAAAAGCCTGCTGGAGCGGCCGCGTTTGGTAGAGCCCCTTGCAAGGATGCCACGGAAGGAAACTACATTACAGGAAACATGGAACACATAAAAGTAAAAACTTAAACCCTTTTTGAACTATAATCTTTTGTGATTTGAACTACTAGAATGCTTTGGAAAGAAATCACAAGATTCAGATTTAGGTGACCTTAAACAAACTATTCTTGAAATTGAAATTGAATATAAATAAAATCTAAAGCTTAAACAGCCATATTGTTGTTTTCCCTCTCTTTTTAAGCAAAGTATATCTAAGCAGCAGCTTTATTCTCCAACCAAACTCAAAACACGAAGCTCTGTGTCCTGAATCCATTCACTGCCAACATTTCCCCTCCACTTTTGTGAAGTAACAACCAATTTGAGGGGCATATGAGTGAGATTGGGTGCATTGAACGCATTGGATGTAAGAAGTGACACTAAGAGAATCAGAAGCAGTAGAGGAAGAAAATGCATGCAATCAAATGGCTCCTAGTACCATCAGAGCTCGAACTGGAGATATTTCGTTGGGGACATCAAATGGATTAATCGACTTCGATAACTGCGGATAAGTTGGCATGGGCTGTAAAGAAAACCAATTGCAGATTAATAATTCGTCAGTGGTTATGCAACTTAGGAATACAAGGCAAGCACCAAGAAATTGACACGACCGTGTAGGAGCACTATAGGTACCATTGCAGTATTATATTGCATATTGAACCCCAATCCGTAGGGTAGACGAGTTTGCCAGCCTGGAACCATTGCATAAGATGGATAAGTTGCAGCAAAAAGATCCTGCAGACAAAATACGATTCTTCGTAAGAAATGGAAAAACATGAAAGAAATCAAACAATTAATAACAGATGAAAAAAGTGAAGCAAACATAAAAAAAATAAAAATAATCACCTCTGGCAATGCTTTTCTTCCACTTGGCTTAACTTCCATAGCTTCAGAAGTTACCTCTGGGGCAGGTTTTGATGGAGCCGGAGACGTTTGTGCAGTACTAGAAGGCACTTGTATATCTGAGACAGGAGACAAATTCCATGGCTGCAAAAATTGATACAAGTGTCAACTCACTATAAAACATTAATGGAATAGATATATAACAGGTTGAAGGAAACTCTGCAATGAGGCACACCAGATTTCTTGAAGATCCACTAACTGGTGGATTGAATGGTTGAGCAGTAGGCTGACTACTACTGGGAGGAAATAAAGAATGTTGAACAGGAACTTGAACAAACGAATTAACAGTATTTGATGGCAACACCGATGTCGAGCCAGGGGCACCAATCACAAAGGGGGACATGGATACTTGCCCTACAGGTGATGCCACTGGTGCACCAACACGGGGCAAATTTGTCAAGTTGTTTACAGGCACAGCTGCACCTGGTGAATTACTAGCAGACGGTAATGCAGACATGCTGGCAAAAGGTGCAGTAGTAGGAAAACCACCAGAGCCAAAAATTCCAGCCGTTTGAGCTGGTACAGATGCTGAAACCGACAATTGTGAAAGTACAGATTCCAGAGAATTTGTATTTGCAGGAGCTTGAGGTACTTTCACCTCAGGGGGAGAATCAAAAGATGCCCAGTTGTCAGCATTTGATGAAGTTGCTGGTTGCACAACAGATTGAGCAACAGCTGCTGGTTGTGTTTGTTGAATTTCTGTAGTAGGAGGTTCAGGAACAGCATCAAAGTCGATCAAAGTTCCTGAATACTCCCTTCTAAGTTCTGCTGGGTTCCCATTAGAGGATGCCAAGCTACTGGAAGATGCACTTCTCTGCAATTGTTCACAGAGATGGTAAAAGTTGTTTATTCTTCTGGGAAATCTCAAACATCAAAGAAAAGAAACTTTGGAATGAGTGGACAATGGATATTATGAAATAATATTCAGAATAAAATTTTAAAAACAAGCTCATTACACGCCAGCCAATTTTGAGATATGAAAAAATTCAAGTGAAGCAAGTAAAGTTCAGAGTGAGTAGGAAATGCAGAGATAAGAACTGGCTTACATTCAAATGAAAAAAGAAAAATAATCTGCATAAATAACTGAGGAAACGGAAACCAGAGAGTGGGACAAAGATAGAGAACACATACACCAAATTCAAAACTTGAACGCACTTGGTAGCTTTGGTTTAGTGGAATCTAGTTGGAATGGAATTTTTATTCTCTTGGAATGCTCATTCCTAAGTTTGGTTTGCTGAGAAAATGACAAATGTCTGTGACAGATGGAATCATTATATTGTTCACCATTTTAAGTGAAGGAGCATTTCATTGGGAGGCCAAGGAATGATCATCCCATTCCTTCTCAAAATCATTCCATGAAACCAAACACTGTCTTAATTCATTACTATGTGCAGATAATGCAGTTTGGAACATGATACTCACGATGCAAACAACTCAGAAACATAAAACAAGCATGAAACCTAACAAGGCACTCCTCACCTGCGTACTAGCTGTTCCATCAGTAGCCCTGCCACCATTAGCTTTCGGAGGTTCAATAATTCGAAGGGGAGAAACATTCTCTCCCAGAATCTCTCTAACAGGGCGAACAATAGGGGGGCTGGAACTTTGAAGATCCTTTTGGCAGTCAGGTGACCTACCTTCGAGTTTATAACTTCCATCAGAAATTCTCCCATCGTCGGATCTCCTTCCATTTCCAAATCTATCTTCCCGTCGCCAGTCGTTGACTACCTTGGTATGGGCAGGACTTCTCCTAGAATCACCATATTGCCGACTTTCTGGATCATATCCTGGGCTTTTTCTTTCTTCGTTACCCTTTCTGTAATTTTTTTCGTCACTTCTTCTGCCAGGGCTAGGTCGGTCGCTGTAACGGCGTTCGTTCGTGTCCTCATACGGAGGGCTTCGAGGCCCACCTTGATATGTATCTGTCCTCCTGGTTTCGTAGGAGTCCTCCGTTTCACCCTGCATGACATACACTTGCATCTTTCAGAAACCTAAGAAAATAAAACCAGCCGAGTGGTAGATCTATTGGCTTTGAAACAATCTTATCACAACTATATTAAGCTATCAGAAACTAATGATCACTGTCACTAATGCTCAACACCTCAAAACCTTATGTAAGCCCTCATGGAGGGAAAGCAAAAAAAAGTTTCTATCTGTTTCTTCTTTCCATCTTAGGTTATTTTTCTTTATATTTTTTGGTTGGGGATGGTGAAAAGGGGGTTGGATACGAGTATCTTTACCATCTTCACCTTTGGAGGTTTGTCAAAGCTTTTCTCTCCAGTATATCTTCTATCAACGTAGACATGCTTAATGAAGTCCCGAAGTCTCTCAACATTACTGGCAGCAAAAGTATGAATCAGAACTGCATTATGTTTTGAAAAATATAGCTAAAACAAACAAATAAGAAATAACCTGGCATCGGTGACATAATGACGCTGCGGATCGCATTCTTTGAAATAAATTTCTTTTGCACGCTGTTAATATGAAACAGAAATCATGAATCAGGATGGTTTGTAGGTGTATAGGCAATGGCATTAAACAAATTATAAAAAATTCATTCATACCGCGTTTCCCCCTTCTTGAAGAGCAGTAACTTCTTGTGAACTAAACTTTGCCATTGACACTGATTTTACTCTGTGTGTGAACTCCCGACTACATATAACTCCAAACAAACAATTTTTATTCTAGCAAGTGATACAGCAGATACCAAAGTCAACAAAAAACTTGTCCCTGGTCCTTGTCACTCTCTCCTCTTCACAAAAGCACAAGGCAAAAGCACACAATAGTACTTACTGTATCCCACTGCAGTTTGTGCATACAAATGTCCAGAAATTTGTGCATACATATTGTGGTCCCTGTTCAGCAAAGACAAGTTAGCTCTGGTATTAAAACCATGTCTTCCCAATTTAAAACGACTGGTGAAAATCAGGACTTCAGAGTAATGTCCATAAAACCAATACGTTCAGATTTTTATGTCATGTAGGGGGAAAAAACCATCAGGGGAAAGGACTAGAAGATTTTCAATTAAAAGTTTCAAGTGGGTCCTTACCCATTTGCTTTAGGAACTTCTATTTCCGTTTTCCTACAGGTTTTTATAAAGCTCCATAGGACTGCAATCATTCTCTCTCTTTTTTCCGGCAAGTTCTTTCCTAACACTCCTACTACTAAAAGCTCTTGAATTCAATCCTCCTGTTGCCAATTTTGTTGCTTCACAAGTTTGGCATTTTAAGAAATTTGAAGAGTTCAATGGTCTGTTTTGGGAGTGAGCAGTGGAATTTTATTGATCTAATGGGTTCATGAACCAATCATGTGAGTTCAGAAAATTAAGCAATCTACATAATCAGCTTCCAAAACCTTGCCCAAAAAAAGTCGTCGCCAGCTTGTAGTTCTAGGAATCAAGTTCATGCTGAAATCTGTAACTCAATTGGAAAAAAACTGACAACTCATACACAAAAGGAAAACCATAAATAAATGCACAACAAAAAAAAAAAACCCGCCCTTTCTCCTTCATTTCAAAGAAAAACAACCACCAATTATCAACTTACTAACTTAGGCCCCGTTAATTAGTACTTATTTTTTAAGAAGGCAATTTCAAACTCAAAAATCATGTGCTTATGCAAATAATTTTCCTATCAATATAAATTTTGTTTGATAGATCTCATTGAGATCTTTAATACGGTGTAAAAAAATTAAAAAATTATTTTTTATTTGCATTATTTTTAAATTTGAAAATGTAAAATAAATACTTATTTTTTAAGAAGGTATTTTGAAACAGAGCCTTAGTATAAATAAAAAGTAAGAAAAGTATCTTAGAAAACGTTACATCTCAGCACATAGAAACTTAGAAAACAACTGCTATATTTGACCTTTACAACCAACATTGCAGCCGAATTCAACTCAACCAAATAATACAGGAATTGAAACAATCAAAGGACATTTGGATTCAAACATATACGCAACAAAAGCTAACAATCTAAAGTCAAAGACATTCTAGCTCAGTTGGTCGTGTACTAGTACTTAGGTGGGTTCGAGCTAATGGAATAGCATCAATATCCCTAACTTAACTAACATACTACCATCCCATAGTATCGCAAAAAAAAAAAAAAAAGAGAGGTAATAATAAGGCAAGCATACCAAGCTGTTACAGTTAATACACCGTCGATTGTCAGCAAGTTTGAGAAGATTCCGTATAATTCTCTCGTTTTTCTCGTCCTCCTTCACTCGATTCGCCATCGCCACCGATGAAAAAACCTTACTTGAACACCAACCAACACAATAAGCAACAATACTAACCCTACTAACAATAACACACTCAACAACAAAATAGACGAACTGGAGAAACTGTATTAATCGGAATTCCAATTACAGCGCCAAAACTGAATGACGCAACTGAAAGGAAGAAACGTAAACAATTGCACACACAAGTGGAATGAAGTACATAATATGTGTGCTGAGCATTGGAACCCTAGGACTGACCTGATCAAAGATCTGGAAAGTGGAGTAGTTGATTGAGGAATGTGTGGATTTCAAGAAAGTAAGAGGGGAGAGGGGGAGAGAGAGAGTAGGGTGCCCGAAGACAGAGGAGAAGGTGGCTGTGTCTACTGGGAATGAACTGTACGTTTGTTGTCTAGTCAGATCTTTAGACTAGAATATTACCCCGTAGGACCAGTTGGACAGTCGGAGGTGGCAACTAGATTTCGCTGTAATTAAAACCTATTTTCCCAGCTAAAAAATCGCGTATTTAGCCATAATAGGTAATCGAGGCGAAACATTCTACATCTCGAGACCACGAGGGATTTATGCTTGGTCATTACCTTCAAGATTTCAGAATTAGTCGATGTGCTCGCATGTTGGCTCGAACATCCGGTTATAAATAAAAAAAAATTAGAAACCATGATTTTTTTTCTTAGTGCAATAATTGGTACTAACTATACACTCCAAAATTTGTATTTTAGTGTTTTGGCCATGTATATTTTGAACACTAAAAGACAAGTATTGGAGTGTAGATATTAAAAAGTGGAGTATTAAAACTTTTTTCTTACCATTTTTCTTTGAGAGCAGTTGTGTTCGCCCTTGCATAGGGTATGCTTATTTTGTGTCTTGCTTTGCTGATAAAATTGTTCTTTTTTTTTTTTTTTCAGATGAGACCCGGACAAAATTCAACTGAATCGAATGTCGATAAGTGCTTCATTAAGGAGTTTATTTATTTTCTTTAAAATTCTTGACTAAAAATTTGAACTTTTAAATCAAACGCATAGTCGATCTTCTAACAAATGAATTTGAACAAAATGAATGATTTTGATTATTGTAGTAAAGCACAGAATGAGCATGCCCTCGCAAGATTGAACAAAACGAGAGTAAACAAAATTGCGCTCTTTTTCGTTTGAGTCATAATCTTGTTTGGTTGCTTTTCCTACCTAATTTTCCAAACTTCCCGAAAAAGCTGCTTTTATACACATAAAAGAATAACAAGTAATAATGACGGCTTTTGAAAGTTTTGTTAGGATAATTATCCTAATAAAACAATAAAGATATAATAGTTTAATTATAAAAGAGAGCAATAATTATCTACAAAATGTATTTGTAACTAAATAATTATTTAATTTGACCTTGAGGTAAAGCTCGAGAATTCCCTATTTTCTATGTGGAGGTATTATTTTTTTGGGTGTGGATTGAATAAAGTTTACAAACTTTACAGTCCAAGTGTTAAAAAACAGAGGGCTGAGGTTGAGATTTTGAGAGTATTTTGTACATGGAAAATGCTAACTATAGTCTATTGGGCTTTTGATAATAATAAAAAAAAAAAATTTTTGGCCGAAATTGTATACATCAATAGAAAATTAGTGGGAAAATTAGTTAGTTAGGCCACATGGGATCCAGAAACTGTGTATAACCCTAAACCTCAAACGCCTCAACGAGGCTTGAACCTTAACCTCTCTTGTGAGAGAACCAAGAGGTAACCGTTGGTTTACAAGCTCTTTAGTTTAACAGAAAGATATATTGATAACCACAAAAAGTGCATATATATCCGCCAACTACGATAATATATGTGAAAAATTGTAACTGTAGTATATTTTTGAGTGTATTATCTTTATACCCAATGAGCTCACGCCCGGACCCTTTTCTATATAATAAGTGTTTGTGTTGCAAGGTGTTAATATAAAATACTTTTCAATGAGTTTGGTGCCGCCACCATAGAAAAAACTTTCCACTACGATAGAGGAGTAAAAGACAAGTAATATTTTATTGATTATGAAAAGTTTCTAGAATGTTACAAGTTATTATTGAAATCACCAATCAAAACTTTTTTTAGCCTTGATGCCAAGGCCAACGGCTACTTTGCAAAGTTTTTTTGAACGGCAGAAAAGTTTTATTAATCTTTTAAATACAAAGACCGTAAGGGTGAGGAGAAAAGCAACAAACGCCTACCCGAGATTTAAACTCTTGATTGGCCACTTTTTTGTTGTTGTTTCTTTTGTTCCTCCTATAAGATAAGTGTAAAATCTGTTTCTTTTTCTATTAGTTTACAGCCGTAAAGTCCTTCTGTTTACGTCTTGACTCAACAAGGGGAAATTATTATTTGATACTAGATCACCGCTACGTAATGCTCTCTCAAAAATGTATTTTAGAAAAGACCTCAAAACAGCACGATACGGTGCTTCGGGAGCCTTGAATAATCACTCAAAAGGACGGGTCTAGTTGTTGAGGTTCGTGTCCAAGACGGCATATGTGACTCTGACAATGTCAATTTTTGACAATGTACCAATTGGTCGGTATATCAGTTGAGGGGGATTGTTCCTAGTACAGCTAGTACCATGTTTAGACCTCGTTCACTCAGAACTTTTTTAATTTTTTTAGTTATTTTTTTTGAAATGATTTTGCCATTTTTTTTTTTTGTTAACGTCACTCCCCTGCAAGTGTATTTTTGCACAAAAAATATACTTGCAGGGGAGTGGAGTTAACAAAAAAAAGAGTGACAAAATTAACAGCCTTTTTTTTCCCGTTTGTTAGGTTTTCGTCTCACTTCTTTGATTTTCCGATTCGTCAAGACGAATAAAAAAAGTAAAATCATGACTTTTGACCAAAATTTTTTGGAAAATAACCACTTCTAAGCAAAAATCAAAATTTTGACTTATTTTTTCAAAATATTTGGGTGAAAGTAATTTTTTTATTTATTTGAGACGAATCAATAATCTACAAAGTTGTCATTGTACAACTCAACAAGCGCTAGCTATTCCTATAATAGTACATCTATACAAGATTAATATACAACTACAAACACTTACACACACACACCACTGTGAGCCCATTTTTAATGTGAGTAGTTTGTGTGGTGTGTGTAAGTGTTTGTGGTTGTAGCATGATTGTACATCAACAATGCAACACATACACACTTATAAAGGAAGTGGGCCCACACATGCTAAAGGTATGTAATGTGTGGTTGTAAAATTAGGAAATTGATTTTAGCACTTCAAAAATTGATAGAGCGGCTCCAAAACAACATCGTTTTGTGTATCAATACAGTGCAGTTTTGGAGCCCTTTCATCAATTTTTAGAGTGCGAAAATCACAATTCTAAAATTATTGAAAACACACAGTGCAGATAACCATCAACTCACGAAACTGAATATTCTCTATGCTCCCAGTAAAGTTTCTCCAATTGCACACTCTGAGCCCTAATATTTTCTTCGACTGCAGCTGTAACACCATCACTACTACACTACAGCCCAATTTCAGCTCAAAATCCCAATCTCAAGACCTCCTTAGAATTTTATGTTTAGCCAAAACATAACTCTATACTAGGTCTGTTAATAGATCGGATTGGATTCGAATCCGATCCGAATTTGAAACTACTCAAATCCAATCTTCATGAATCCGATAGTAGTAATCCGAATCCGTTAATTAGGATATCCGATCCGAAAATCTGAAACCGATCCGAATTTTTTTTTAAATTCTAGAATTCTAAAAAAGGGAAAAAAATACAATTTTTTTTTTCAAAAACTGGGGGAGAGAGATATCACCCAGGCCACCACCAATCACAATTACCACCCCCACAACCCACCTCCACCTCCTCCTCCCACCGCCACCGTCCATCAATCGCTACTGCATAACTCCTCAACGAGGACGACGTGCGGCGCGAGGTGCAGATCATGCCCCCTGCAACACCAATTTTCGGACAAAAATAACATTGTATCATCTGGCCGATCTTCTGGAGAGAGAGAGACCTATGGAGAGGTCACGGATGGCAGAAGAGGTGGCTACGTGAGTCGTGACGGTCGATTTGAGTCATCTGGCCAATCTTCTCTTGCAAGGTCATTCGAGAGAGACGTACTCTTTGATTCTTGAGTTGATTGCAGAGCAAATGGCAGAACGTTCAGCTCACTTCAGTTGTTGATTGCAGAGCACAGCGGTAGTACAAAGATAAGGTAAGAAATACGGTTTATTTTAAATACGTTCAGATCGAATCGATAACGGATTTAATCCGATACAATTTGAATCTGATTCCATCCGTATTTTGGTTACCGGATTCGAATGATTGAATTATCATATCGATATTATCGGATTCAGATCAGATTTTCGGATCGAATCCAGTCGTAGTGTGAATTCAATCCTACTCTCATGACTAAAATATACTCCAATAAGCAACTCGCGCGTGGAACGTTTTGGGCGGCCAAGACTTTTTCGTTGCTTGCTAGCATTACAAGAGAATCAAATTCTCCACATCCGTGATTCATAGCCTCATATATTCGTCGCCGAATAACCTTCGAATGTCAAACATTCAGATTGGGAGGGGAACAAAGAGGACGAATAAAATAATGTTTGGGGTGCTTCATATTATTAATTGGGGATTCTCTCCTCAAGCAAATGTACGGGTAAAAAGCATTATAATTACTCTTCCTCTCCTTTTCTTTTCGAAACTAACGAGGTTTCGTTCAACTGCCAAGAATGTTGTCTGCGAATGATATTTTTAAGAAAAATGAAAATAAAGTATAACGAAGGCAAATGAAAGTTGTTTTCTACTTTCACTTGATAAAGCTATATGACAGAAAAAAAATCAAAATCTTTACTTTTTGTAAGGTATATTACGCAAGAAATTGTTTTTCAATAAAAAAATTTATGTGGTAATGTATAGTGTTTTCGGGTCAATTTGCGCGCACTTCAGATTAATTCTTTCCACAAAGGTTTTACACGCTTACAAGTGAGACTGAAGTGGCCCTAATATTTGCTAGTAAAAAGAGAGATCTTAAGAAAGAGTAAACTTCCAAGTTTCAGGCCAAGATCACTTGGTCAACCCTTTAGTTTTATTTTTTTAATAGGAAATTGATATTGTATTGTGGATTCTACAATTTTTTTTTTATAGTGAATGAAAACTACAAAAGTTACAAAAATGTTAATTCTCATAACGTTTTTTAGCATTTAATTCCTTGCAACTGAACGAAGATAAAGAGATTTTTGGAAAATGATATTGACACTCCAAAAATTGATGCAGGCATTCCAAAAAATAAAGGAAAATGGCTTTAGAGTTACACTGATTTTGGAGTGCCTGTATCAATTTTTGGAGTGCCAATATCATTTTCCTTATTTTTTAGTCTTGAAAGTGTATATATACTTTTGCTAAAAGATTAAAAAAAAGATGAGTATTGGGAGTTGCAGTAATGCGGCAGCTGCACTCTACCGTGTAGTAGAGCAGATCCGACTGTCCATCTCCATATGAAGGGCTCGAATTTGATCTGAGCTCCTATAAATTTGAACCATCCATTATTTGGATGAAAATTTAAATCATCCATTACCGAGAAGGACAGCCGGATAGACCGCAGCACAGGAACCATGAAAGTCATCTTTCAATAAAAAAATTCAAGTAAACTCTTATCTTTTCTCATGTATTCTCTTCCACGTTTTATAACGATGATTAGCGAATAATCAAATTGCCAGAAATTCCGTCAAATCAACGGAAAATGTCTAAGAAACGACTACCAGTACAATCGATAACATTTTAGGAAAGTATAATCTCAGATGCTAATAAAGAGAGTGTTCATCACGGACCAATAACAATGCAACAAAGTGCTGCGTGTGCTTCCGCCTCAGCACCGCTGATTCGTCATCCAACTACACCAAACCTTATCCACGCGCCTTCTACCGCGCGTGACCCTTCAGTTCTCTCCCAGCTCAAAAGCGTGCGTAAACCCAATTCCCCAAGCAAATTCAACTACCAACGAAATTTGGTCCAGGGCGGCAGAGCGCAGTAGAGGAGAGAGAGAGAGAGAGAGGAGAGAGAGAGATTCACAGAACCCTCCAAATCCCAAAACCCTCCGTCGTTCCCTTCACCGTAACCCTAGGCGCCTCCTCTGTCTCTCTCCTCGCATTCTTCACAGGTAGTAGTACTTCTCTCAGATTCGTCCTCTCCATCTTTGTTTTACATATACGTGCACACACACATGTACATAGATATGTATATATTCGCGAGTCCGTATGTCCAAGTGCTACGGGTCAGATCCGCAGTCAGTCATCCGTAATGTATTATCCTATTCGTACCGTTGACTATTTAGGCTGTGAAAATCTGTGTGGATTTCTGTTATGTCAAATTTAACCAATGTGCGGAAAGCGCTGTAGGAATGAGTGTTGATTGCTGTATGTAGGGTATTGTGTTTGCTTCCGGTGTGCTTTGATTGGCTAATTTGCTACCGAGTAGATGTGTTTGATGCTTGAATTCATGAATTTCCAAGTTGATGTACTTGAAAATTTGTCGTTTAGAGTTTTGGTTGTATAGAGGTTTGGGTTGGGAAGGCCCGAAGGGTGAGCTGAAGCTGAAGAAATTGTTGCATTTTTTGGGGGGTGCTACGGAATGTAAGAATTGTGTTGCTTGTGTTATATTAACTGTTGTCATTAAATTTGGGTACATGTTAGTTCAAGTTGAGTTTAGGACCTTTGGTCCCTTCAATTTGATTCTAAATAGTTCATGTTTTTTGGTTCCACATAGCATGGGAACATGTTATCAAGCTTCATATTAGAGCTCTTCATTGCCTTGGCAACAGAGGAACGATCAGTAGACATGTTTTTGTTTCTGCATATGCATTATCAAATTATCATAAATATGTTTAAGCTGATGTGGTGGAGCATTCCTCTCATCATCAAGCCATGTCTTAAAAAGTGTGGCTGGAGTTGGAAGTGCATAATCTTTTGAAAACCTTGTTTATTGATGGGTTAAACTTGAGTTCCTTAGTTTGTCAGTTTTCTTTTAGTCAAGGCAGTCCAGAATCGCTGTTATCATCCATACCATGGGTCCAATATGAAATTTCTTCTTCCTCGTGAAAAAGGACCACCATAACACTTGTTTGCCTTCAAATACTGTATCTAATTGCTGGTTACTGAGGTTCCCATGCTACTGATTCTCACAGGAGGGTGCCTTGAACATGAACTTCCTTGACTCCAGAAATCAGAATCATAGATTTGGAACCTAATTTCTTGCTAAAGGTTAGACATCTAATCCTTGGTATTTTCTCCCACCCCCTCCTTTTTGTAGTTCTTACATGTTTGGCTTTGTGATGTTTCTCCCTGTCGTAATTTGCTACTTTGATTACGACATTGAAAAGTACAAGATGATATAATTCATATTGATCTTGAACAAAATACTTTGATGAAGGCCACAGCATAGGCACATCATCTCTTCTGATATAGCGGCGGCTCTCATCTGGAATTTTTATAGGAAACCTTTATTTGTATGATTTTGTAAGGGAATATTGGAGTTTGGATAGATGCATTAAAGTCCTTTTAGAATCTTTCATCTTGAACTTTAAGAGGAAACCTTTATTTGTACACTTTTGTAAGGGATATTGGAATGTGGCTATATGCATTAAAGTCCGTTTAGAATCGGGCTGGATGTGCAAGTTTTTTACCATATTTGATGACTCGTGATACACCTGAGGGTATAAAGGTCAAACAAGATAGAGAGGAGGTTTTAAAAGGGTTCTTTCCAACCCTAGCAGGACAAGTTTGAATGAGTCCGGGGCTGCTTCTCCTCACCAGTCAGTAGCTGGTTTCCAGTATTGATTCCTCTTTGTTAATCTTCCCCTTCCTATTATTCATAGTAAAGCCTTATTATTTTCTTTTAGGACGTGTCCTTTCATTTTAGTTGTGTACGAAGACACCATTCCTTTTTTTGTTTGGTAAGTGTTTCCTTTATGTTAAATCCAATAAATTTATGTCTTTCAGTTAGATCATTAACGTTTTCTCAGGTTAGATGATATCAGTCATGTATATAGTTCTTAATCAGTTGCGCGTCAAAAAATTACTTCTCTATCTGATGATGTGTCTTGTTCTAAGGACTCATCGGTATATAATTGGTCTTCCAGGTCAGTATATAATAGATCTGATTCCCATATCACCAGGAACCAGCTGAATTGTCAGGTTGAATGAAGTAGGTTGATTCTATTGCAAGGTTGAATCAGGAGATAATATGATCAGATGATAGCGTTTGCTGGGGGCATTGTTATGATTTTGTTAGTGATAAATGCAATCAGAAGTATTGGAGTAAGTTTCCAATCTGACACGACAGCTAAATATCTAGATCCTAGTTACCTGATGGCTGACTGTCCAACAATTTACAGACCTAAGCATCTAAGAAGAAGTTAATTGGTATTAATTGTGGTCATTAATCTATCATCTATACATAGGATAAAGCAAACCACAATTGAGTTTGGTGAAAAAGAGATACAGTGTTGCATTTATAGGACATGCACAATTTACTATCAAAGTTGATGTATGCACTCCTATTTACTTCTGTTTTTTCCCTTTTTGGCCTTGCTCTAGATTATCTTACTCTTCGGTTGGAATGTTCCTTTTGCCGTCAGTTTCTGGCATCCAAAGTCTTTCTTTCAGTGTGCAAAGCACCCCAGAGGAAAATGGATGATCTAATGGTGCTTCAAGAAGTCCGGAACTCCTCCAAGTGTTTCTGAAATCAGGACAGAAAAAGAAATACACTGCTTCATTTATATGCAAAATGTCAGAACAACCTCCAAAGTCGAGTAAGAAAGTTTTGAGGAATCATGAGCGAACAAAAGCATCTTTGAGTCCCAAGGATCATCCTTCTTCTAGGAAACATCAGAGAAAGGGAGAAAGCCCTGTTTTGATTTCACCTCCTGCAGAGCAGTCTCAGGATTTTGGAACTTCGAATTCATGGATCTGTAAAAATTCTGCATGTAAAGCCATTCTGTCCACAGACGACACTTTCTGCAAGAGGTGCTCTTGTTGCATCTGTCACTTGTTTGATGACAACAAGGATCCTAGTCTGTGGTTGGTATGCACATCTGAATCTGGTAACCGGGACTCCTGTGGTTTATCCTGTCATATTGAGTGTGCACTCCAACATGGAAAGGTGGGGGTTGTTGATCTTGGGCAATTGATGCAGCTTGATGGGAGTTACTGCTGTGCTTCTTGTGGTAAAGTTTCGGGCATACTTGGGTGAGTTGCTTGTTTGCACTCCATGACTTGAGAAATTAATTACAGCGCATCTGACTGTCTTCTAGACTGGGGACAGGAGAACCCCTTTCCCCTCCATAAGATCGAAAATTGGAAGAGAAAAAAACGAACAGGAAAAACGAAAACAAAAACAAAATAGAAGCATGCAAAAACAAAAAACAAAATAGAAGCATGTGACACTTAGTTTGACTTCTTGCTTCGTGGAAAGAACCTGCCATCATGTAAGTAATGAACTTTTTGCCGTCTTTATTTGCTGGAACATGATATTTATTAGTGAATGCTATCTTGATGAATCAAAAAGGTTGGTAAATAGTTACAGCTCTCTTGGACTATAATCCAGGCTTCAGCCCAGGCAGAATAAGACAATAAGTAAATTAGAGAAGGTCGGCTGCAAGTAAACTTTTTCCTTTGGTAGGTTTTGAACCTGATTGTTTGAATTACAAATATACTGGCAGATGTTGGAAGAAGCAACTGAATGTAGCAAAGGATGCTCGACGGGTCGATGTCCTCTGTTATAGGATATTCCTGAGTTACAGGCTCCTCAATGGAACATCCAGGTTTAAAGAACTGCATAAACTCGTTAACAATGCGAAAGCCAAATTAGAAACAGAGGTTGGTCCATTGAATGGAGTTTCAGCCAAGATGGCACGGGGCATTGTTAGCAGACTTCCTATTGCAGCTGAAGTGCAAAAACTGTGCTCTCTCGCAATTGACAAAGCAGATGAATGGCTGGCCACTGTTTCTGACACAAACCCAAATCACAGAGGTAGCTTACCTGACAAATTGTCTATGTTCTAACTTTGCTTGAAACTGAAGGCTAATTTAAATGACTAAGAGTATTTTAATGCTTTTAAAATTGGCAGAGGGCTCACTTCCTGCGGCTTGCAGATTCCATTTTGAAGAAGTGACGTCTTCTTCAGTTGTGATTGTTTTGTTAGATTTACCTTCTATATCAAGCAGTGATATTAAGGGATACAAGCTCTGGTACTGCAGGAGTAGAGACGAGACGCATTCAAAAGAGCCTATTTGTGCTTTCCCCAGAGTTCTGAGAAGGGTTTTGATATCAAATCTGCAACCCTGCACTGAGTACTCTTTTCGGATAATTTCATACACCGACGATGCCAATTTAGGACATTCTGAGGCAAAGTGTTTCACCAAGAGTGTGGAGATAATTCACAAGAATCCCCAAACCAGAGCAAGTTCTAATGCCAGGAGGGAACCTAAGACTCTGCCAGCCGTTGGATCAACTTCTGGTTTCAAGGTCCGAGACCTTGGAAAGATCCTACGGTTGGCATGGGCTCAAGAACAAAGCGGCTTTGAGGGCTTTGAGGGCATCGATATAGAGGAATGCTGCGGAGCTTCTGAGGCAGCTAATGATCATCTGCCACCCGTTTCACGTGAGCTCGACTTGAATGTTGCTTCAGTGCCTGATCTAAACGAAGACCTAACCCCTCCTTTTGAATCTTCCAGGGATGATAATCAAGCAAGATCTCATGGTAGCGGCGACTCTCAGAATTGGACACATGGTGCTACAGGTGAAGTGCCAGCTATTGATTTTTCGAGGAAACTATGCACTCTGGGAAACGGGTCACCGTGCAGAATGACCCACGGGTCGAGGGGCTTGGATGATAACTTAGAATACTGTGTGAAGACGATTCGACGGCTGGAATGTGAAGGTCGTATAAAACGGGAATTCAGGATTAAGTTGTTAACATGGTTTAGCTTGAGATCGACAGAGCAAGAACGAAGGGTGGTCAACACCTTCATTCGGACTATGATCGATGATCCGAGTAGTTTAGCAGCACAACTAGTCGACACCTTTGCAGACACTGTATCCAACAAGAAGCCACGGAATGGTTTCTGTAGTTAACTGTGGGATTACTCATTAACTTAAGGCTGCATTAGATTAGCTTCGTAAAATCCCATTTCCTTATTCTTAAGCCAGGAGAAGAACTACTGCTGATTGTTTTTCTTATTCTTTGTACATTAAGTTAATCACGCTATTGGAAGTGATTCATTTGAATTTGGGACGATTCGGTCCCCTTCGAAGATTTGGGGTTGTAGAATGCATCAATCATTTCTTAAACCGTACTAATGAATTGAAGCAGAGATATTGATTTCACCCTGTGGAATTAATTAGGGTCTGTTTGGTTTCAATTGTGCTAAAATACAGCTAGATTTTAAGTGAATTAGTAATAAACAAGATGTCAAATCGAACGGGTCCTTAGTTTTTAAGAACTAGTCAATCTCAATTATTTATACTTCAATAACTATGAAATTTGATCCTCTCTGGTGTGATCCCTAATTTGGACTAGATGGGATAATTCAAATTTGAGACGTCCATTGCTGTAATTAATGTTTTGGATCTCTTGCTAATAAGAGTTTTTGATCAAACCGAACCATTGACCATACCAATGTGTGATCCAAAATTTGAACGGGAAAGAATCCAAACTTTTAAATATCCAACGCTACAAAACGAAGCCTTAACGTTGAGCCCTTGAGCTTTTGTAGTAGCATTGGCCCTACTAGTGAGGGGGTTATAAAAACAAAATAAACCAGAGAGGAGAAGAAAGAAGGGGGGCAGGGGGAGTGCACCATTTGACTCATTGATGACACACACAAGCGGACCCCTTTTCTATTGTTTTGGTTTGTTTATTGTGTTTTTAGCTTTTGGGAGATACTTCCAATGAATAACTTTTCCCTCTGAGAGGTTGCTATCCCTAGTCCCTACTTGGCAGTGGTCTATTTGATTTGGTTGAAATATCAAGATTCATGATTACTGCTTTCCTATCATAATCTGGAATATGTCCTCTTTGCTTTTCACCACAAAAAATATTACTACTATTTATCGGAAAATTGATGACACTGCAGAAGATTTCAAGCAAACTTTATTTTTTTAATATTATTTTTTTTGGGTGCAACGGAAATTCATACCAAATTAAAGGAAGTAGGTTATACATAACCAAGTCATGATAAAGACTAAAGAAAGCACAGTCCTAAAGTGGCCAATAACAAAACTTGCTATGAAAAAAGAACAAGTCATGGTAAGGTGTCTAAAGCTTCTTTCTCTCTGCTTCCTATGTTTGAACTGATTGTGAAATCGACATATCTCTCTTTCACTCACCCACTCCCGGTCTCAAGAAAATTATTCAATGCTCCTGAAATATCATCGTATATGCTCTTAACAAAAAGTACGTGATTGGTTAACTACAAACAATTGATTAAAACACTTATGTTAGTTTTGTGGAGATAAATACATGCGTCAATCGTCATGACATATTATGAAGGGTGGAGGAACAAGGTTTCAACACCACCAAATAACCTCTTCTATAGTTCTATTTATGGTATTGCAAAGTGATTTTTCTATTTTTTTTTCCTATTTTACGTGCATGATAAACAGTAGTTAGGTTTCCCCATTTCACAATTTTAAGGGAAAAAGAAATTCATGGAAAAGAATAAAGTAGTTATGTTTCTTTAATAGGTCGGTTCTAGAGGTGGAAACTCAAATTTTGTCAGACGTTAATGTCCAGGTTCAAGTCCTCGTAGTCTCTCATTGAAGCTAAACATACTTTGACATCATTCATACGTGGTGAGACCTTAGTTTAGATCCTGACATAAAAGTGATAGGAATCTCTAAGTGGTGTGCTGTGATAGGACAATACTCCCTTACGACGGAGGTAACGGGTACCATACTGGCACTTCTTTTTGTTCATAAAAACCCTTAAAAAAAAGAAGAAGGTAGTTTGGTACTATGACGAGGAGTTAATTAACTGATTTTAGGAACCGTCCTTTAAATGTGCACAACTGCTTTGTGAGACACTCATAACTACTTCCCCCCAAGCGTGTAGATAAGCCACTGGAAAAATGTCAGTGTCTTCAACCGCTGCTCTGTTTCCTTTCTTGTTGACAACAGAAAATGGTACCGTACTGTAAAAGTTGCCCAATTAAACTTTTGTTAATTTAAGAACAAGAGGTTGGCCTAGTGGTTGGTAAAATGCCTAGATTCGAGTTTTACGGCTGTGAACTGCAGCACCCCTTCCTCGATCCCCTCCTACCGATTGATCAAAAAAAAAACTTTATTTAATTTGCATAGATGACTTGTCTTTGACCAAATCGAAAAGAAGATTAATTGAGATGCGCGTAAGCTAGCCTAGATACCCCTAACCGTTGAATACTTGAATCAGGGAAAAAAAAAACTTTCATTATTATTGGTATTTTGTTTATAAAAGTGTACAAAAGTGTATGAACAAATGTGAAAGTGCATTCGTAATAATGTATTCAGCAATTGTGCTTTACAAAACTAATTATTTTGTCTTCGCCTCAACTTACCCATCGCACGTCGAGCTAGGGTCTCCAATAAGAAGCTTCTTGTGGAGATTGGGGGTTAAAAGCCGTTAAATTGAATCATTGAAACAAGAATGTCCCCTCTTCTTTCTTATCTTCCGAAGACATCCGGAACAAGAACTCCACTCTTTTTAAGAATATGCTTGTAAGGCAATGGATGTAGGAGCCAAGTTGGACATAAAATTTAGAAGGGGAACAAGCTATAATTTTTTTTTTAAAAATGGTTGATATGGAGGAAAAGGAATTAACGGAAAGAATCAATACTCTTGACGATTTGAACGATTGAAGATGTTTTCATAGAGGGTGATGATGACTTCGAGGATTGTGCCTCTCTTTCTCTAGAACTTTAATTCCGTGGTTTGGCAATTATGGTTTTCTTCTCTTGGTCTCCGGTTTGGCTCTTTCGTTTTGTTTCTTTTGGGTTTGGGGTCGTTTTTGGCTCTTTCGTTTTGTACTTGGTGTTTTTGATTGGCATCTTGCCTTCTTTTAGTTTTGGTTCTCGGTTCACTTATGCCGGTGTGCCGTGATCCTTTTAATCTTTATAATCCTTTTCAAAGATTAACAAAATATTTTTTTGCGATCCAAAAAAATTGGGTTATATAGTAAGACCCTTCAACAATTAGTAGGTTAATTAGGAATTCTTTGTTCAAAAAAATATGATCTATTTCGATATACTCACGAGAACACAGTATATTAAATTTTGCAAAATACATTTAAGGTTCTATTGTACAAGAGGCTGAGAACAAATTAAAGTGAAGTTTGGATTGAATTATCTATGGAGTTATTTTTATTTTTATTTTTTTAGTGAATTGTTTTTAGCTTTTGGCCGTAGTTTCTTACTTCTGTAATTTCTCTCGTTGAGACAACTCCTTAAAGTCAAATATTTTGAGCAAACTCCAACGTAGTTTTTTCGGTTCATTCTATATATACCTTACATTACTATATTCATTTTTTCTCTTTAAATATCTCCATAAACCCTATATCACACATTGGCCGAGTGTCCAAAGACTAATTCTTTGTCCTTTACACAAATCCAAAGCCATCTTTCTCTCTCTCTCTCTCTCTCTCTCTCCCCGTTTTCTTCTAATACTACTAATCTACTCGTTTACATTTCTACTACGCTTTTAAGAGCCAAAAAGATGATTAAGACCTTCCATCTAATAAGATACGACAGAGTCAACATTCAAACAAGAAGAAATCATGCAAGGCATGCTGTGATTACAATAGCAAGAAAATGTGTGATTGATTGGTAGTAGAAGGAAGGGTCTTAGAATTTTCCTTTGTTACTTTAGTAGATAATATAATCTTTATGCAAATTTTGACTTTTGATTGGTTTCTTTTTTTAGTTACTAAAATCTCTCAGTTCGCGGATCGAAAAAAAAAGAAAAGATCTCTCAGTTCAAGAATATTCCTCTTGAGAGTTATTTCTCATTCTGGTGGATTCCACTCCCATGAACTCAGGAACTAAAATCTCGCTTCCGTTTTGCATAAACGAATGAACCCAGTGCCAGAACGAAGATTTTGTCCTAAGGGGTGCCAAAATTTTGAAATTAAGCATGAGGGATGTATCACAGGACTAAAAATTTCATATTGGGAACTATAAACTTACAGTTTCTCTTCAAAATTTTGCAATGTAAATTTATTTAATACATAAATGACGTTGTAATTGTGTTTAATACATGTAGCTCAACATTTTATAAAAGTAAAACCATTGTTTTTCAAGAAAATTTTCTTTTCAATACAGAAAACTAGTGGAGTTCATTGGGTCAAGACCAAAAAAGATCGATGTGGAATTATAAGTACTTCCTCAATTTGTTTCTTTTTAGTATAAAGTTAATTTTCAGCCTTAAGTACAATACAAATTTATTATTTGGCCTTGTAAATGTAGCATCTTTACGGTTGTTGCTAAATAGCAAGTAAATATATAAACATAAGGTAAAGGGATTGATCTTGGAAGACGATGGGTTTAATGATATGTTCGCCAATAGATATTATTTGGATAGTTAATTTTTTTGGGGTTAATTAGGAGAGGAAAATAAATAGTGTATAATTAGTATGTCCATTAATTTGTCTCAATTTACTTGCATTTACATGATTTTGTTTTGAAATTCATGTCTTGATTCCATGCATTTAATTACCTCATTCTCCCTAACTTTTTTTCCCGGTTCTTTTTTCGATATTTTTATCTTCCATAATGTTATGTTTAGCTTTTTATCGTAATCTTTCGGATTAATCGTTTTGTCTCTATGAAAGGTATCAGAAAAGTATAAAAATATGAATTGAAGATGAAAAAGTTCATAAAAGAGAGGGAGGGAGGGAGAGAGAGAGAGAAGGGAGTTAGCAGTTGAGATTGGGGTTTGGAACGGATTCTCCGTCTTTAATTCAATTAGAATAGAACTGAAACAAATAAATTAAGACGGAGAAAGTAAATTAGAGCAGTGGGGTAGCATGGCTATTTGTAGAAATCAAAGAGCTAATTGTCAATCAAAATAGAAAGAAGCTGCCAAGGGGTGGGGAACCACCGCCTTGAATGAGGGAAAAAGGTGTTCGTTGGAAGGACGTATCCCTCCCCAAAATTAAGGCCAAATCCCCAAACGAACCATTTATATTACACAAGAAGACGAACGATTACTTTTTTCACAATTGAAATGAATGAATGAATGAATGTGAACCTCTCCAACTGTCCTACGCCTCCTCTGACAGCACCTTTTTCCTTTATGTTTGTCCTTTCTTTTGGCTCTAGCTAGGGTCCACTTGTAGCATGACACTAATCATCCTTTTGTCCTCCCTTTTATTTTATTATATTTCATTTAATTTTACTATTGTCAGTCCACTAAGTTGATGATAAATACACTAAAAAATAAGAAAAATATGTATTTTTATGTATTTTTTACACCTTTTAATATACATTCACATACTTAATATTATCAGCCCATTGGGCTGGTTTTAAAATTTTTCTTTCTCATTTTTTAGGAAGGTGAATAGCAATAGTAACAAAGAAAATTAAACACTCTCTCCGTCCCTAATTTCTGGTCCTTTACTGTTTTACGCGTAATTTTGAATGGTTTATATCTCTCAAAATATATTATTTAAAGTATGCAATATAGATTTTATTTGATAGATTTTAATTATTTCTATAAAACAATACTTTCAAAAACATAAAAAATAATATACATTGAGAGATATAAACAATTGAAAATTGCACGTAAAATCGTATAAGACTAAGAATTTGGGACGGGGGAGTAGTAATAGAAAGTAGAAATTACCCAAAAAAAACAACAACAACAACAAAGTATGATTAAAAAAAAAAAAAAAAAGTCGCGAAAAAATGAAGACAAAGTGTCGAAACTTAGTTGCATTTCATGAAACTAGTTTGCGGACAAGATTTGCATCAAATTAAAGCACAAGTTGTCTGGTCGTTGGTTGGTTGTTGTTGTAGACCCATCCTGAACCGTGGATGTACAGCCTAGAAATAGGAGAAATAGAGAGGAGAACAAGAGCTTTCTCTGGAGGGAAGATGCCCAACAAGGCAACTACCTTACAACCAGCATGAGGAGAGAGTGAGGGACAAGGATGGAGCCACAGGGGGTTAGTAGGAGCTTTCGCCTTTAATTTTTCTGATAACAAATTTTCATTGTGTATATTTGTCTTTTCGGTACAAAAATTATGGCTCGGTCTTTGATGAGGGACTGCATAAACAACGAGGAAGGAAGAAGAAGGAACAATAGTCGAAAAAGGAGATGCAAAAGAGCATCGTCTCTATAAAAGGAGAGACGCGCTAGCTCCTAGAATTCTATTTCGTGGAGCATCTCAAAAATTCACACATTCATGTTTCATCAATCTTAAATGTATCAAGTTTGAACATATTTTGTAAGCTTGCAATTCACTAGCTCCAACTTTGTAAAAAAAGCCAACTTTGTTGGCATCGGTCGTACTAGGTTGGCATCAGTCAGTTTTGGTGGACAACATCGTCAAATTGTGGAACTACTGTGACAGCTGGATATCAATTCATTGCATGCGCGGCTAGGCCTTCTCCCAATCTGATCAATTTATTGCTGGACTTGATTCCTTCATTTGATTTGATTGTGTATTTCGTTAACTTGTGTGCAATAGGTTTTCTCAGCGGTCTTAGCGGCACACAGTAGATTGTAATCTTTATTGTTATTAATGCATTTCTAACGTGTTCCAAAAAAAAAAACCTAATTTATCCAAACATATGATGCTAAATTTAAGAAAGCCACTACTTAAGTAGTACAAAATGATGAGGAGAGTAAAGAAGGAAAAGTGAATGTTCCTTAATTAATTCGTAGTACTTTACTAAAATTATAAAGTACCTTTCTCATCTTGTGATTTTTTTTTTTTTTTGCCGAATAAAATAAATGAGTCAATTATTTTCCCCTTTTACCTTTCCAACTTGAATCCACCAAAGAAAAAACACATGGAATGTCACCATCAATACTTCAGAATCCCCCCTTGAAATTTGGTATAGCCAAGGGCCAGACATAATCCTAAACAAACTCCATGAGCTTAATTATCTACTAATCTCCCTCCCATTTTTGCCTATATAATATAACAGAGGCCAAACAAACCACAAAACTACTCTCTCTCTCTCTCTCTCTCTCGGCCAAACAAACCACAAAACTACTCCAAACACTCTCTCTCTCTCTCTCTCACACACACACACACAACCATGCCGGTCCACGGAAAAACACACTCCCTCTCCACAGACATGAACGCCAGACTCGTAGGCTCGGGAAGCGACACCATCGTCCTCGCGCACGGGTATGGAACGGACCAGTCGGTGTGGGACAAAATCCTGCCCGACCTGGCCCGGCACCACCGGGTTCTGGCGTTCGACTGGATCTTCTCGGGTGCCGTGAAGGATCCGGACATGTTCGACCCGGTTAAGTACTCTTCGTTTGATGCCTTTGCCGATGACTTGATTGCCCTCATGGAGGAAGTGAAGCTGGGGCCGTCCGTGTTTGTAGGGCACTCCATGTCTGGCATGATTGGATGTATTGCTTCCATTAAAAGACCTGAGCTTTTCAAGAGGATTGTTCTCATTGGAGCTTCACCCAGGTATATATAATATATTCATTTTTTTTTTGGTACATCGGGAATTATATAATATACATTCATAACGGATATCTATGTGTTTATTTAGATTACTAATATGTAAGGAGCTCAATAGTGGCGGATGCAGAAATTAATGTTGTGTTTGGATTTGAATTTGAATTTGAATTTTTTTTTGAAAAATAGTAGGAGTAATAAGTGGAAAGAGAAATGTTGGAAGTAGGAGGAATCTATGGAAAAAAAATTTGAAAAATTCTTTTTGAATTATAAAGAGAACAAAGCATAAATTTCTTGAAGTGGGACTCCGATCCCTTTGTTACGATGTAAAATGTTTTTTCAGAAAATAAATTTTAAACTTTTATTTTTCGGTATTTGGTTGGCACATGAAAAATATTCAAAAATCAACAAAATATATAGTATAGAGAGAAGAGCTTAAACGGTGGTGGAATTTAGAGAGAGAGAGAGAGAGCTGAGAATAAGGGAATTGAACATGAGTACAGACTGACATGATCGAAGAAACTGAGCAGTTAGAATTGCAGCGGGTGCATTTCGAAAAATAACATACAAAAAATTTAAAGTAAGTTTATTTCATTCAATTAAAATATTTTTTTCATTCTTTGTACAACCTAACATCGAAAAATAAGTAAAATATTTTACCGGAAAATATTTTAGATAGAAACAAACGGAGCCTAAATACAAAACTATTTGAAGTGTGGAGAGATCATGGTAAAATAAATCAAACTTTCAAAGGGCGAAACTGAAATTCTATTTTGAAGGCACCAAAACAATAGAGTACATTATTATTCTAAGTATTGAAACGGAGAAAAAATTGAAGCTATACCAGAATTTGGAGTGTCGTAGCCCCCTCCTCATCCATCTCTGGGGATGGAGGGTTGAGTTTGAAATTCTGTTCTACTATGTATTGCGTACTATGTCGTGCAGAGTTGGGGGGCTGCTGTCACAGCCGAGAGGGCCCTGCTCCGGTCTCGATCCAACGATCGAAAATGTTCACTTTATAGAACTCGTCGAGTTGAACAAATATGTAAAAAAATCAGCTTAATCGGATATCATTAAGTACCTAATCGAAACCTTTTTGTCTTGAAAAGAATGGATCCGAAACACTGTATCAAATCTACTAGAACCCATTATTGGCAAGTTATATGTGTTCCGATCTGACACTTAAAGATATCTGATCAAATTGATTTTTTGCATATTTGTTCAACTCGACGAACTCTACGAAATGAATGTTTCTGATTATCGAACCAAGACTAGAGCGGGCCCTCTCGGCTGGGACAGCAGCCCCCCAAGTCCTCTACGATATTGATATCAGGAGTTTCTACAACAAATTTTGTTAATTTTGAGTAGTAGTATAATTCAAGTATTGCTCCAAGATATACGGAATAAGCAAGCAAATACTCCTAGTCCTCCTACGTAAGTAATTAGTATATGACGGTAATTAATTAAGAGCTATCAACCGGCCTAAAAAATCAAACCGAAGGACGTGATTTCATGCTTCCCACATAGTTATGGGAGATTGCAGAATAGTCACATAGCCGATTTTGAACTAAAGCTCGAGGTACGACCGCTTTATGCTACCAAAGATTTTACTAATTTTAGGGCCACTCTTCTTTGGTGGTGCTGCCCTTACAAGAGTACGACAAAAGGAGCCTCATTCATAATTTTCATTTTAGGCCCCTAAAAAGTCAATATCGGCCGTAAGGATAGATCATTCAAAAAAGGAAAAAAACAAAAAAAACAAAAAATAAAAATGGATAGATCATGGAGAGTGATTTTGATACTCTCCAAATTGATTTTGGCACTTTCAAAGGGGAGTGTTGTTATCAATTTGAAAAGTGTCAAAATCAATTCCTTATATCATAGCTAGAACTAGGGCCTTGTTTGGTAAACGTTATCGTTGGAATTGGCAGCTGCATAGTACTGTTAATCTAGTGGGCCCGCATGGGATTCGTATAGTTTATTTCAGTGTTCTAAAACAATGAATTAATTAGCGAATAATCATCGATTAATCGTTGGCAAGGCCTATCCGATTCGGTCCAACTAATGATTAAATGCCTATTACTAATCAATATGCACCGATTAATCGCCAACTAATCCGATTAATCGCCCGAAGATGACCGACCGCCCGATTAGCGCTTAACGACTTTTAGAACATTGGTTTATATGTCACCGTCTACAATGGGGACCATATTCTATCGAGATTTTTTAAAATTATTTGATAAGAACCACGTGCACTGAACGGTTTGAACATGCCTGTGCTCATTGTGAGCGCGTAAACTATATACGGAGACTTTCAGGCCGCTTTTCGAATTAACCAATTTTTTTTCCTCATGGATAATCAGGTACATAAATTCTGAAGACTATGAAGGGGGATTTGACATCTCAGAGGTTGAACAACTCTTGTCAAGCATTGAATCCGACTTCCACAGCTGGGCCTCCGGTTTTGCCCCACTTGTCGTGGACCCAAACGACCCTCCCTCCGTCACCAAGTTTGAGAATTGCCTGAAGAGAATGAGGCCAGAAACTGCTCTCTCGGTCGCCAAACTCATTTTCCTGGGCGACCAGAGGGACATGCTGGAGAAGGTGACGGTCCCGTGCACCTTCGTCCAGACCACCAACGATTTCGTCGTCCCGAATTCCGTTCCTGGGTTCATGGCAAAGAAGATCAAGGGCAAGTCGACGGTGGAGATGATGGAGGCAGATGGCCATTTCCCGCTGCTGACCGCTCACCTCCAGCTCCTAGAGGTGTTGCGTGATGTTCCGGGTTTCGATCTCTGATTTCGAAAGCAAAGTAGAAATTACCGATGGTTTGGAACCAACGGCTTGGTTGTTATGTACTAGAGTGCTAGGTTTTGTGGGTGTTTAATAGTAGTCTCTGCAGCTTATTCCTAGTAAGATTTGCAAGAACTATTGTGGATATATGGAACTTGGTATCCAAATAGAAGTATTGTTTGTTTGGCTTATTATTTATATGTTAATTGTCGGGTGTTCTTTTAGGTGCCGTTCCGTTAAGTTTTTATTTTTTAAGTACTTATTTTTCAATTTACGAGATAGTTCATTCTCTCATAATACATCACTTTTAATTCAAAAAATAAGTACTTATTTGATATTTTAGTTAGTGAAATTTCATTTTATACAATTAATAGGCTGACTTTTGCTGAGGGGAAAAAATTGTAAAGCAATCCGATCACATACTTTCAGGTAATTTTTAGGGCCCAACGGTTCGGGCTCAGCCTTTCTGTAAAAGGTGGTCCAATCACAGAAATTGAGTTGGGCTTTGGTAAGGCCCATACCGAATTCACTTCAAATGGTTCATTTTTGTAGGATCTGCTAATAGAACAAATGATTTGGTGAAACCATCATGTATTAATTATTATGTGAGCAACGTTTGCTCTGAAAAATAAAATGAGCACCACAAATTATTTAATTTTTTGAGGTGGACCGCTAAATGATTGGTTCAGTGACTAAGTACCTCGTTTGTTCTTTAAAATCTTTTAAGTACCTCGTTCAATCATTGACTTATTCAAATTTTCATGATCGCTTGGTGAAGGTAAACTTACTCTTTAACTCTAAAAGCCCGATGTGGAATCTTTACCTTTTTTTTTTTTTTATTAACAGAATCTTACATTCAACTCTAAAAAAACAAGTGCGATTCTACTTATGACTTTTGTGTGCTAAAAGTAACGCTCCTGAAATTTGCATTGTCGTTTGCAGAAAGTCTACGTAGACACCCTCAAAATAAAAACTCTGGACGCGATTCAGTCTAAAACCATTCGATTCTGCACACAGTTGTGTATGTAGCATTGCTCGTTGGTTCTTCTATGCACCGACAAATGAACTATAACTTAGGTGGGCCTAAAACAGGGCTCATTGTGCTGAAGAGCCCATGAACAAGCCCAAAAGCCATTTCTCTATCGGTGGAGTGAAGAGATTGGAAATACTCTCAGTTGTCTGTTTCTCTCTCCTCTTTTTCTCTATCTAAAAAGAAAAAGACATGCGAAGTCTGTTTGGTGCTTCTTCTCAGCTCCTGAGCCGATCCTTCACTCACTACTTCTTCCCCAACACCAGTCGGAGTCACTCTCTCTCTAAACATCGTCACCATTTCTGCAATTTCTCTCTCCAAAACACTTCCCGATCTCCTCGAACATTCGCGATCATGGCCGCCTCTGAGGAGCTCGTCAAGGGCAGTGTCCTTCCCAACGGCGTCGCTCTCATCACTCTCGACCGCCCCAAAGCCCTCAACGCCATGAACCTAGGTCTCTCTCTCTCTCGCTGTCTGCATATCTATGAATGCGTAGGCACTTCAATCGACTCGGTGAATTAGTTGTTGCTGATGTAAATTGATTGAAGTACAGCTTTGATCATCTGTTTCTGTTATACTCTCTCTCTCTCTCTCTCTCTCTCTCTCTCTCTCTCTCTCTCTCTCTCTCTCTCT